>CM040122.1:66150061-66646162 GCA_022559845.1 Amorphophallus konjac
CGTGCGATACAGGCAGGCCAAGTCCCTCTCTGGGCGCCAGCTCTTGGCAGGAGTCCCCTCTTCCTCTATGGGGAATGGGTAGTTCATGAGCTCCAGACGGTCGCTCCCCACCCGGCACAAGTCCCGCAACGTCTTCTCGTAGTCATCCTTAGCCGCTGGGGGTAGCTCCACCTTCGGCGTCGGCCTCATGTCCCGGGCTTCCCGGCGAGCCATCAGATACGCTGCCACTTCCTTTTCCTGTCTGTTCTTGAGCCGAAGAAGATGGTCTGGCTCGATATCAAGCACTGGCACTGGCTGCCGGCCAAGGAATCTCCTTTCGGCGCCATCCCAACAATCGGTCTTGTGCAACCGATAGAAAGCCGTCCGGGCATTCCACCACTTTATGTAATCTTGGGTCACTCGGGGGACACGACCCAGGGCCTGTACTCTGAAAGAGGCGGAGTCCGCTCGGTGGAAGAAGTCCCACCAGCTTTTGGCGTGCTCGGCAACCAAACTCTCCCGGACATTCCGCGAGGGCAAGCCGAATTGCGCATGATAAGCAGGGATATGCTGATCATACCCGAAATTGCGACCGAACCGGAAAGGGTAATATGGCTCCAGCAACACATTCTCCCCCTTTCTGAATACCAGCACGCTCGGGCGAATTGACAGCGCCCAGTCTCGCAGTTCCGGCTCCAGTAGTGGGCGCACCACGTTCTCCTGGCTGATAGGATGAACGTACCTCTCCACCTGGTCGTCCTTGCATTCCCTCTTATTATTCACGAGGGGGCTTGAGTGTGCGGTCAGCGTCCAGAAATGAATAGTACCGGCTGCATCCCGGGGAACCGTGGTCAACTGCCCCCGGATATCATACATCCGCATCGAGGTAGAAGCCGGCTCTGCACTCGCGAACTCCAGCATCCTCGGTATCAGCCCCCAATCCTGGAGAACTCGCGGGGCAAACTCCGGGAACAGCGAACAAACCCACGCGTTGAAGAAGTGCAGTGGGCACACGTACCGGGCCTGCCTGGGAAACTGGTGCGTGCTGATATCCCCCAAGGCCTTGTAAATTAAGCAGAGGGCGGCCGGGCACAGAGAAAGCTTGATACCCCACGCCATCTGGCACGCCGGGTAGATGGCGTCCGGCCGGATAACTGTCTCGTCGCCGTACGGCATGGCAAATGAGCATAGCCAGTACGTGAGATAGGCGGCGCAGTGGGTCTGGGGATCCAAACCCATCGGGTTAGGCCCGCTTCGACGCCCTCTAGACGGGATCTTCACGTCAAGCTTGGGCTTTGCACGCTTCTTGGGAGCCACGGCAGTACCAACGCAGGGGAATTCCTCGTACCGCTTCGGCCCGTCGAAGAAATACTCCAGCCACAGGGGCATGCGCACCCTCTTCCTGTCCCCACGGGCGGGCTGCTTCCCCTTGTGCGACAGTTGGTACAGCTCCCGGTACGCCTTCATCAGGTACCGGTATGAATACCCCAGAGAATAATAGCCGTCCCCGTTGGTCTCGTCTTTGATTAGGTCCGGGAGGCATAATTCTTCATAAGGCTCCCCGTCAATGGGCAAGCCGCTCAGCTAGCTTAGGCTCCATAAATCCAGAGAAGTCTCGCCCTCCGCCGTGTAGAAGGTGTTAGTCGCTGCGCTGAACACCTCTATCATGCCACAACAGAGGCCCTTGGAAATGGGATAGCCATATCGGGAGGCGTATACGCTGTGATAAACGCCGACCCGGACCAGCAAAGGAGCATAGTTGAACAGCACATGCTCCGTGAACTCCACCGCCCTCTCCCGGAAGGTGAGGGCGTCCTGAAGCTTCAGCTCCCCGAACCAGCCCAGTGATAGATCATACTTAAATCTGATGGCCAAACAGTCCAAGACGAAGGGCTCTTCCCTGTAGCCCCACTTCAGGGGAGCCAAGAACAGGCCGAACCGAGGCGCCTCGTTGTGCACTTTCCCGGCAGACAAGTCCCATCTGGCCGGAGTAAACTGAGGCGCCCGCACCAGCTTGTCTTCAGCCGGCAGTACCCCTTCGATCCCCAGGACCGGCTTCCATTCCCGGGCTTCTCCCACCAGGTACATCGGGATACTCCGGGGAACGCTGTACAACAGGCTATCCCGGGCCTGCAGTATAGCCTGTTCAGCCTTCTTCACGACCCGGAAGTCTCGCCCTTCCCGCGAGCGAAAATGCTTCAGAAATCGAACCAGGTGTCTGTCCTTCGGGAAGTCCTTTCTGTACTCCCCGGTGACCCGGTCAAATGTGAAGCCACTGTCAACTCGGGCAAGCCTCTGGAAATCCATGGTCTCCCCGTCGAACTCAGATGACTCTGCCAAAGCGGCTATTTCTGCATGCTCCCGATCCAAGTCCTCTACATTTAACCAGGTAACTGCTGGTACTGGGCCCCGTGGGATAAGATCAGCACCAATAGCAGCAGCAGGAGCCAAGGAACCACTTGGGGCAGCCATTTATCTACAAAGATACACAAATAGAAGATCAGAATAAGCCACGTGCAAAAGGGAGTGAAAGACTGTAAAGGGGCTTTACTACAAGTCAAGTGAACAAAATATTGCCAATTTCGGACGAAATTTCGGCAGAGTTTCCCCTAGGCCAGAGGCGTAAGGGAAAACACGGGTGCGCGTCCACAAGGAGTGACGGCCCCAACAAAACATGGTGGGCCCCGAGAGGCAACACCAGAAGTCCGTCGATCGAAAAGTCTTCTTCCCCGGGCTTAAGGCCTCTTTGCTGGCTCACTGACTAGTGCCTTCCCCGGCACGCCCTGAAGCTGCCCTCGCCGGCACGCTTCGAGCGGTCTTCCCCGGCACGCCCAGACAGGCCCCTCACCGGCGCGCTCTAGGGCCCCTTCCCCGGCACGCCCCCCAGGCGTCCTTCCCCGGCACGCTCGGTGCATAGCTTCCCCGGCACGCCCCCAGGCGTCCTTCGCCGACACACTCTGCGGGCCCCTTCCCCGGCACGCCCCCCAGGCGTCCTTCCCCGGCACGCTCGGTGCATAGCTTCCCCGGCACGCCCCCAGGCGTCCTTCGCCGACACACTCTGCGGGCCCCTTCCCCGACACGCCCCCCAGGCGTCCTTCCCCGGCACGCTTGGTGCATAGCTTCCCCGACACGCCCCCAGGCGTCCTTCGCCGGCACGTCCTCCAGGTGCCTTCCCCGGCACGCCCCTACTAGTGCCCTCGCCGGCACACCCGAGAGGCCGCCCCCAGCACGCTTTGAAGCGTCTTCGCCGACACACTCTGCGGACCCCTTCCCCGGTACGCCCCATGGGTGGCTTCCCTGGCACGCACTACCGGCAGCTTCACCGACACGCCCTGCGGCCTTCTTCCCCGACACACTTATACCACCCCTCCCCGGCACGCCCTAAAGGGCTTCCCCCGGCACGCGCACGCACTACTGGCGTCTTCACCGGCACGCTCCACAGACGCCTTCCCCGATGCGCCCTAGCCAGTCCTCGCCGGCATGCTCGAGACCTCCCCCGCCGGTGCTATCGATGGTGGCCGACGGCAGGGAAAAGAGGGGAGAAAAGGGGAAGAATAAGAAAGGGGAGGGGAAGGGGAAGAGGAACGGGGAGCCTAGGGCTCCATCGTCCGCCGGACGTGGAGAAGAAGAAGGGAGAGAAGAGAAGAGAGATGGGGGGGGGACGGCCCTCACGGCGGTGCCCTCACCGCGCTGACGATGACGACGGCGGTGGTGACGGCGGCACTCCACGAACGGAGATGAGGAAGGAGAAGGGAGAGAGAGGGGCGCCCGTTCGGTCGCGAGGAGAGAGAAAGAGAGAGGGAAGAGGGGGGGTTCGAACGGGGGTGGTTCAAATGAACCGCCCCCGCCCCTTTTATACGGCAAAAAAAAAGAGAAAGGAAAAGAAAGAAAATAAAAAAGGGGGGGAAAAGAAAAAGGGGGAAGATGAATAAAAAGGAAGAGAAGGAAATAAAAAAGAAGGGGACAAAAGAGACGGAGAAATTTCAAAAAAAAGGAGGAGCGAACATAGAGAATAAAAAAGCGAGAGGAGAATAAGGAAAAAAAGGGGTGGGGATGAAAGAAGAAAACAAAAAGGGAAAACAAAAAATTACTATAAAGAATATACATATACATATATATATGCACACATACGTATATACATCCACTTATATATATATGTATTTAGATGTGCGTAAATGAGGCACAATAGTAAGGTGTCCCCGGAGAACGTCCCATCCCCACGATCTCGGGCAGATACGCATCCGCACATGCAAGGACGACTTTACCCCTGCACACAGTCACCTCTGCAATGGCGCCATTCCCATACCGACAAATAAGTCCCTCTCTGGTGCAAGGCCTCGTGCCCTAGCCACCCGCTCCGCACAATATTGCCATTACGGACCCTACGTCCGGATCGGCAGAACCTCTATCCTTGCGTTGGCATTAGTCCCTTGCCAACGAATAAATCCCTTTTCGGCGCAAGGCCTCGTGCCCTAGCCACCCACCCCGCACAATATGGCCATTACGGACCCTACGTCCGAATCGGCACATATTCTCCCGTTGCGCTGGCATTCCATTCTTGCCGACGAATAAGCCTTAACTCATGGCGCAAGGCTTCGTGCCCTAGCCTACACTCGCGTATCAAAAAAAAAAGATAAAATAAAATAAAATAAAATAGGGTTAAAAATAGAGATACCCCGCCGGACTTGTCTCTGCATGGGGACAAGGGCAAAAATGGCAACAACCCAGCTGTGGCGAAAACCCGAAAGGGCGCTACGGGCAAAATTGGGTACCCCGCCACGTGAAAACCCGAAAGGGCGCATGGGCAAAAGCAAAAGGGGGCCGGTACCGGCGAAAACCCGAAAGGGCGCTTGTATCGGTAATGTGGTTCAAAAAAAAAGGGGGAGAAAGAAAAAAAAATAGAAGAGATCAACAAACTGCTTCAGTCCCCGACACCCCGTCGGCACTAATGAAGAGACAAAGAGACCAGCAAACTGCTTCGGTTCCCGACATCCCGTCGGCACTGATGAAGAAATCAACAAATCTGGTCAGCTCCCGACGCCCCGTCGGCACTGATGAAGAGACAAAAAGACAACAAAGTGCTTCAGTTCCCGACACCCCGTCGACACTGATGAAGAGACAAAAAGACAACAAAGTGCTTCAGTCCCCGGCACCCCGTCGGCACTGATGAAGAGATAACATATGCTGCTTCAGTTCCCGGCACCCCGTCGGCACTGATGAAGAGACAAAGAGACCAACATACTGCTTCGGTTCCCGACACCCCGTCGGCACTGATGAAGAGACAAAAAGATAACGAATTGCTTCAGTCCTCGACACCCCGTCGGCACTGATGAAGAGACAACAAAGTGCTTCAGTCCCCGGCACCCCGTCGGCACTGATGAAGAGATAACATATGCTGCTTCAGTTCCCGGCTGATGAAGAGATAACATATGCTGCTTCAGTTCCCGGCACCCCGTCGGCACTGACGAAGAGACCAAGAGACCAAGAGACCAAGAGACTAAGAGACAACAAAACACGTCAGTTCCCGGCATCCTGTCGGCACTGACGAAGAGACCAAGAGACCAAGAGACTAAAAGACAACAAAGCATGTCAGCTCCCGGCATCCTGTCGGCACTGACGAAGAGACAAAGAGACCAAGAGACCAGGTCGGTTCCCGGCGCCCCGTCGGCACTGACGAAGAGACAACACACTGCTTCAGCTCCCGGCATTCCGTCGGCGCTGATGGAGTGACAAAGAGACCGACAAGCAACATCAGTTCCCGGCACCCTGTCAGCGCTAATGAAGAGGCTAAGAGACCAACATACTACCTCAGCTCCCGACGTTCCATCGGCACTAACAACGAGACCAACAAACAACCAACCAGGTCGGTTCTCGACACCCCGTCGGCATCGATAAAGGGAGAAGAGACGAAGACACCCGCGGGCACCGCCCGGCTCATCCTTCGCTTGCGCTACCCGTGGATGGGGGGCATTTGTGGACACCGAAAATTGCACATCCAGATGCCACGCTCGGCCCAGCATCAACAACGGCCCCGAGTGAAGAAACCCCGGAGAAATCAAGCACAAGAGGCCCCACGGCCCATGGGCCTCGAAGAAAATCAAATGGGCCACGACTCGTGCTCACAATGGGCTCAAAATTGCCCATTTAGCTCTTCAACGGCACGCCCATCCTGGGCTTCAGCGGCACGGCCTTCAGCGGCACGCCCAGCCCCTTCGGCTGCCCAGCGGCACACCCTTGGGGTCTTCACCGGCACACCCCCAGGGGGGTTCAACGGCACACCCCCAGGGGGTTCAACGGCACGCCCCCTGGGGGGGTCTTCAGCGGCACACCCCCAGGGGGGGGGTTCAACGGCACACCCTTGGGGTCTTCACCGGCACACCCCCAGGGGGGTTCAACGGCACACCCCCAGGGGGTTCAACGGCACGCCCCCTGGGGGGTCTTCAGCGGCACACCCCCAGGGGGGGTTCAACGGCACACCCTTGGGGTCTTCACCGGCACACCCCCAGGGGGGTTCAACGGCACACCCCCAGGGGGGTTCAACGGCACACCCCCAAGGGGGGTTCAGCGGCACACCCCCTTTGGGGTTCAACGGCACGCCCCCTGGGGGGTCTTCAGCGACACACCCTGTAGGGTCCCCAGCGGCACGCCCTTCAGGCCGTTCAACGGCACGCCCATCCGGGGCTCCAGCGGTACGCCCTTTTGGCACTACAGCGGCACGCTTGTTCAGCCCTTCAACGGCACAGCGGTGAAGCTCTTTCAACGGGCGACGTGAGGCCCATGCCCTACACATCCTTGGCGCGCAGTGGAGCCATCTCAGGTGGCAGCCGATCGTTGGGCCACGTGGCCTAGTCCACTGACAGCCAGGATAGGCAGGTCAAACCTCATGATCACGGGCCACTTCCCGCTTCGGCGGCCGTGCTCGAAGGCTCCCGCCGCCCGGGGTATAAAAAACCCCTTCTCTTCGTTTCACAGGAGAGGGGAGGACAGACGGAGAGACGTACACAGACGAACACAAAGAGGGGGAGAGGCTCCGACAGTAGAAGACACACACACAGGAGAAAGAGGAGGAGAGAGAAGAGAAGAAGCGACCCTCCCGGCCTGAGCTCCGTCCGACGGCCACCGGGAAGAAACGAGAGTAAGAGGGAGAGAGCTTAATGTAACGGGGGAGAGGGTTGGGGATAGTGGCGAAGGTCTTAGGCCCCAGTGCTTCTGCCCTCTCGCATTCCATTCTTCCCTCCGTTCTCCGTTTTGTATTCTTTTTCCTTTTACTCTATGGCCCCTTTTGGGGAGTTTGCTTTTGCCATATGTATGAAGGGCCTTGCCCTCTTGATTCTCATGAATGAAAACCACCCTCTCCGGGTTTCTCTTCGATTTTTGATGTTTTATGCTAGGCTTCGCGGGCTTTTGACGGACTATCCGTTCCTCCCTCTGTCTCCCCATTTCTCTGGTGTTCTTGGGGCCTCCGTGTCTATATGACCGTCCTCCCACGATCCTTAGCTTTATAGGCCCTTCGATTCCTTCCGTGGCCCTCTGCTATGTCCACCGGTTTAGGAAGGAGGGAGACCCTCACCCTCTCTCCCAATACACAGTAGCCAAGTGGCTTCTCCCCCGGCCTTGAATCCCTCTCCCATGCTCTTGGATGGCCTGCAGACCTCCCAGCCCACACACTCAATCCCCTCTCACTCTCCAACGATGCACCTTTCCGGCACTTGGCCGGCACGCCCAGAATGGCCTTCAGCGGCACACCCAGGCCTGGCCTTCAGCGGCACGCCCAGTCCTGGTCCTCAGCGGCACACCCAGTTCTGGCCTTCAGCGGCACGCTTCCCCCTTACCCTCAGCGGTGCGCCTAGATTGGCCTTCAGCGGCACGCTACCCCTATGGCCTTCAGCGACACACCCTTCATTTCCTCAACAGCCCCCTTCTTGGCCTCATCCCCGGGGCCTTTCCTTCGCGTTTTCTGAGGTTCCATAAAGGTGTTGCCCCTCCAGGGGGGCCCACCTCCAGTTGTCGGGTTCCGCCACTCCATGTGGGCGCGTTCCCTTTATCTCCCTTACGCCCCGGGTCAAGGGGAGATGCTGCCGAATTTTCGTGAGAAATTAATGAACAATTAAAGAGGCAAAAGGAAGCAATAAACGAATAAGAACGATCAACAATGAAGCCTTCCAATTTATCAAATCACTGCCGGCATCACAACGAAAACCGAACCGAACTAATTAACTACCCGGTAGCCCGAGTGTCCGACCCGCAAGAAAAGAGGCCGAACCAAACGAAACAAAACAAGGGAGGAGTTTTATATAAAACTACACAAAAGTTAAGATAAGAAGAAAAGAAAAGCCTTAAAACAAATAATCGAAAACTGATCGAGCCCCCATTGGCCTTCAGCGGTACGCCCCATTGGCATTCAGCGGCACGCCCTCATTGGCCTTCAGTGACACGCTCCCCTTTGCCTTCAGCGGTACACCCCTTTCAACCCTCAGCGGTACGCCCCTTTTTAACCTTCAGCGGTACACTCCCTTGAGCCCCAGCGGTGCGCTCCATTGGCCTTCAGCGGTACGCCCCATTGGCTTTCAGCGGTACGCCCTCATTGGCCTTCAGCGGCACGCCCCCTTGCCCTTCAGCGGTACACCCCTTTATCCTCCCAGCGGCACGCTCTCTGCCCTCAACGGTACACTCCCGTTTTCCCCTTCCCCGGCACACTATACATATATGCATATACAGCCTGATAAGGGCATTAATAATAGCAAATAAATTAGTAAAAATTACGCTGATTAAAGGATTCCGAATGCGCAATATTAATCACAAAGAGGCGGGAGGGGTAATAAAAAATAAACAGCAAATGAATGATAATAGCAAGAATAGTCATGAATAAAAAGAAGAGAAATCATCCCGGACAAAGGCATGAATAAACAGTAAACATCAAATCAGAAATCCCAGAAGATACGACTAAGAAAGCCCCAGATAAAAGACGCTAATGCCCACACTGCAGCTCTCTCTCTCCCCGGGACCCGGGGTAAAAGGAACAACGACGCCGCCCTTTCAGGTCGAACTCGAACCTTGGGAATTATCCCGATATGGCCAAGTTCTGACCTAATCTTGGGCCGACATCCCAATCGGACCGGATTTGTTTCTCGTTCCGGATACCTTCCGAATCCTCATTAAAATTGCCGCATGCTCGGCAGACATTTGAAGGGATCCACCCCGGTTTTTCTCGTTGTGTCTCTGCCACGGACCTGTGTCCGAATACTAGAAGGTCCACGGAGCGACCAACATGGCCGACAGTTTATAGCCCCGATATGACTTTCAGTGTGACCTATCCCTATCTCTCTCTCTCGCATAATCAGTATCACTCTTTTCGGCCGCGGGGTCCCTAATTTCGGCAATTAATCAAGGGTATTCCCTCGTATGGGGGATGTAAATGACGTCGTGACCTTTATGGCGCGACGGGATTCGGTCCCGACACGAATCACACAATCGTCTGACGAAGTCAGATTCGAGCGCACCATGGGCTCTTCGGAGCCCGAATAAATCGTCACTTCGGTGACTGGCACGCCCACGCACCCAATAAACCAACGATCGCGCCGAGATACCGAGCGAACGAAAAGCGCGTCCACACCAGTGCTCTCCAAGCCCGCCCTAGGCGAAGTCCTGCTGCTCTACCTCTCGGTGTCACCATCCACGGTCAGCTCGGTCCTAGTCAGAAATGACTTGGGAATCGAAAGACCAGTCTACTACACCAGCAAGGTGCTCAATGAGGCCGAACGGAGGTACCCCGCAACCGAGAAACTCGTGCTAGCGTTGGTTACCTCCGCAAGGTGCCTCCGCCCCTACTTCCAGGGGCACCCCATCACCGTGCTAACCGGCGAGCCGTTGAAGAAGATCTGGCCCACCCCGAGGCCTCAGGATGACTCGTCAGATGGGCCATTATGCTCGGGGCCTACGACATCTCGTACCGGCCGCGATCAGCAATCAAAGGCCAAGCGCTCGCCGACTTCATTGCCGAAAGCACCATCCCCGCTGAGGACAGGCCTCCGACCACGACCGGGCCAACCTGGGAACTGTTCATCGATGGATCGTCCAATTCGGCAGGCAGCGGTGCGGGTGTACTCCTGAGGTCCCCCGAAGGGATAGAGCTACAGTACGCCTTGAAATTTAACTTTCAGGCATCCAACAATGCTTCTGAGTACGAGGCCCTTATCTCGGGAGCGCGCATGGCCCGACGGCTGGGGGTCGAGCGAGTCAGGATCCACACCAACTCTCAACTAGTCGCAGGTCAGGTCAACGGCGAGTATGAAGCTCGGGAGGCACCCATGATCAAATACCTTCAATTGGTCCGGAGCCTGGCCCAACAGTTCGAGGAATTTGGGGTAGTCCGGATAGCTCGGGAGCAAAACTTTCGGGCGGACGCCCTCTCTCGATTGGCCTCCTCCCTAGACCCGGAAGGTACACGATCGGTCCTCCTAGAAGAGCTAGAGCGCCCGAGCATTGACACGGAGCTCCTCGCTGTTGACTCGGCCACTCTAAGTGACTGGCGCTCCCCCTACCTGTCCTGGCTACAAGACTCCCAAGGGCCCTCCGACCCTCAAGAAGCCCGCCGAATGAAGTATCAAGCTTGGCGCTTTGTCGTCTTCGACAACACTCTCTACCGAAGATCGTTCTCCGGTCCCCTCCTGAAGTGCCTCGGTCCCGACGAGGCAAGCCGAGCCATCCAAGAGATTCATGAAGGCTTGTGCGAAGCGCACTCAGGGGCAAGGTCGATGGCCAGAATCCTGTTACGACAGGGGTACTGGTGGCCCACCCTGCAGCGCGACTGCTCGGCCTATGTTCAACAGTGCGACCGATGCCAGCGGTTCGACCACTTGGTCCATCAGCCGGCTACGGAACTTGTCACCCTAGCCGAGCCTTACCCTTTCGCTCGGTGGGGAATCGATATCCTTGGGCCATTCCCAACCGCCCAGTCCCAGAAGAAGTTCATCATCGTCGCCATCGACACTTCACCAAGTGGATCGAGGCCGAGGCTACGGCGAGGATCACCGAGATAGTCGTTTGGGGCTTTGTTTGGAAATCAATCATTTGTCGCTTTGGCATCCCCCGAGTGATAGTAAGCGATAACGGTCGGCAGTTCGACTCTCGGTACTTCCGAGATAGATGTGCCGACCTAAATATCCGCAACCACTTCACTTCGGTCGCCCACCCTCAGGCCAACGGGCTGGTTGAAAATGCCAACAAGACCATCTTGAAAGGCATAAAAACTAGACTCGGCAAGGCTAAGGGTAGCTGGCTCGAGGAATTGCCTAGCGTATTATGGTCGCACCGAACAACCCCCAGGACGGCAACCGGTGAAAGCCCTTTTCAGTTGGTATATGGCACCGAAGCCGTCGTTCCATTGGAGATCACCAATCCGTCTCTCCGAGTGATCAGCTTCTCACTCGAGGCAAACGGGCAAAAATTGCTCGAGAACCTCGACCTAGCAGACGAACTCCGAGAGATCGCGAACATCCGGGCAACGGAGTACCAGCGCCGCCTCACTCGATACTACAACGCCAAGGTCCGGGACAGACGTTTCCAATCGGGGGACTTCATCCTCAGGAAAGCCGAAGCCTCTCGACCACTAGAGGCGGCGGGCAAGCTATCCCCCAACTGGGAAGGCCCCTACCGAGTGGTCGAGACACTCGGGGAAAGGTGTGTACAGGTTAGCGACAATGGAAGGGGAACCTATTCCTCGGACATGGAACGCAGCCGCACTACGCAAATTCTATTTTTGAAATTGTACAGCAAGATGGACGGAATAAATCCCTTTTCTTTTCATTCCAAACCATTGGTACATCAGATAGGCAAATGCCAGTACATCACATAGCAAAAAGTAAAAAACCGTCTAACACCGCCTCAAGGGGTCATCGCTCGGCTGACTCGATCTTGATCTCCTCGCGTCCAGCCACTGACTCTGCCTCGTGCGGAAACTGGCTCGGGCAAGAGGTGGTCAAGCCAGTTGCCTCGGGTGGCCCGTGACAAAGGTGACAGAGGGATTGCAGGAGGAAGGCCACCTTTAAACATTGAGGAAGGCTACCTCCCAAGTTGGCAACAACCAGGAAAAAGGAGCGCCGTGAAGGCCTCCCCCCTTCCAAACTGCCAACTCCTTGGAAGGAAGGAGAGAGCAAGCATCCCCCGAAGAGTGAAAGAAATGAAGAGCAGAAGGGGGAGAAAGAGGCTGTAGACGGAGGAAGGTTTCGGTGAGGAGGGAGCTTGATACGCCTCCTCCCCTCACACGGAGGGAAGTAACGGCGGGCTCCCCTGATGCCCCCCCATCCGTCCTCCGCCTCGGCGTCCACCCGGAAGCCACGCTGGAACTGAGAAAGGGCAAGAACCGTGCTTTCACACGTCGAAGCCCTCTCCAGATCTGCGCGGTGACCGTCGGACCCGTCTCGTGCACGCGCGGCGACCGTGGGATCCGTTCAACATTACAGGGCAGCGAGAGCTCGCCGCTCCCCGTCGTCGGCGGCGTCACCCTCCGAAGATCCTCCATGCTCCGAATACAAGGGCACAACGCACAGTGAAGAGGAAGGAGCGAGGAAAGACTGTTAGAGAAAATCCAAGCAGTGAAGAGGAAAGGGCGCCTTTCGGTCCTTCTTATAGGCCAAAGGAGGCTACACGCCTTAAATGACCCCCCCCCTCCTCGGAAACACGCCAAAGGATTTCTCCCCTAAACAGTCACCTCCAACTCCTCGTCCCCCGCCCTAGCGGGATTCACGAAGCGGCCTGACATTCAAAGCATGAGGAAACGGAAAGACGCCCCGTCAAAAGCCTACCAAAACTGCATGCGAATACCACGCAGGGCATATCGGCACCTCCCAACCACTCAAGATCCGCCAACCAAATCACGGCAAGGATGGTACTCAAACAGAGCAAGTCATTTATTATCACACCAAAAGGAAACCCTCTACAAAGAGGGAAGAAAGACAAAAAGGGAAGGAGGCAAAGTACATCAGGCCTCGGGCCCACTTTGACATTCGGGAACGGCGGAAGGAGACGCGTCACCCCCGGCGCCTTCGGTGACGGCCGGCTCGGACACTGACCTCGCCTGTGCGAGAACTGTCCCGGTCGTGAGCCCTCCCGAAACGCCCAGAGTCGGTGACCCCGATGGAGGCGACCCCTCCGAATCTCCCCCGACCGACAAGGAAGAGCTGGAAACCGACTCATCCGAGTCATAACACTGGCCGAAGGGGAACTCGATCGTGGAGTTTTGCTCATCGGCGTAGTCCACCGCCCGGCGATAGCCTTGCTTGAACCCCTTTCGAGCACCCCGACGTAATGCTACCTCGTAGTACGGTAGGGCGGCTTTCATCAGGTCGACCGAGTAAGCATCCGAGCTCCTGTAACGCTCGATTGCCTCCACCTCGACCTGCCCCGCCCTTCCGGCAAGCTCGACCCGAGCTCGCTCTGCCTCGGCCGCGCGCTCCTCTGCCCGGGCCCGGTCCACCTCCGCCTCAGCTCGGAGATGCTCCGCCACCTCCGCCCGATCTAGAAGCTTGGCGCGTTCAAGCTCCCAGCGGTTGTCTAGCTCGAGGCGACGCAGACGCTCCTCCTCGAGGAATCGGCTTGTCCTCTCGAGAGACTCTCGGGTCTTGGCGAGCTGTTCGGCCAGCACCCCGGCTTCCAGCCGGCTCGCCCGCGCCACCTCCCGGAATGCGGAGAACTTCTGCCGGAGCCCCTCATGCTCCCCCTTGAGTCGGGCCAGTTTCCTCTCGCAGCCCCCAAGGGTCCAGGCAAGTTCCGACCGCTCCGCCTCCGTCCGGGCGTGCGCCTCCGCCATCAAGGCAGCCGACCGAGCTATGACCAGGCCGCCCTCCATCAAGACATCAAGGATCCCCGGGGGGGTATTGCGCCTTTCTCCCCCCTTCGTCCTTGTGGCAATCGACCGGCAGACCCGATACAGGTCGCCCGTAATGCCGAGCCTTTCCAAGGGCTCCGACAGAGGGGACCGCTCCGCCCGGGGCACCCCGCTAGAAGACTCCGCTCGAGTGACAGAACCAACCGCCTCTCACGCCACGATCGGTTGGGGTTGCGACGCCTCCCCAGGCGAACCCCCAACCTCGACCGGCGCCGCGGGACCGACCGCACCGGGAGCTCCAAACACCTGGGGCTGCAACGCCCTAGCGGGCGAACCCCCAGCCCCGCCTGTCTCTGCCCGCACCTCGCCGACCGAGACATCCCCGCCTTTGGCCAATCCCCCGGCCTCGGCGCCAGCTACTTCGACATCGGCCCCCTCTGCCTCCGTGGGGGGGAGAGCCGACCCATCACCGCCCGCTGATGGACCCCCGGTCTCCTCGGCCCCCTCTCGCCTGGCAGGTGGGGGAGCTGGCCCCAAGGGGTCGGCCCCATCTTGCCCCTGAGAGGGGAGCGCCGCCTAGCCGGAGTCGCCCCCGGCGGTAGGAGGAAGATCGGCCTTCTTGGCCCGTTTCTTGGCCTTCACGGCCTCCCGCAACTTTCCCGCCATGGGATCCTTGCGCTTCGTACCAGTCGGCCGTGAAGACCCCGCGGGAGCCACCCCCTTGCCCTTATCTCGGGCTTGGGCGCAACTCGCAAAAGCATCTGGTTGATCGACCGCCGAGTCATCTCCCAGATCAATGACCTCAGCAGTTTCCTCCAGAGGTTCCCGCCTAACGTCTGCCACAAAGGGAGAAGACCCGATCAGGAGAAAAAGTAACTACCATCCCAGGAGAAGAACCTCGAGAGCGGTACCTTTCGACGTCAACCGCGTAAGCAGGCACCGTTCGATGTTCTCCGGCGTCGCCAGCTCCTCGGTCGACTGACGGTTACCAAGCAGACGAGCGGCCTGCCGCTCCACGTGGGGAGGGAACTCCTCTGGGCGAGGGGGGAGATTCGGATGAAAATTGGGCGAGATCGGACATCTCCAAAACTCATCCGTCGCCTCCACCTTCACCCAAAAGAATTGGGTCTTCCACCCCTTGTGCGAGGAGTCCTTCGCAGCGAAGGAGATGCAACTCCTGTTCCTCCTTGCCTGGATGAAGTAAAAGCCCTTCCCCGCCGACGGGTGCGCTTTCAACTCGAAAAAATAATGAAAGAGATCCAAGGAAGGAAAAATGTCGTGCTGACGATAGAGAATCCGAAAGGCAGAAAGAAGGAGATATGAGTTGGCCACCAACTGAATAGGCGCCAACTGGAAAAACTTGAGAAGCTGGAGTACAAGAGGCTCGAAGGGAAGGCGGAACCCACTCTTCCAGGCCAGAAGGAAAGTGCAAATGTGCCCCGTACGGCTGTCCAGGCTCGTCTCATACGGGGCGGCGGCAGCAAAGCTGTACCTGAGAGGCAAGCGAAAGCGATGCTCCAGTTTCCTCACCTCGGCCTCCCCCAACTCACTACAGTTGGAGACGGGCTCCCGCCTCACCTGCCCGATTTCCAGAGGCAGACCAGCCATCAAGCCGGAAGATGATCCCTCGTGCGAGCTCGAAGACTCCGGAGGGGAAGGAAGTTGCCGGACCGCCTCTGCGGTTATCCTCGCCAACTCCTCAAACGCCGCCGCAAGGCTCTGCGCCTCCACTGTGCCCTCACGGCGCATCAAGGAGCCCCAGAAACAAAGAAACTAAGGAAAGCCCAAAACCCTGAGAAGCCTAGAACGACGAACAGCGCCCAACGCCTATAAAACCCTGGAGGGAGGCGGCGCGTCGTTCCGTGCTCTGAGAAAAGGGGGCCCCTTCAGTTCAAATCCGTCAGGATCATCATTACGGGCCCAGGCGACCACTATACGTGGCTCCATCACGCCAACAGAATTCCGCCCACCTGAGCCACGCTGGACCAAAGCCTCAAAAACTACTCGACCGAGCCTCCATGGCTCGGGAGTAGGAGGGGGACAAGCGGAGAGGGGGATTTCTGTAGCCCACCCAAAGAGCAGCCCAACTAGACCCAACAGGGTCCAACGAGGCAGGCCCACCCGGGTGACAGCCCACAGGGCCCACTCAGGGAAGAAAAGCCCAATAAGAAACCACTCGAGGAACCAACTCTCCCCGGCGGCCTCTAGGCTCGGAGGGCCCGAGTGATGGTTAGGTCATAAGGAAGGTCCGGCCCAAGCCGTTCTCCCCACCCGGGAGAGACAGGCATTAGCCGACCTATCCGACCCCTCTTTCACCGAGCTATGCTCATCACCCGGACAGGGCGGGCGTTTCAGGAGCTCGGCCAGACCAAACATCATCCGTTCAAGAGTCCCCAACGGATAGGGGAGCCAGGAAACCGCCAGACTTCAAGGCGATAACGTCCCCATAATAAGGCCATAAAAGCCCACGTCAAGGACGTAACTCCCGCTGGAGACCCCTCAGCTTGCTGGACTCCTGAAGGCGGCACACTATTTAAACTAGAGCTACCCTCCGATGGAAGAAGAGAGCCATCCAGGTACTCATAGACCCAAACTCCTGAGCAATCCGCTTCACCCTCTGGTGGAGAGGAATCTCGCGCGCTAGCTTTTCTCCTCCCCATTATTGCTTCCACCATAGCTCTACTGACTTAGCCATCGGAGGGTTTTACCCCAGGGAAGCCCCCTGGGCCCTCTGATACGTTTCCCTGTCTTGCAGTTCATCTTCAGGTGATCCACAGCCCGCTCAGGATACAAGCGCGAGATTTCGCCTCTTCAGGGATGTGTCAAAGTTCATAAATTGATATAGGTCAAAGCACAAGTAGTCAAGAATCATCCTCCGAAAGCCAAGAGCCTATCAATGTCCAAACCACATCAATCTTCCCGAAAGAGGATCAAGAGCTAGCTATGGTGCTATCTCGATATTCCCCTAACCATTTGATTGCTCTAGCTTCCCGAAGAAGATCACATCTCACTCCTCAACCCATTCTAAGGAGATCTCCAATTTCAATGTCAAATTCATTCAATAGGACTCCCTTCCATGTTCCTAGTCAACCTAACCATCCTCTCCGTTCTCAAGGGGTTGTATCCTCTCCAATATCTCATGCTATGCCTAATGTCAATGCATCCCTTAGGCAATCCAATCTCATATTCCGACAAGAGGTGGAGAGGTATGTTCAGCAAGTGATTGTTGAAAGTCTCCCAAAGCCTCAACCTCGCTCCTTTACTAGCTACTGCAAACTTCCAAACGCTTATTTTCCCCCAGGTTTCAAAGCCCCCAAATATCGGAAGTATGATGGTTCCACGGATCAACATGTACATCTTTCTTACTTTTTTATGGATTCTCATCAATGGCTTTATGATCGGGTCGTCCTGGTTCATCTCTTTCAAAAATGTCTAGAAGGAGAGGCCTTTAGGTGGTTCTCTTCACTCCTAGCCATTGATCTCATCAATTTTGACATTGTGTCCAAGCGTTTTATCGCTCGTTTTGGCCACATGGCTAGTGTATCTCCTACTCTCACGGACCTTATCATGGAAAAGATGAAGCCCGGCGAGGACTTCATTCAATTTGCTAATCGATGGAGAGCTATGGCTTCTAGGTCTGGGATTGCCATCCTTGAATCTCAAGCTATCATTGTTCTAGTCAATAATGCAACTCCTCAGCTCCGTGCTATCTTAAAGCTTAGTGAGTTTCACACATTCACTCAGCTCTACAAAAGAGCTCCTGTTGTCCAAACTCAACTCAAGAATTCCTCCTTTCCATTCTTCCTTGATGATTGAGATGTCCTGACTTCGGAAGGGGCAAGGTCTTATGATCATGTCAATCAGCCCCCCAATTCTACCTACCCCATGGTTGCCACTGCAAACTGTAGGGTGCCTACAAGAGAAGTGGAGAACATCCCCAACTCCTTTCTTTTCCACCAATCATCTCATGTTCCATCATACGCTTAGGAAAGGTTAGCCATGGTTAGGGATCATCAAGAGTCTAGGTCAATGGAAAGAGGACAATATTGGCAATATGATGAGGAAGAAGTGACGAATGATCGACCCATAGTAAGTTCGGACACAGGGAACATAATTGGTCATGGACAAGGCACAAGACCTTTGGTCTTGATCTGACCTAAGAGTGAACCACCCCAACAAAGCCAAGATATCCCTTCTTCCACTCCAACTCCACCTAAAGGGGCAAGGCCCTTAGTCCTCATTCTGCCAAAGGGCACATCATCTACTCGACAGTCAAATCTGGGTGTCTCTTCTCCGCTCACGGCGGAGGATCACTTAACTCCATCCACTTTTCACCAAGACATCTCACAGGAAGAGCTATTATCATCTCTTACTCTAATCAAACCAGCTCCTACCCCAACCACACTGCCAACTCAGTTTGAACCAACCTCTATTATTGAACAGTCATTTGTGACCCCTTCCCCAATCGATCCAACTCCGATTCAACTTCCCCAACATGAATCCATCCCCTTTGATGAATCATATGCTGGACTCACTCTCCCAAATCAAGATGTCATTCCAAATATCCAATCAAGCTCTCCACATATCCCCAACCCCCAGGTTGCTCCTGCTTTAGAAAATTTGGCCGACATCTCCACGGTATTGAACTCGGCCATGTTCATGTCATCAGAAGGTAAGGAGCCCATCATATCCGCCCTAGATGCCCACCAATCTACTCCATCCTGTGAATTCTTAGAGTCACCCGTACCTAAGGAGAAACCCCAAGATGTAGGATGGCACATAATGTTCAAGATGGGTTACTCAACTGGTGTAGGGTTAGGAAAAGAAGAACAAGGAATTAAGGAGCCGATTGAGAAAAATGGAACACTTGAGAGATTTGGATTAGGGTGTCAACCAATTAAGGTCAGCAAAAATGAATCAACAAGGTGGAATCTACATGATCATTTTGTAAAGAAGTCACGTCCAGTGGAAGAGAGGATCACCAATGTAGAAATATTCCATGAACATGAACATGTGGATCCAAAAGAAAAGCCCCATCATGTAGATATAGCGGATTTGGGTTTATCCAAACTATTCTCTGAAGAATCCTTATCCCACCTGATAACCCAAGAAGAAATCCATGAAACAAAAGGAGAACCGACTCTGTTAGAACTCCTCTCTTTTCTATTCCTCTTGTTCACGTCCTTCAAAAGTGGTTCCATCTATAAAGCTGATCAATTTCGAAAAGAAGAGTTTGAAGTTGTCATTGAGAAGCCTACTCTAGGGGCAAAACTCTCGAACCTTGATTCCCTAACTCAAGGATCTTCATCCTCCATCTCTAATCATACAGCTCCAATCAACAGCCCTGCCATGGGCATTTGCCCTGTACATAGTAGGTTAGAACTAGATTTAGGAGAGTCGAAATCTTTGGCTGCGTCGCACAAGAAGGTTAGGGGCATCTAAATTCCCTACCAACTTTGGTTAGGTCTAGCTGAAAGTTATAATTCGTTAACTCAAATCTTAATGTTTAGTTTAATGAATTTAATAAAACTGTTACAAGATGAGGAACGATATAACCCGCCTCCTATCGCCGAACACATTCAAGTCAAAGAGCCTATTAATCCTAGTAGGTATAGGGGTCGTGTCCACGGCCGCGTACTTACCCCTCATCCACTTGAACCTTATTTTCGGCCAACTAAGGAGGTGGATTGCTCTTCATCCTCCATCCAGTAGTCCACGGAGTGCCCAGACGATACCATCCACTTTATAGGAACCCTTGTACATAGTTAGTAACCCAAAAGAAAAACAAAAAAAAAAATCCAAACCCAAAATCATAAAAAAAATTAGAAATCAAAGAAAACCAACAGTCTAGTAGCTACCATGCATTTCACTCTCCATCCATCATGCATGATTAAGGTTAGGTTGCATTAAAGTCTCGGTGGGTTAAGACTTTGATATACCGGAATCGAGGAGAATTCTATCTAGCAAAATAGCCAATGCTCCGAGGGGCAGGCAATATGCACACACTCACGTGATTTCAAAATTTGGCAACGGCCTAAAACAGGTGTCTATCCTGAAGATTTCTTGAAGACTCCAAAATCCTCCTTTCCTCTCTATTCGACCGATCAAGATAGTCGATGCCCTTAAGGCATTGAGCTCGACAACTGAAACACAATACCCTTAGGTGAGAGTATGACTCACCTTCCTTACAAAATGAGACCAGAGCACGTGAAGAGGGTAGTGTCCCCGTAGGAAAACAAACAAAAAAATTCAAAGTCAAGAAGAAAGGGGCAAAATTCCAAAAATCCTGAGCAAAGGAATGAAAAGAGAAGAAAAATCCCAAAAGGGAACAAATGAAAAGCTTGATCGTGACCGTGCCTGGTCAAGATAAAGAAAAGATCTACAAATCAAGTCAAAAATCAAGTGGCAACACAACAAGCATAATATTCCGAAGGAGGTCCGAAATCACCGAAAGGGTGGAGTGAACTAAGCTTGCTCATACCTCATCATTTTAACGGCTTTGCCGATCCTCTTGTAAGGTTTATCCCATACATTCTTTTTTTTTTTAGGACTCGGAATTCGATGGAAACTCTGAGGGATATAACTCGGTTGACGGCTTGTAGCCTTTTTTTGAAAACACGCTATATGGTTGCTACCCCAAAAGAACAAAAGCCTTTGCTGCAAGAAATCCCCATGCTTATGGTGTGTCACTGTTCTCATCCCCTTTAGTGTTTTCTTTCATCAACCTCGGGCTTAGGTCAATGCATGCGCGTCACCTGTCGGTACGACGGCATCTAATTCTGGGTCAACATGGCGATTAGGGTTCTAGGTGTTCCATCATATATCATCTATGATTGTGAGAAAAAAGACCCGGGTCGGGTAAATCATTTACCTTGAACACTTTTTGGGTGTATCTCCGCGGTCGGAAGCAACTGGGAGCCTAAACTTAGCATGACGGCATTGTCATCAAGATAAGTCTTAACCGGTGAGACCATCATTCGAGGAGTTTAGAGGCCCAAATCAACCTAGATGTGCGCTCAAGATACTTGGGAGGTTATAGAAGGAGCCTACCTTTCATCATTGTTACGATGTCTCATGGGCAGTTGCCAGACGTTGGCCAAAAAATCTAAATATGTCAAAAATTCACAAAAAATCAAAATATTTAATTCAACAAAAAATCTAAATATGTCAAAAATTCACAAAAAATCAAAATATTTAATTCAACAAAAAATCCGAATATGTCCAAAAATCTAAAAAATCTAAAAATTATAAAAAAACAAAAATAAAAAAAAGGAGGGGCATCTCCCCGGTACATGCACTCTCACCACTACACCATCGCCTTCCCTTCATCACTACCCCACAACTGTGAACCCCCAAAGGCTACTCCCCTTTCTTCATCCCATCCCACCAGGAGATTTATACCTGCACTGCTACCAACACCCAAAGTAAGGGGAAAATACACGCCCATCTACCCATCCAATTAATAGTCAAATCCCTGGCTACCTTGTTAGGAGGTAGAGCATTCCTCATTCCTTTCCTTTCCATAAATCCTAATGGTAAATCGAACTCTGCCAGCTCGGCACCTCAACTTGAGTCCTAAGCAAATAAAACCTCCATGTCACTTGATTTTTTAGCAGATGCTTGGTTGCATTACAAATACCCTTATCCTTCATCTCTCTACTCCATATTCCCCTGATTGGACAAACGTCCTACTTATGTCAGCGGGTCCAAGACGGACTTCGGCTATGGAGCTTAAACTATCCTTTTAGTTAGTCTTCCCCCAACTAGACACCTCAATAGAGTCAATTGATGTGCTAGGTAAAGTTAGCATAGGCCCTCCCCTATCATCGGGAATGATCATCTCCGGGGATGTACTTATGCCCTGGTAACTATCCCCACGGAATTCAATTATGTCCATTAGGCCCACTATAAAGTCGAAAGATGATGTTTGCTTTCCTTACTTACTTACCTTAGTGGATGCTTATTTATTTATGAACTTTAAGTCCAGCAGGGGCATAAGACAGGGAGACCCAATTGCACCTTTTCTATTCATTATTGCTTCAGAAGTTCTTAGCAGAGGGCTTTTAGCTTTATTCTCATCTGGTCAACTAAAAAGATACAAAGGCCCAAGAAATTGTCTGCAGGTCTCACATTTACTTTATGCAGATGACACATTGGTCTTCTTAAATGCAAGCAAGCTTAACATTGATGCTTTCAAACATTTTATAAGCTGCTATGAAAATAGCTCTGGGCAAAAAATTAATTCAGGAAAGAGCAGTTTTATTCTCTCATCTAAGGCACCTGTTGCTTTAAGACAGTCTATCCGAACATGGACTGGCTACAAATGTCAAATTGATGGTCTGACCTATTTGGGTGTACCAGTCAAAAGAGGTAGATATCTCTGCAGTGACTTTCAATTTCTTATAGATAGAGTTCAAGCTAGGCTTGAAGGTTGGAAATCCAAACTACTTTCAGCTGCTGGAAGAGTAGTTCTGATCAATTCAGTTTTACATAGCATTCCAATCTATCTTGCATCTGCTTGTAATATCCCCAAAAGGGTTCTGCATTATATTGAGAGTCAGTGCGCAAATTTTTTCTGGCATGGTGATCTAAACACCAATCGTCATCACTGGATTGCTTGGCCTTCTATCCAAAAACCTAGGCTTGAGGGAGGCCTAGGCATCAGAGATATACAATGGGTACAAGTATCTTTGGCAGTTAAAATGATATGGAATATCCTTAATGGGTCATCGTTATGGTCCTGCTATGCTCGGAGGAGATTTATCAACATCCATTTCACCTGCTGTACTAAGCCCTTTCCTTCTGGTATGCCAAAAGCAATATTTCAACAGGCCAATGAAATTATTCTTCAGCATAGTAGATGGTATATTGGCAGTGGATCTCAGGTTGATTTTGTGAGGGATAATTGGACTGGAAAAGGCCCTCTGTCTGCTAATAACTTTGATTCCTCAGTTATTCACTTTCGGCAGGTCTTTTCAGACCCCCAACATGCAGCTAGGAGTTTACTCAATGACTCTGTTTCTTTGTTCAACTTTCAGCTGACTGATGACCCAGATATCTGTGTATGGATGGGAAATCCAAGAGGCAATTTTTCTACCAAATCTGCTTACAACATCATTAGACCAAAGGGCACAAGAAGGTCTGCCTGGGTAAAACTTTGGCATCCATTCATTGCTCCAAGAGCAGCTTTATTTACATGGAAGGTTATTCATCGTGCAGTGCCTGTGGATAGTAGGATAAGGGACTGCGGTATAAACTTGGCCTCCAAATGCAACTGCTGTGCTCATCCAAGCCAAGAAGATATAGACCATCTTTTTATATCCAACAATCTGGCAGCAGATCTGTGGGATTGGGTGCTTCCTCTGATCAGTCATATGGCGTGGTTAAGCAGTCATATTACTACTCGGTTATGGAATATTTTAGCAGTAACAAACCTGAAATTTGCTTCTAGTTTCATCTGTTTGTTTGCTGTCATTATGCTTATCTGGGAAATTTGGAAAAGCAGATGTGTGGCCAGGTTTGAAGGTACTCCATTCAATCTGGTTGTTATCAAAAGAAGAATCATTGATGCTATTTCGATGGCTTTGGACAAGCTAAAGTTTCAGAAGCCGATATCTTTAGTAAATCTCAATAAGCTGGCAGCCTTTAGACTATATCCTCAAGTTGTTACTAAACAGCCTATTATTGTAAGATGTAAAATGGCTGCGCAGGGGTATACATTACACACAGATGGGGCATCAAAAGGCAATCCAGGTAAATGTGGAGGAGGAGGCTGTATAAGGGATGCATCTGGAAAGTTAGTGATGGCGTTTGCATTCTCATATGGCATAGGTTTTAGTGTGATTGCAGAAACTAGAGCCCTTCATGATGGTCTGAAAATTGCCAAACAATGTGGTTTCATTTTATCCAAAATATATTCTGATTGTGCTATTCTTGTTGAAGCTTGCAAAAAAGAAATAGCCCCTAGCTGGATGGTAATCCCTTGGTGGAAGTAGATATGCAATTTTTTGGTGGAAAATGGCTGTCAAATACAACACATATACAGGGAAGGGAACCAAGTTGCTGACTCGTTGGCTTCTTTTGCATGTAATGCCCCACATAATTCTATTTTTGTTCAAGAAAAGGACCTTCCATATGCGGCAAGGGGTGCTATTAGGGTGGATAGGGCAGATCTGCTTGCATTCAGGTTTTAACATAATAGTCTTCAGCTCAAAATTTCAGATCTCTCTTTCATTGTAATTGTTGAAAAGTAAAGGCTCATATATGCCTTCATTTCCTTCTGGGGTATGCCCCTATGCTTGTACTTTTTCAGAGAGGAATTTAAATAAAAATCAGGGCCCTGGAGTAGACTGGAGGAGTGAGAACATTCCCCCTCTTTGAGGGGGGGTGCACTCGACCAGTTTTTCCCCAGATTGGCCAGTTTTTATGGAAAAAAAATTATTTATTTATGAACTTCACTAACGTGTGTTTATGCAGCTGCAGGTCATATAGCATCGGGATTCGCTCTTCATCGCTACCTTCTACTATTATATATACTCTATTATATAGAGCCTGGAGGCTAATAACTTCGGGCACATAAACTCTGAGTTCCTCTATAATAAAAATAATAAGGAGTTTATGTTCCCTAAGTTATTCTATGGCCGTCTGGTTTCTAAATTGACCTCGAGATGACGGACTTGTCGGACTCTTAACCGATGTCTTTCCTGAAGCCAGACAATAATACCTTTGGATATGCGTTAGGCAGATTTTCACTTTAAACCCAGCATGCATCATATAGCTAGGTCCCTTCTTCTTTCCATACAAAATAAAAAAAATGCACTTAGAAAAGTATGGCATACATCAATCAGCAAGAAGGAAACAAAGGTTAAGAGAAGGGTCTACCATTGGTCTGCCTTGGACTCTTTCCCCTCTTTTGTCAATCATCCAAGTTCTGCAATTCCATCACTCTTATGTTGTCTACATGATTCCACTCCAATTCGACAAGTCAAGAGTGTTTTGCATGGATCCTCATGAGTATTATGAGATTCGAAGGTCAATTTTCCTATCCTGATTTACTTACTTACTCCTATTTTAGGTGTCTTGTATCTCCTTGGGCCAGATTGCAATGCATCTCGGAGTGTGCCCAAGTCCCGCAGGCACTATGCTAGGCAGGTCCCACGGATTTCTGATACCAGCCCTCTTAGATTAATTTTCCTTCCTCCCCTTTTGAATGACCTCGCTTATCGTATTATGCTTGTCTGTTCTTATACGAAGCTCAATCTCTACTCAATAATCTTCTTGAACGGGATGTCCTTATTAGGCTTGTTTCATTATCGAAACAACCATTTATCAGTCCGCCAAGCTCCCATGCAAACCATGGGAGATCATGTCTAGCCATCATAGAAGGACACCTTTTCTTGGATGATTGGGAGTGTGGGGTCTCATCCTTGTTTAGGTAGGCTCCACCCTGTCCCTTCGCGGATCCAACTTTGTGGTAAGTTGGTGGGGGGTTGCAGGGGGGCAGCGCCCCCATGCCCGTAAGGTCGGGCATTCAGGGGCGTGAGGCCCCGAGGTGAATTTTTTGAGGTACTATATATATATATATTGCCCAAATCCCTGGGCGGCCATGGTGCTGGCCACCCAATTCCCAAGGTGGCCAGATACTTGGCCACCCAGCCCAGCCAAGACGGCTAGAGAGCTGGCCGCCTAGTCCCTCAAGAAGGCCACCACCTTGGCCGCCCAACCTCCTTTGAACGGCCATTGACCTGGCCGCCTCCTGATAACCGCAGTCAACACCACGATTCACCCACTCCGTGTTGTGTCCCTGTGACTTTGATGATGTCTTACACTATGACTTATTAAGCATGGTTTTGATAATGTCACACATAATGAGTCATTATGATAAGTGCTCTTCATGATCTTAATGGTGTTATGCTTTATATGTTCTTGATCATGTCAATGGTTGTCTGATATTGTTAATGCATGAAAAACCATGAGTTTTATGAAGATAGGTTTGCATTTAGTCAAAGAACTGGCAAGATGAGTGAAGGTCGGGAAGCAAAGTCGACTCTTGGAGTCAACTCTACAATGCAGACAACACCACAAGACTATCGCTGATAAATGGCCAGATATGTGTGAAAAATGCAAGTCAGTGGTGACAAATAGATCCTTATAGGTGAATAATAGCTGACAAGGCTGAAATATGGCTGTAGGAGCTAAAGCAGTGAAAACCCATGAAGAGAAGTCAACTTGAGTTGCTTTGAAGTCGACTTGGACACCTTGAGCTGAAGAAGCCTTTCTAAGGCGATGGCTTCCTATGGCTAATGGTGACAAATAGGTGGTTAGCAGTGAAAAATAGGAGTTTGGGCTGACAAATAACCTAGGAAGGGTGAATAATGTATGCCAATGCTGAAAGCTTGTAAAATGAAGAAGTTGCGTCGATGGTGTAAGGCTCTGGGGTCGACGCAGGCATGATGAAGCTTGCAAGAGTTGAAGAACTGAACAAGAGGTCCAAGTCGTTTGTAGCTAAGGGTGGATAATGTGAGCTAAGGCAGACAAATAGCTTGTAAGTGTGAAAAATGGTTGTTTATCTATGTAAACTGGCTGGCTTGGAAGACAACAAGGCTTAAAACGTGTAAACGTTGAAGAACAGTCAACCAGCGAGAACAAACCTTTTCAAGGCAGATAAAAGGAAGAAAGAAGAGTTGGCTTCAGTCAAAGCATGATAGTCTAGTTGACTTTAGTCAAAGTCAACTCAACTCAAAGCTCCAGTCAATCTCATCTGAAGTCAAGCTAAAGCCAGTCAAGACTAAACTCCAGTCAAGGTCATCAGGTCAAAGTAAGAGTGCAACCAAGGTCTGCAGAAGCCATTGATAGCTGAAGAAGACTAAGGGAGACAAGTGTGCTATATGTGTGACAAATGACACATTAGCTGTAACAAATGTATAGCTAGCGGTGACAAATAGCTATGGCGTCGGCTAAAGTCTAAGGTGAAAAGGCTAAGACGATGGCTCTCTTGCCTAAGGCTGATAAATAGATGGCTAAGATAGTAAAATAGACGTTAGGGCTGTAAAATGGCTTGGCAAAGGTGTAAAATGGCCATCTGGCCTAGTCACATGAAGACTCATGAAGAGAAATCGACTTCGTGGTCTGCTCGAGTCGACTCTGGTTCAGTTGAGAAACACAATAGTGAAAACAAAAGCAGTGATGATGGCTCTCTCTCTAAGGCTGACAAATGAGCTTCTAGTGGTGACAAGTTGGTCGTAAGGGTGATAAATAACTCCATAAGGCTGACAAATAGGTGGCTGAGCTGAAAGCTTTGAAATGCACTGAAGCTGTGTCGACGCAGCACTCAAGCACGTCGACGCATCCATATGGCCAAGCCAAAGAAAGATAAAGAAGAAGAGATGGCGACGGCTATTGGAATATAAGGGTGATAAATGGCTTTGTAAAGCTGACAAATGTCTGATAAGGGTGTAAAATACCCTGTAAGGTTGACGAATGGACTGATGGGGTGATTTTCATATTTCCTGTGTCTGCCACACACACCCGGTTCGAATAAGCTGACCTGGCACTTGATCATAGATGGAAAGTATGCTCTTAAAAGATTTCTGATGAAGATCTCCTCCCATTTCCAGCAAGGCTAATTATAATATAATTTCGGGAAAGAGCTCTCTGTCTGAAGAAGAATCCTCCCTTGAGGAAGAAGTCTTCTACGTGGGTGTATTGCTTGAAGAGGATTGGCCAATCAATAGGAACTGCCATGTACTACATGAAGGGCATTGGCCAACCAATGAGAAGTCAACTGAGCATATCACTTCCCAGCCAATCAGCAGCCATTCTGCACAGAGTCTGAAAGCCTTCTACAGATCTTGACGGTCTTGATCCCATGCTACTATATCAGGGACAACAACCTTGTGCCATGCATGAAAAAGCAAAAGTTGTTGGAACTAAGATTATTGGTGCTTGGGGGGACAAGCTCTAACGTCGAAGACAAAGACATGAAGAGGAGATAAGGGGTTCGAACAAAACACAGAAGAGTGAGGAGAGCACTTTCTAACGTGAGTCTCTACCTCCAGCAGAAGGGTGAGCTAAGAACTTCAAAGGAAGATCAGTGAGAGAGGTAGCCACCTGCAGAACATAGTAGAGCTGAGCCACGTCTATAAGAAAAGAGAGAAAGAGTGAGATACTGAAGTAGGAGAGCTTCAAGAACATATGAGAGTGAGATTGTGAGAAGAAGAAAAAGAGTGAGAGACATGAGCTGAGAAGAGAAAAGAAGAGGAGAAGCTGAGAGAAACAAAGAGGAGAAGGAAGTAAGCTTGTGGAGCTAGCTGCTGCAACCTTGAAGCCTGAAGCACAAGTCTTCATCCGGTACTTGCCTTCTACATCCTGTGAGAAGGCGGGGCTTCACCTCAAGCTTCCTGTGACAAAGGAGAACCTGCACTCCAAGGAAGCAACCCATCTAGATGAAGCGAAGAGCTCCATCTAGATTCCAGACATGGCCTTTCTCTATTGTGTTCGAATGCTTCATTCTCTGTCTGGTTTTTTACTTTGTGTTATTTTCTTTTCAGTTTGACCCCTTTTCCATTGTTATCGTGAACCGTCCCTACAGGGTGTTGTAGGAAGACAGATGGAGATGTTCTCCAGTCTATGGTGAACCATCCCTACCGGTTTGTAGTAGGATGATAGACAGAGGTGTCCCTGGTCTGTGGTATTCTGTCCCTACCAGGTATTATAGGAAGACAGACTAAGGGTGTTCTCTGTTCTATGGTTTGGCCGTGTGTGCCCATAAGTTGTGTGTCAGTATTGGTCGTGTGTGCCCGTAAGCTGTGTGTCAACATTGGCCATGTGTGCCCGTAAGCTGTGTGTTAGCATTGGCCTTGTGTGCCCGTAAGCTGTGTGTCAGTGTATTTAGTGCAATTGAACTAGGAAGCCTCACTCGGTTTGAGTGAGGGGTTGACGTAGGTCTGTGGGTAGCAGACCAAACCACCTTAAAATCTTCTGTCCTGTGTGGTTGGATTGTGTGTTTATTCCTTATCTCCTTCGTCCATTCACGGGTTGGCATGTGAACCGAACGCACTGCATGATAGACTTGCTTCCGCGAGTGCAATAGTTTACTACTTAGTCTATCTTCATCTGGTGTTTTTAATCTCTATTGATATAAAGTTTTTAATCGGGCATAAGCATTTTTAGTAGGGGATCTATTCATCCCCCTCTTGATCTAAGCTGCGCACCTATCATGTGGTACCGAAGCTACCCAACACTCTGGGCACGTCCTCTGCAACTATTCTAACTCAGGAGGGTCGAGGCGCACGTATTCTCACATGTTCTCACCTCCGAATGGGTCAAAGATGATTCTAGAATCAATCTTCGAAGGTTTTCATAGAGAGAGGGAAAGCCCCCACATATAAAAAGACCACTTCCGAACATTCTCACCGGGGGGGTTGGACACTTGGAGGAGGAGGGGCTAGCATTTTGGAGCCCACGGAGGCACAGGCAGCTCGGAGAACCCTTCCTCGGCTTCTTCCGTCGAAGGGCTTCATCCACAGGAGAGGAGGCAAAGCTTCTTGAAGGCGGCCATTGGCATGGTGGCTCACCATCTCTGAACGGGCATACATCTGGCCGCCCTCTGTTGGTCGACGAGCACACCCGTCTTTCTTTCTGTGTTCTCTATCTCGCTGCATTTTACTTCATTTTAATGCATTTCATGCATACTAGACTTGCCTAGATCCCTATCCTAAAGAGATTTTCCAATCCAAAATATAGGGAAGGCGGATGGTCAAAAGTCTCAACCATCCCCCTTCTGAACCCCCTTCTCGGTACGACTGACCCAATTTGCATGTTTTCTTTACTTCTTTGAGCATATACTGCATTTCCATAGTCTAATGGTCTATTCTATATTTACTGGTTAATTTGCAGGAACTTTGCCATTGACTCACAGAGCTCCCTGTTCTTAGCCGACCGAGAGCGAGGATAGGAAGAACCCACATCTCCCACTTCATGGGCATTGCAATCATCCTACTCCTATGAGGATTAGGTATAAGCTTCTGACAATCACTCTATTTCTTTCTTTCTAACCCATGCACTGTAGGTAGCAGCACCAGTTCAGAGAGAGGCATGCCCCACGCATGTAGCCGCCCCCTTTCCGGCGCCTACAGTATCCATTTCAGATGTGTATTTATATTAACTTTTTATTTTCCTGCAATGCTTCATCTATACAATATGCATGTCATTTTCATCTAAAATGTTGGCATAGGTGCATGCATGAGTTGAAAATTAAAGTTCGCAACAAGGCTACAGTGGAGGGCTTAATTACCAAGGCATACATTATGGGAAAAATATCGAGCATTTGTTTGATATATTTTGAACCTGAGATACAAACTCGTCGCACTCGACCTCCACGTAATGATGATGGGGGAGAGCCTATTGCGTCAGACCAGTACTCTATATTTATGCATCCAGGTTATGCGTTAGGATAGTTTTCGACTCGCACACTAGAAGATAGAGAGTTGGATGCCACAGAGATCTATATTCTTATGAATTCTGTTAACATTGAACCCTATGTTGAGAAAGTCCCCAAATCACATTTCATTATGTACATGAGTTCTTTTCTCTTCTTCTTGTCATTTAAGGTAGTATTGTATTCATATTGCAGATAATTTGATTCAGGGTTAATCTAAAGACATCCACGTCTCACTGATGTGGAGGTTGAAAAGGAATGAGAGAAGCCTTTTGCCAGATCGTTGAGAAATCGAGTAAGTGTCAAATATTAAATATATATAGGTTTCCATTTTAAAGAGGCGAGATTGCGTGTGAAGCCGTGGACTATCAGATCTAGGGTGATCGTGGAATGTAGTCACCTCAGAATAGAGTTCTACAAAAGGGGAGAAAGCGATCAGGGGGCTCGGGGTTGTGAACCGAGGGAAAACCCTACGATGCTTAAGTCAACAAGCGGTATGAGCAAGGTGCGAAAAGGACACAGGAGAGGTGTGGGGCACAAGATTGCTCTTCACCAGTTAAAGTGGCTAAAAATTAGGTTCCCTTTCTAGAGGGGTTCCTTGGATTTATATAGCTGCTAACTCCCTTTCCTGAGTAAGGGAAGCATGAGGGTCTAGGGGGCATTATGTCCATGATGAGAACTCTTTACAGTTCAAGGACTCTTGCCCTCCCCTTAACCTCTTGAGCTTCCTATTCCTAGGTAACAGTGTAACATCCTCTCGGATAGGCACCCAGACGAGAGGAATTCGCCCCGACTCATCATGGAGTCTTGATGACGGGTTGATCTATAAAAGATAAGGGATATCCCCTACCTACGCAGGGGGTCCAAGGTTTCGACACCCCTTAAGGGAGCATTCATCCACCTTCTGATAGCTCAATATGGTCACCTATGGGCTTCTCCTGAGTGTTGGGGAGGCCATCGATTAGGCGACCAAGCCAAAGGATGGTGGGCTATGTTGGCCTGAATGATTGAGGCCCCATAGTAAGTGGGCCCTACTGGGGGCTATCACTCATTGGGCCTAGCAAATCAAAATGGGTCGTTTGGGCCATGTATATAGTGGGTTGCGAATCTGCCCCTCTCCACTTGCCCCCCTACTCCTGAGCCAAGGATGGGCTCAGAGAGTATAGATTATATATATCGGGGTTCTTGGTAAGGGTGAGAATTGGCCATCATGAGCTGTCCCCACTTCAATTCTTGGGTCCATCAATGTGGTACCCTAGCACGTGGGGACTCGAGCGTAATGATCACATCTTTTCGCGCTGGTTCAAATGCACCATCTCAGGGTATGCGTCTTTACAAGACGTCACATTAATTCTCTCAAGGCCGTCCAAGACTATAAGTGCCCCCTTGCCCCCATCCTCCCCACCTTTACCATTAGAGTTTCTCCATCTGCCCCGCTTATGTGAGTTTTAGGTAGATTCATGTTCTAACAGGGGGACCAGAGAGAGCAAGAGATTGCAAGAGCTTTTGTGGATCTTGCAAAGACCACCATGGAGGTGATTCGCCAGCTTCCTCCTCCTGCGAGTTCATCAGATTCAAGCATTCCACCATCTCTCGCATCCTCTATGACGAAGCATAGTGAGAATGTCGGCGACAAGGAGGTTGAGTAGGGAGTGGGAAGTTCCACCCCAACCTCATGCTGCCAACTCCGCTGCGAGATTACGATGGAGGAGGTGAAGGAGCTTGAGGTATGTTACCAACTGTCTTGGCAGTACTCATTTTCTCCTTCCAGACCACATGAGTCAAGCTTGAGCACTTTCTCAAGCACTTTCTATAGTCACCTACTGGCCTGGAAGTGTGGCATCTATCTCCCCCTCTACCCTTTTATTTTTAAGTTGCTGAATTTCTACCAGTTGGCTCCCATCCAGTTGGTCTCCAATTTGTATACCTTCATCTTCTCCTTCATCGTCCTTTGCCGCAAATGCCACATCTCTGAGTTCCTTGACCTCTTTCATACCTTCTACGAGCTGAAAGAACACACGTAGGCTGGGAAGGGCTTCTTCTTTCTTCAGGCCAGGAGAGGGATGAGCTGTGTTAGCCTCTTCCCCTGAGATTCCTCGCACAAGGGGTGGAAGACCTAATATTTTTGGGTAGACTATTCTAAGGGTTCCCCTTGGCTTTTTCTGGTCTTGCTAAACTTCCAACCGGTGCTTCCTATAAGGCCTTTAGTGGTTTCCCAAGAGGTCAAGGATGGCATCAGAATTCTTCATAACAATAAGTGATCGACCATGGAGCTTCTATTTGAGGCCCACATTCAGCACTATGCTCGTGCTCCATTGAATCCTAGGGGTAAGGACTCAGACAGCTCGATTTTGTCCACTGATTCTACCAGCCTTCCTCTAACGATTCCTAGAGGTAAGGACAAGCGGGCCCTCATCAGGGAGGAGTTGGAATGACGGGGGTCCAAAGGAAAAGACCCCGAGCAAAGGCTGATGCTGGCTTCCATGAAGGCCATGGTCGCCGAGCAAAGTAGTCGAAAAAAGGCAAAGTCGGCAAGGGCCCCTCTGAGTGAGTCTGTCAGTCACCTAATGCCACTCGTCCTTCCTCTCGAAGTGCCAACACACATTGCCCCGTCATTCATGCCCCTGTCGAGGACCCAACCACCGATTCTCTAGTAGATCAAGCCTCGGTTGAGGGGGCTGTCACTGAGGTGCACGGTGAGGATGTTGATCTGGCTCTTTTGACCAAGTTGGGCGTTGTTGCCCTCGGCTTGCATAGTCCTGAAGGGGTCCCTCCGTCACAACCATAGATAGAAGGTGGTTCCGACCCCAACGGGGGCAGTTCACCTTCCGGGCTTCCATCTACGATTGTTACTGGTCGCTAGTGACTCCCCTTGTCTAGGATGAGTTCCATCACTACACCTCGCAAACACTCCTTGAGAGGATTATAGAGGGAGGCCTCTTTTTGGCCCAGTTGGGGGCCAAGGTCGTGGACCGTCTAGTGCGGGCGGAGAAAGACAAGGTGGCGTAGGCCAAGGCTCATGCTGAGTTAGACCAGAAGCTCATCTAACTCACTTCCAAGCATGGAGCTCTCCACTAGGAGGTCACATCACTCCGCTGTCAAGCTCGAGCAGATCATGGGGAAGTGTAGTCTCTGACTGATCAGTTATCCCAGGTCCGATACTTGTCCGAGCTCAAGAACGAGCTCTTGGATAAGGTGCGACAGGCTCATGAGGCGAGCTCGAGGCAATGGGAGGTCGAGCAGGAAGAGCTTCTGGTAGTAGAGTAGGAAAGAGCAGAGCCCGACGCGAAGATAGCAGATGCCGAGGCAAGGGAGGCATAGGTCGAGGCAAAGGTGGTGGAGCAGTATCTTGCCTCAGAAGAGTACCAGGAGGCCTTGAAGAAGACTGCCTTCACCTTCTATGGACTAGGTTAAAGGCGCGGGCTGAGGAAGAGGTTCACACAAGGGTTCAAAAGAGCGGTGTGCCAGGCCTAGGACCAAGTCATCGATGAGCTTATCTTTGATCCCGGGTAGCGATACGACTCTGATGAAGAAAGCTTGACCCTTCCGTCCACACCCGAGTCTAGTGGCTCATATGAAGAGAGCGAGGGTCTCCCAGACATCGCAGATCGAGTAAGAACTACCAGCCCCGACTACTTTTGGAGAACACTCAGTTGAGGCAGTTCTCACACAGGTGGGGTCAGTGCTCGCCCGAGGGGACCGAGCGTGCGTAGCCTTCAATTATCGAGGTGGCGTTGGACACCGAGGACCCTCCAACTTCCGATCCCTCTGAAAGACAAACAATTCCCCAATCCTCTTCTCCAATCTCAATAGATTGAGATCGACTTGTACTTGTCTTTCTTGCCTTTCTCCTTTTGTCTCTTGTTGCTCTTTTTGTACTTTCCTTCATTTGCTTATTATACAAGGAATATTTACAAAAAGGCAATCAATGACTTACAAAATCCATGACCAAATGTCGTCCATCGTATCCACAGACGTCAGCGGATAATATCTTCGTATGATCCTCCTATCAAAAAATCAAGGTTACGCATCTAGCACTTGCTTTGCCTGTACAGATTCTCAGGCACGACACTCACATCAATACGTATCCCTAGGCATTGAAGGAGCGCATCTTTCGTGTGTTCCCCGCAATGAGTTCACGAAACCAGGAGGAGCTGCGCCTCGGAGAATCTATGCACAGCTTTTCAAAATCTGCTTACGTCTCTTCGAGGGAGGGGGTAGTTAAGGTAGGGGCACTGACGTATTGGAGGAGCACCGCCCCATATTCTCCCTATAAAAGGCTTTGAAGAGTGGCTTTGAGCTGCTCATCCCTTAATCGTGCCAACTAGCCTCCTTCATCCTCCCCTCCTTTCTTCCTCATCTTCTTCTATTCTGGAAGATCCATGGAGTCTATTCATGAAGATGAAGATCCCAGAGTTCACCGAAGCGGATGGGCCATCTCAGCATAACAGAATGGGGGATGACTGGTGGACAACATAGCAGAAGGGAGGACACGCAATGGGTCCTTCCCCGTAGACGTGCTTCCACCCACCTAGGGAGAGGGAAGGGGACCCCAGAGACGTGCCATCTATTGCATCTCCCCTGCTAGGAGAGCGAGACACCTCAAGAAGGCCACTCTGGGTTACATGGAAGAAGCCTCCATTTCGTCTGCCTCCCTTCCCTCTTCCTTCCCCGAGTGGGCTTCCCCCATCCCTTCTTTTTCTTCTCCTCTTTTCTTTTTCCTGCTTCTTCTTGCCCATACCATCTGTCCAGATTGTAGGGATGGCCCAACAGTTCTTTTCTTCTGGGCCCTTCTTGTTTCTTCCTCCCCGCACCATCATGCGAGTTTTCTTTTCTATCATTTTTTGTTTTTTCTTCCTTGCACTATCCTCCTAGATGATAGGCATGGGCATAGCCGAGCTCGCTACCTCATCGTCCAAGCCAATTTCCACACTTGGTGGAGTCAGTGGCTCGGTCTGGGGTTGCTCGCCCTGCATATGCCGAGCTATTAATCTCTTGTTGCAAAGGCTATTGCCCCCCCAATGTTTAATTAAGCATAAAAATGCAATAAATTTTCATTCTTGCTATCTTATGCATTTCTTCTTATGTGTTTATTTATTATGCATGAATGGTATCAGAAGTATAGGGTGAAACTTAAGCTCAAAAATAAAATTTACGCAGTGCAGTAGCGTTCCACGTCTGCGGGATCTATTCTCCTTCCACGGATGCTAATCTGTAAGCCTTTTTTTGAAGCATCTCGACCACTCGGAAGGGGCCTTCCCAGTTAGGGGCCATCTTCCCCAGTGCCTCTAGTGGTCGAGAGGCTTTGACTTTTCTCAAGACTAAGTCCCTCGGGAGGAATTGTCGATCCCGAACTTGGGCGTTGTAGTAACGAGCCATGTGCCGCTGGTACGTACTCCATCACTCGGATTCTTGTGGCTTCGCATACCTCGTCTGTTAGCTCGAGGTTCTCCAGTAGCTTTTGGACATTAAGCTCGGGCTGAAAATAGATAACCCAGAGAGATGGGCTACCAATCTCCAGCGGAATGACGGCCTCGATCAGTGCCATAGACTAGTTGAAACATGATTTCACCTGTAGAGGCCCTTGGAGTAGTGCGATAGGACCATAGTACGCTAGACGGTTCCTCGAGCCAATTACCCTTAGCCTTGTCACAGCTGGTCTAAATGCCCTTAAGTCTTATTAGCATTTTCGATCAAACCATTGGCCTGCGGGTGGGCTACCGAAGTGAAGTGATTGCGAATATTTAAGTGGGCACACTTATTCTTAAAATAAGCACAGTTGAACTGCTGGCCATTATCGCTCACTATCACTCAGGGGACGCCAAAGTGACATATGATCGACTGCTACATAAAACTCCAAACCACTCCTTCTGTTATCTTCACGGAAGTCTCTGCCTCGATCCACTTGGTGAAGTAGTCAATGGTGATAATGATGAATTTCTTTTGCACTTGAGCCATAGGGAAAGGGCCTAGGATATCAATTCCCCACCAAGAGAAAGGTTAAGGCTCGGTGAGCGATACGAGTGCCGAAGCCAGTTGATGAATCCGATGGTCGAACTGCTGCCAATGATCACACTTTTGGACATAGGTCGAGCAATAATGCACGACGCTGCAAAGTGGGACACTAGTACCCCTGCCACAGTAAAATTCTCACAATCGACCTCCCTCTCTGAAGCACACCACAAATCCCCTTGTGAATCTCTTTGACAGCTACTGGGCTTCACAAGGTTCAAGGCACTTGAGGAGGGGTCGTGCGAAGGACCATTGATAAACTGATCCGTTGAGTAAAACAAACTGTCAAGCTTGGTATTTGAGATGCCTGGATTCTTGAGGGTTAGCGGGTTCCCGACCATCTCTCATCCAAGCGATGTAGGGTGCCCTCCAGTCATCGGACGACACTTGAATAGGGCCCATGAACTCGTGGTCAACGCTAGGGCGCTCTAGCTCTTCTAGGAGGATCGATCAGGTCCCAGATGGGCTCATGGAGGAGGTAAGGCGAGAGAGCGCGTCCACTTGGGAGTTTTCCTCCCGAGCTAATTCGACCACTTGAAAGCTCTCAAATAGCGGAGACACCTCCTTTGCCAGTTGAAGATACTTGATCATCAGCAGTTCCTGAGCTTTGTAGTCCCCAATGATCTAGCTGGTGACTAGTTGAGAATCGGTGTAAATCTTGACTTGTTCTACTACCAGACACCTTGCCATCCGACCTTCCGAGATCAGTGCTTCGTACTCGAAAGCGTTGTTAGACCCCGCAAACTTGAATTTTAGAGCGTACTACAATTCTACTCCCTTAGTGGAGCTGAGGATGACTCCTACGTTGCTGCCGACTGAGCTTGATAATCTGTCGATGAAAAGCTCCTAGGTTGGGGCAGCTGTTGGCGGTGGGACTTCCTCAGTCTGAGCAATATTCTCTATGATGAAGTCCGCGAGTGCTGGACCTTTGATGGCAGTGCGTGGGCGGAAGGAGATGTCATAGGTGTCGAGCATAACTACCCACTTGACAAGGCCCCCCGAAGCCTCGGGGTGAGCCAGAATCTTCTTCAAGGGCTCGTTGGTGAGCACTATAATGTTGTGCCCTTGGAGGTAGGGCCGAAGACACCTGGCCGAGGTCACCAATGCTAGCATGAGTCTCTCAGTTGCAGGGTACGTCCTTTCGGCATCAAGGAGCACTTTGCTGACGTAGTACACCGACCTCTGAGTTCCTTTGTCGTCATAGACCAGTACCGAAATAATCGTAGAGGATGTCGCAAAGAGATATAAATATAAGGTCTCTCCCGGCACAGGCTTTGAGAGTATTAGAGGAGCCATCAGAAACTGCTTTAGCTAAACGAAAGCCCTTTCGCATTCATCATCCTTGGTGAAGGTCGGAGTAGTTATCTATATCCCTCTCAACAATTTTAAAAAGGGGAGATAGCACTCGGTAGCCCGAGATATTAAGCGGTTCAATGCGACGATCCTCCCCGTCTGGCGTTGAATGTCCTTGACGCTCGTTGGTCATTGCATATCTAGGATGGCTGGAATTTCTAAGGATTCGTCTCGATCCCTTGGTGGGTTACTAAAAAACCCAAGAACTTTTTGGACTTAACTCCAAAGGTGCACTTTGTGCGGTTGAGATTCATATTGTACCTTCAGAGGGCTTTGAAAGTTTCTGCAAAGTCGGAGAAGTGGCCCTTAGCTTGTGGTGACTAGATGAGCATATCGTCGATGTAGACCTCGACGTTCCGACCAGTCTAGTCCTCGATGATCTAGTTGACCAGCCTCTGATAAGTTGCTCTGGCATTCTTCAATCCGAAAGGCATCTAGGTATAACAGTATACGCTAAAGTCGGAGGTAAATGTTGTCTTCTTGGTGTCCTCATGATGCATCCAGATTTGGTGATACCAGGAGTAGGCGTCAAGGAAGCTGAGAAGCTCGTTGCCCGAAGTTGAATTGACTAACTGGTTGATGCTCAGCTAAGGATAACAGTCTTTCGGAGTAGCCTTGTTAAGGTCCGTAAAGTCAACGCACATTCACCATTTGCCCAAGGCTTTGGATACCAAGATGACATTAGCCAACCAAGTTGGGTAAAGGACCGGGCAACATAGTATGGTTTTCTTCCCCTTACTGATTTGCTATTTGATGATCGCTTGTTTCTCCAGGGCGTGCTTTCTTTTCTGCTGTTAAACATGCTTGATAGTAGGATCAAGATTGAGGTGGTGCATCATAGTTTCCTAGAGAATTCTGGGAAGATCATCATCAGACCATGCAAATACATGGACATACTTCAAAATAAAATCCTTGTATTGAGCTTGATCCTCGGGCGATAAATCTACCTCAATTCTGACTTCGAGGGTCGGGTCATCTTTAAGGCAAATTGGCAACAACTTCTTACAAGGCTTGCTTGTTGCGACTTTTTCTTCGATGATATCCTTGCCTCGGTTTACATCTTCAGGGTGTACAGTTTCTACCAAGATTACATAGCACCTTCTAGCTATTGCCTGACTACCTCGGACCTCTCCCACACTTAATTTGGTGGAAAACTTCATTTTTTGGTTATAGGTGTATGACACTGCCTTTATTCGGCCGATGATGCCTCGGCTGAAGATGGCATTATAGGCTATTATCCCTTTTACCAAAATGAAGTTTGCCACGAAAGTCATGGCTCAGGGGGGAATCCCAAGAGTAACAGGCAGGCTTAGGGCTCCCTCAAGGTAAGTCACTTGACCATTGAACCCACAGAGAGGGGTTCGGACCGAACGTAGTTTCGATGGGTTCTCACCCATCCTCAAGAAGCAGTCATATGACAAAACATCCAGTTCACTACCATTATCGACCAGCACCCTATCTACATTACAATGATTGATAGTCGCCACAATTACACAAGAGCGTCATCGTGCAGGATAATTACCCCTTCCAAGTCTTGGTCAGAGAACACCAGGGCTTGTTGCTCGATTGTCGAAGTCACAGGCCTGACAAGTTCGACGGTTTGGTTGGCTCGCTCGGCATGGAGCTTTCTCCCCCGGTTGGTATCTCCCTCAGAGGCCAATCCCCATGATTTAACATTGATGTGAACTCCTCGGGGGCAGTTGTCGATCTCTTCTACGGGGTTTGGTGGGGCATCCCATCTGTCGGCCACGTACTTGGCCAGGTGCCCTTGGTGGACGAGACTTTCGATCTCATCCTTGAGCTACTAGCAACCACCAGTCTGATGGCCGTGGTCGTCGTGGAACTGGCAGTGCTCTTATCAGTTGTGGCGTTGGGGGTCAGCTTTCATCGGCTTAGGTCGATGAAGCAAACCTGAATCTCCAATCTCTCGATAAATCTCATAGATGGGAGTGGTCAATGGAGTGTTACTCGAACTTCCTGGGTGACTCCTTGCGGTCACTGTCCCGATTCCTCCTTTTTCCCTAGCCAGAGGATTGTTTGGATGGGCGCTTCCTCTCCCCCTCATTCCCTTGACCGGGAGGATTCTGGCAGACGGTGAGGACCTCCTCGCATTCTGCATGACGTAGGGACAAGGTCACAAGGTCGGCGAGGGTGGCAGGGGGATGGAGCACCAGCTCTTGCTAGAGCCCTTCATCACGGGTACCCCTAGTCAATGCGGTAATGGTAGAAGCGATGTCAAGGCGGGGGATGCGCTGGGCCTCCGCTTTGAAATAGTTAATATTGGCCCGAAGCTTTTCCCTTGGAGCTTGCTTGAGCGTTAGTAGCCCCGCAATTGACCTTGGGGGTCCATTCTCCATGAAGCTCTCCTTGAAAAGTCGCCCAAACTATTCGAAGCCAGTGATGCTTCCGGGGGTGAGAGCTCGGAACCAAGCCTAAGCCTCTTGTACCAAGGTGGTAACGAAGGCGCAGCACTTAATGGCGTCTGATTCCCCCTGTAGGGTCATCAAGGCATCGAAGCTATCAAAGTGGTCGGCCGAGTCACCCAGGTCATCATAGGACTTGAAGGCTGGATGGGAAATCCTAGGGGACAACCCAACCTCTAGAATCTAGGGGGAGAATGGGGATTGTTCCTCATCCTCCTTACTGGCAGAACTTTGCTGTAGAGCTTGGAGTGCTCGCTCTTGCTCGACAAATCACCGCTCGAAGTCCCAGAGTTGGAGAGAAAGTTTCGGGTGGGCACGAGATGGTCTCGGGGGCCTCTCGGTGCACTCCTGATCTCCTCCTTGTCGCCTCAAGGTGGGGCGGCTTCATCCGCCTTTTGGGTGGGCGGCCGTGCCTCACTCCTCCTGCTGCGAGGATTGGAGGAGGCCTCTTATTCTATAGCCTAAGGTGGGGACTGAGAAGGTTCTCCTGTCGCACTGCGAATGATGCGGCCATCCTGATGAACAAAATGGCCTCCGACTAGTTGCCAGGAGGCATCAACGTAGGGGAAGCCTGAACGTGAATGTTGGGACCATTTCTCCCTGGCTACTTGGGCCCTCATCAGATTGACGAGGGTATCTAGCTTAATGTAAGGGATCAGAAAGCCGCTGGATCCCCCACATGAGGCTGTCCCCTTGGGGGCAGCGGAGGGAGTGGGGTGTTGGCTTGATCATTAGGAAGGGGGCTGGTCAACGAGTGTGACAGCACACATTCTTCGTTTGCCACCATTAGTGCCTTCCTCATGTCGCCAGTGGCCCTCCTACTACTACTCCTTCACACCATATTGACTTCTTGGTCGATGCCCACAAATAGTGCTAGATGAAGAGGCGAGATCTCAAGTGAAATCGTGGACCGTCAGATCTAGGGTGATCATGGAACATAGCCACCTCATAATAGAGTTATGCAAAAGGGGAGAAAGCGATCAAGGGGTTGTGGACGCACTTTTGGGATTATCTTTTTGTTCTATTCGTTTGTTCGTTTGTTTATTCGTTAATTCGTTTATTTGGTATGTGGGCGTGCCAGTCACATATGTGACAATTTATTCGGGCTTCGAGGGAGCCCTTAGCACGCACCGTCTGACTGATTAGATAATTGGGGGTATTGTGTTGGGACAAGAACCCGTCGTGCCATAAAGGCCACGACGTTAATTACATCCCCTCGGAGAGGGAAAAACCTTTGATTGATCGCTAGGAAAAAGGGCCCTGTGGCCTAAAATTGAAATTAATACAATGGGATAATGAAGATCTCGAACTGTATTGAAATGCACCCGCAATGGGATGAAAATATTTGGATTATGTTGGTCGTTTATGGACCACCATTTTTTGTTCGGACGAAAGTCCATCAAAAGCACGACAAATACGGAAGTGGAGTAGTGTAAATGTCTGCCGAGTATACGGCAAGTTCGATAAGAAAATGGGATTAGATCCCAATGGAAATGGGACAGGGTTAGTAAACTATCGGCCCGGGGCAGGATCACGCCATGGCCGTGATGGGGGACGGTCCCCGAGGTCCAAACATGACTTACAAGGGCATCATTGATATTACCTTCACATCGGGCCTAGAGGCCGGGGTGGGGGCTCCGCAGCGGAAATCGTTCATGCTTATTGTTATATTTGTTATTATATGTTTTATTATATTTTTTATTATACACATACATTTTTTATTGGCATGTATTTGGCTGTTAACCATTTTTTTATTCTTTTATCACTTTTATTTTTTTGTTTTCCTTTGTTGTCATTTATTTGGCCATTATTTATTATTTATTTTTTTTGTTTCTTGTTGTTTTGTTTCCCATTTTTTTATTCATCTATCAATTCTATCTTCTTGCCCTCTTTCATTATTACTTTTCTTGTTGGAGATTTTATTATTATTTTTGTTTATGTTTATGTGTTAGCGGGTGTGTGTTTGAATATGAGTTTTGTGCGTGTGAGTTTTCACGTGAACGCACGTGTGTGCATGTGTTACGTGAAAGGGCGTGGGTGTTGTTATGTGAGAGGGTGTACGTATGTTACCATGTGTTTGATATATATATTATATTATTTTTTATATATATAATGAGGGGAATGTGCAGTGGGTGCGCGAGTGTGTTGTGGGTGAGTTATCGGTTTAGCGTGTTTAGCTGGTGTTTGTGCATTTTTTTTTGTAGTTTTTATTTTTTTTAACAATAAGGGGGGAATGGGGAGGATGGCACCCGGCCCCTCCCCACGCCTGATCAACGTTTTTTACATTTTTTTTATATATGTTAAGAGAATGGGAGGGGGGAATCAGCGTGAGAGAAGAGGGGATCCAGCGCGCTTTTACGCGCGCCGGATCACCTCTCCCGCCCCTCCCTTTGGTATGTTTTTTATTTCTTTTATTTTATTTTATTTACGGAAGAGGAGGGAAAATGGTTGTGAACCGGCGCGAGAGGGGAACCTCGTGCGCGCCAGTTTCCCTCTCGTGCCGGTTCACGCACCCCCTCCTCGTCTCATTCGCCCTTTTTTTTCTTTACGGTGAAAGAGAGAAACAGGAAAGGGGGTGATCGGGCGCACAAAATTGCCGTCAGATCACCCCTCCCATCTCTCTCTCTCTCTCTCTCTCTCTCTCTCTCTCTCTCTCTTATGGTCTCATTTATTTTTTTCTTTTTTTTATTTCTCGGGACGGTGATCCGACGTGAGAACGTGAGTCCGTTTGTGCACCGGATCAACCCCCGGGGTCTTACATCACTCCGTTACAGTGCTCATTTTTCATTCTTTACTCAATCTCCTTACCATGGTTAACATTATTCAGTCGTTTATTATTATTATTATTATTATTATTATTATTATTATTATCATTATTATCATTATTATCTATCCCGTTCTTAGTGAAATTTTGACGGCACCTCCCTCAGACCCGAGATTTGTGAGGTGTGAAAGAGAGACCTATCCACAAAAAGATCCGAGACGAGCTCTAAAATCATGGGTGAGCTGCGAGCGGCTACCATAAAAAAATCGAGTTGGGTATGGAACCCCGAGGACTAACCTACGAGGGGCTCCGACGACCCATGGGCGGTAATATTCGAAGCTCCAGGGCATGGGTTTAGTATGTTGCCAACATGTGGCCATTTCCTGTTCACCTTTGGGATAGAGTTTCCCAGGGACCACGCCATGCAAAAGCGAGTTCCTGGGAGCCCGAGGTGAACACCGTAGAAAAAAGAACAGGGCAGCGTCATGAGTTAGAGGAAGGAGATGGGGTGGAATTCACATCATTTAACATAACTAAAGCTTCTATTCATTGCGGAGCAAAGTGTACACGAGAATACATTGTGGCGAAGAACGAAGACAGAACGGGAAAAAAAAGAAAAAAAAGAAAGGAATACAACGGTAGGGGGGAGGGTGGAAACGGAGCATGGGCTCCTCTCCCCCCGTCAAGCTCACCTCCCTTCTCTTTCCCTCCTTTTCCCTCTCATCTCTTCTTCACTTCGCTCTCGGAGCACAAGTGCTGATGGATTTTTTTTCTGGTTTCTTCTCTTTCCTCCTCCCGCCTTCTTCAACGGAGATTACATCTTTTATAGGAGAGGGTGTGGAAAGCTCCGAACCCCACCCCTCCTTTTTCTCTCTTCACCTTGCTCGAGGTCGTTGAGAGCCCTACGCGTAGGGGGGCAGCGGAAGGTAGACGATGTGCCTCCCTCTGGTTGGCCAATGGCGACCGGTGCCCCTTTTTTGCTGCAGACGGGGGCTTGTAGCATTGTAGGCATTGCCGTTCTGGGGAGTTCGAGGAGATGGAGGGGCACCCTCAAGTAGGTCCATTGGCCGAGCTCGGGCTTTGCCCGGTGGATAACTCCCCCTTCCCTTCTCTTCTTCTTCTTCGATCTGGCGCGAAACAGAGCTTCGGCAGGTGACCCTTCTCACGACGGTTCAACAGGGGAAGAGGGCGCCGGTTCATGCCCAAAGGGGCGTGCACGCCAATTCATGGGGTTGGGCTGCACGCCGGATAATGGGGGGGCTGGCCACGTCGGTTCACTTCTCCCTCTCCCCTTTTCTTTCCCTATTTTTTTCTTTTGCTCCTTCACCTGCGGCCGATTCACCATCCCATCTTCTTCCCTTTCTTTCTTTCTTTTTTCTTTTTCTTTTCCTTTTGACCCTTTTCTTCTTTTATTATTATTATTTACTTCTTCTTCTTCTTCTTCTTCTTATATATATATATATATATATATATATATATATATATTCTTTCTTCTCTTTTTTTCTTCTGTTTGTCCATTCCTCAAAATAATAATAATAGTAAAAAAAGCAATAATGAGTTAGTATCAAAAAAAGGGACGCGTATTAACACACGTTTCTTTGGAGAGGTATAAACTCTTTTTAGTGTTGATTTAAGTGCGCCTGGAGAGGCGTGGAGTGTTATTTTTTTTGCATTATTTTTATCATCGCTTTTAGCATTGGTTTTAGCACACCCAGAGAGGCGAGAATTGGCATTAGTTTTAGCGTGCCTGGGGGGCGAGAATTATTTTAAGCGTTAATTTTAGCATGTCAATAGGGGCTCGGGATTGTGAAGCCAGGGAAAACCCTCTAATACTTAAGTCAACAAGTAGTATGAGCAAGGTGCGAAAAGGAGGCAGGAGAAGTGTGGGGCACGAGACTGCTCTTCACCAATTGAAGTGACTAAAAATTGGCTTACCTTTCTAGAGAGGGAGATTTCTGTAGCCCAACTAAGAGCAGCTGAACTAGGCCCATCAGGACCAAACAAGGTTCAGCTCATCCAAGTGACAGCCCCCTAGGGCCCACTTAGGCAAAAAAGTTCAATAAAGATCACTCGGGATCCCACCCTTCCTCGGCGGCCCTTAGGCTCGGAAGGCCCGAGCGTCAGAACGGAGGAAGACCCACGCTCGAGCTATCTCTCCATCGGGATAGAGGCGAGCGCTCTGCGCCCACTCCGACCTGACTACATCCGAGCTATGCCTATCGCCCGGACAGGGCTGGCACCTTTTATGCTCGGACCGACTGACGAGTGCCTATCCACGCAGCCGTTGAGAGCCCTTTATGAGTAGGAGTTTATGAGGATAAAGAATCCATGATCCCTCAAGGCCATGAAGATCCCACGATGAGGACGTAACGATCCCATGATGAGAACGTAACTCCCGCCTGAAACTCCTCAACTTACGGGACTCATAAGGTGAGCACACTATATAAGCCAGTGACTCCCTCCAGCGAAAGGTAAGGGCAATACACGCCTAAAACTCCCTGAGCAGGAACCACTTCACCACTTTAGTGTTGGGGGATCTCGTGCACCTCTTTCTACCTCCCTCAATACCTTCCACCATTGCTCTACTGACTTAAGTATCGGAGGGTTTTCCCCAGGGAACCATCCCTGGGCCTCCTGATTCGTTTCCCTTTCTCTGCAGTTCACTACTCGTTGATCATCCTCCCAGCTCAAGACAAGCGCGAGATCACGTCCCTTCATCTGGCGCCGTCTGTGGGAAACGACCAAAGAGCCAATATGGTGAGAAGAAGTTCAGGGAGGAGGTCTGCCGGTGATAGGGGAAAGGCCACGGTGGCGGCGGGGGAAGGCCCCTCTCAAGCCTCCCAAAACCTCCTCTCCGGTGCCAACACTCCCACCGATGGACCGCCCCCTCCCCCTGCGGTAGGGCTACCGCCCCCTCCTCTCGCGGCGGTAGGGCTACCGCTCAACGGCGGCGCTGATGCCTTCCAAGCCCTCAACGTGAAACTGGACGTCCTCGTGGAACTCATGAGGACCCAGGCGGCCAGGGATGGAAGGTCACGCGCCCCTCCGGAGAGCCCTCCCCGTGAGAACGTGTCCCAGCACACCACCGGAGGCCGCTTCACCCTCCGAGGGTAGAAGCTCATCCGTAACAAAGCAGGAGGACCCTCGCAAGGCCCCCTCCGGAGCAAGAGGCTTCCTCCATGCCAAAGTGGGGTAGGCATGGGGCACGCCATCCCCTCCCGGAGACCGAAGTCCCCAGGGAGCGCTAGGACAGCCTGCCATCACGCCCCCTCAGCCCTACGGCGCAGCGGCAGCCGGAGCTATCCCTTCGGCTGCGAGAATTTGAGAGACGTTTCGCAGAGCAAGAGCGCGCCCTATGAGCCCTGCATAAGACATCTCCACCAGAGGATGAGGAGAGATCCCCATTCTCCGATCATATCTTGAAGGCAGAGGTATCTCCCAGAGCCTCCATCCCGACCTTCAAGCCCTACGACGGCCAGGGTGACCCGGTCGACCACTTCAACAGCTTCGACGCCCAGATGACCCTTCATGGAGCGTTCGACGCCATCAAGTGCCGAGCCTTTACGACCACCTTGGTCCAAGACTCCCAAGCATGGTTCCGGGCCCTCGCCCCCGGATCCATCTGAGACTTCAAGCAATTCGGGCGAGTATTCAAGGAGAGTTTCGTTGGCAGCGGTCCCCCAAGGTCAGTAGCGGGGCTTTTGGCCCTTGAACAGGCGTAAGGGGAGAAACTTCGGGCCTACATTCTCCCATTCAAATCGGAAGCCCTGAGGATCCCCCGCCTGGACGTCGCCTCGGCCATAACCGTAATTACCGGGGGCACCCGCGACGAGAACCTCCACCGCGAGCTTGTCCTCCACCCTCCGTCGACCCTTGCTGCGCTAGTGACTCTGGCATTGCGCCATGTCGAGTGCGAAGAAGTGCTCAGGACATGTCGAGACGCAACCGGCTCGGGTCGGGAGGGGGACAAGAAGCGGGCACCTGAGCCAAGCTCGGGCCAAGGAAAAAGGTGGAACCGAGATGGGGAATGCAAGGAAGCGTCACGGAAGTACGAGCGGTACACTCCCCTAACCGCTCCACTGTACGAGATTTATGAAGACATCAAAGGCTCGGGCCTCCTCCGCCAACCCGAGCCAATGAGGTCGAAGAACCGCAGTCGCAGTAAGCATTGCTTGTTCCACAGCGACCACGAGCATCACACCAGCGACTGCCATCAGCTCCAGGGCGAGATCGAGCATCTCATTCGTCAGGGGCACCTCTCCCGGTTCGTGGCCGGGCACCAGGAAGACCGAGGCACCCCAGAGGAAATCGACAATGCCCCCCGAGGGGTCCACATCAACGTCATCACCGGAGGAGCTGCATCAGGAGGAGACAACGACCGAGGAAGGAAGCGTCATGCTGAGCGGGCGAGCCGAGCCATCGAGCCTCCCAGGGCCCCGCCGAGTGAGCCCCAGGTCATAGTCTTTTCCTACCAAGACCTGGAAGGGCTGAGCACCCCGCATGATGACGCCCAAGTAATATCGACCACAAAAAACCATTGTAGCGTAGACAGGATTCTAGTTGACAATGGAAGTGCCCCTGATGTATTATCCTATGAATGTTTCCTTAAGATGGGGGAGGATCCGTCTAAACTCCGCCGGATCCGAACCCCCCTGTGCGGGTTCAATGGCCATGCCACTTATCCCGAGGGAGCCCTAAGCCTGCCGGTTACTCTTGGCACCCCACCCAAAACCGTTACGGTCATGGTGGACTTCATAGTGATCAAAGGTATGATAGCATACAACGTAATCTTCGGCCGAGGAATCCTCAGCCGAACGAAAGCTGTGCCTTCTACCTATCACAAAAAGATGAAGTTCCCCACCAAAAATGGGTTGGGGGAAGTCCGAGGCAACCAGGCCATGGCCAGAAAGTGCTACAATATCTCGGTTGAAGCCACAAGGCCGGACGGGAAGAACAAGGGCCCCCGGGAAGTCGAGGAAAAATCCGCAACCGCCGAGCCTGGAGGTGAATTGCTAGCGATTTTCCTAAATGACGACCCGACCCTAGGAGTAAAGATCATAGCCGACCTAACATCTAAGGTTCAATAGCAGTACAAAGAGTTTCTTTCCGCGTACATCCGGATCTTTGCATGGTCTGATGATCAACTCCCCGGGATACCGGAGGAAACGGTGATGCATAAGCTCAACCTCGACCCAACCATGAAGCCCGTGCAATAACGCAGAAGGAAGCACACGCTAGAGAAGCAGGCGATTATCAAGGAGCAAGTCACCAAGGGGCAAAAGACTGGCCTTTTTAGACCGATCCTGTACCCGACGTGACTGGCTAACGTCGTCCTGGTGCCAAAAGCTTCGGGAAAGTGGCGGATGTGCGTGGACTTCATCGACTTGAACAAGGCTACTCCAAAGGACTGCTATCCCTTACCGGGCATCGACCAACTGGTTGATTCAACCTCGGGCAACGAGATACTCAACTTCCTAGACGCCTATTCAGGTTACCATCACATCAGAATGCACCCCGAAGACATCGAGAAGACCGCCTTTATCACCGACTTTGGCGTACACTGCTACATTCGGATGCCTTTCAGGTTGAAGAACGCTGGAGCCACGTACCAGAGGCTGGTCAATCATATGTGTGAGGGGCAGCTCGGTCGGAACGTCGAGGCCTATATTGACGACATGCTCGTGAAGACCCCCAAGGTCGACGACCACTTCGCCGACCTAGCGGAAACCTTCGACACCCTCCTGAAGTACAACATGAAGCTCAATCCTGCCAAGTGAGCCTTCGGAGTAAGGTCCGAGAAGTTCTTGGGCTTCTTAGTCACCCAGCGTGGGATCGAGGCCAACCCCGACAAGGTCCAGGCCATCCTAGACATGCGTCCACCCACCTGCATCAAAGATGTTCAACGCCTTACCGGGCGCATTGCCGCGCTCAGCAGATTCCTGTCCCGCGCGACTGAACGATGCCTACCCTTCTTCAAATTGTTGAGGGGGCCTAAAATGGCATCTGCTACATTCGCATGGGATGAGGAATGCCAAAGAGCGTTCGCCGAGCTTAAGGAGTTCCTGACTTCGCCCCCAGTGCTTTCTAAGTCCGTCCCAGGTGAAGCCTTGCATCTCTATCTCTCAGCGACTCCGTCTACAGTTAGCTCGGTCCTAGTTAGAAATGACTCAGGAATCGAGAGACCGGTCTACTACACCAGCAAGGTGCTCAATGAGGCTGAGAAAAGGTACCCCGTAACCGAGAAACTTGTGCTAGCGTTGGTTACCTCGGCCAAGCACCTCCGACCCTATTTCCAAGGGCACTCCATCACCGTGCTGACCGGCGAACCATTGAAGAGGATCCTCGCTCACCCTGAAGCCTCGGGATGCCTCGTCAAGTGGGCCATCATGCTCGGGGCCTACGATATATCATATCGGCCTCGCTCGGCTATCAAAGGCCAGGCGCTCACTGACTTCATCGCCGAGAGTACCATCCCGACTGAGGAAAGATCTCCGTCCGCACCCGGGCCGACCTGGGAACTATTCATCGACGGATCTTCTAACTCAGTCGGAAGCGGTGTCGGGATCCTCCTGAAGTCCCCCGAGGGAGCAGAGCTACAGTACGCCCTGAAGTTCAACTTCCAGGCATCTAACAATGCTTCCGAGTATGAGGCCCTCATATTGGGAGCCCGCATGGCCCGGCGGTTAGGGGCTGAGCGAGTCAGGATTCACACTGACTCCCAACTGATCGCTAGCCAGGTCAACGGCGATTATGAAGCTCGGGAAGCACCGATGATCAAATACCTCCAACTGGTCAAGACTGTGGCACAACAGTTCGAGAGTTTCGAGGTAGTCCGAATAGCTCGGGAGGAAAACTCCCGAGCGGACGCCCTCTCTCGGCTGGCCTCCTCTCTTGACCCCGAGGGTACTCGATCGGTCCTTCTCGAAGAGCTAGAGCGGCCGAGCATCGATTCAGAGCTCCTAGCTATTGACTCGGCCTCCCCAAGCGACTGTCGTACCCCCTACCTGTCGTGGCTTCAAGACTCCCAGGAGCCTCCTGACCCTCAGGAAGCCCGAAGATTGAAGTACCAAGCTCGACGAAGCCAACCGAGCGATTGAAGAAGTTAAGGTCGCTCGCCAGGATCTTGCTGCGGCAAGGTTATTGGTGGCCCACCCTGCAGCGCGACTGCTCAGCCTACACACAACATTGTGACCGCTGTCAGTGATTTGACCACTTGGTCCATCAGCCAGCAACAGAGCTTATCACCCTAGCCGAGCCTTATCCTTTCGCTCGCTGGGGAATCGACATCCTCGGGCCATTCCCCACGGCCCAGGCCCAGAAGAAGTTCATTATCGTCGCCATCGACTACTTCACTAAGTGGATCGAGGCCAAAGCCACTGCCAGGATCACCGAGATAGTTGTCTGGAATTTCGTCTGGAAGTCGATCATCTGTCGCTACGGCATCCCCCGGGTGATAGTGAGCGATAATGGTCGGCAATTCGACTCTCGGTATTTTCGAGACAGATGCGCCTACCTCAACATTCGTAATCACTTCACTTCGGTCGCCCACCCTCAGGCTAACGGGCTGGTAAAAAATGCCAATAAAACTATCTTTAAAGGCATCAAGACTAGGCTCGGCAAAGCCAAGGGCAGCTGGCTTGAGGAATTACCGAACGTACTTTGGTCACACAGAATGACTCCCAAAACAGCAACCGGTGAAAGCCCCTTTCAACTGGTATACGGTACCGAGGCCGTGATCCGGTTGGAGATTGGCAACCCCTCCCTCCGAGTCATCTGCTTCTCGTCCGAGAAAAATGACCAGAAACTGCTTGAAAACCTCGACCTAGCAGATGAAGTCCGAGAGATTGCCAGCATCAGAGCAACGGAATATCGACGCCGCCTCACTCGATACTATAATGCCAAAGTCCGAGATAGACACTTCCAACCGGGAGACTTTGTCCTCAGGAAAGCTGAAGCCTCTCGACCACTTGAGGCGGCGGGCAAGTTATCCCCTAATTGGGAAGGCCCCTACCGAGTGGTCGAGACGCTCGGAAAAGCAGCATACCGTCTATCCACGATGGAAGGAGAGTTCATCCCTCGGACCTGGAACGCAACTACATTACGTAAATTCTACTTCTGAATGCTAAACATTGTGCAAGCGACATGAGATAAAGTAAAAGTCTCCCTTCTTTTATTCAAACAACCCGCTTGAACATCAGGAAGGCCGAAACCAAGAAAATACATGTCAAAAAATTAAAAAATCTGTCTGGCGCTGTCGTATGAGCCCATCGCTCGGCTGACTCGGATGACCTTCCTGCGTCCAGCCACTGACTCTGCCTCGTGTAGAAACTGGCTCGGATAATGGATAGTCTACGCCGTTGGCTCGGGTAGCTCGAGACAAAGGTGACAGAGGGATTAGGAAAGAGAAGGCTACCTTCCAAGTTGAACTTGGAAGAGAAGGGGGAGAAGGAATGCATATGAAAGCATCCCCCCCGCCAAACTGCCAACTCTTTGGAAGAATGAGAGTGCAGGCACCCTCCGAAGACTGAAAGAAAGGAGGAGCAGAGTAGAAAAGGGAAAAAGAGGCTGCGAGAAAGAAAAAGAAACCAGCAGAGCTGGACGAGGAGGCAGGGGAAGGCCCGGAAGGAAGGGAGCTTAGTTGGCTTCCTCCTCCCCTCTGTGAAGCGAGTAGGAAGGGACGGGCGGCAGGGATGTCTGATGCCCCCATCCGTCCTCCATCTCGCCCCCCTGCAAGCGCCGCCAGAACTGATAAAGGGAAGACGACGTGCCTCTACACGTCGAACCCTCTTCAATTCCGTTCGACGGTCGTCGAACCCTCTTCAAGTCCGGAGCAGCAAGAACATTCTGCCCCCCGTCGTTGGCAGCCTCATCTTCCGGAACATCTTCCATGCTCCGAATGCAACGGCACAACACTACTTAAAGAAGGAATGAGGAAAGACTGTCAGGGAAACCCTTAAGCGGTGGAGAGGAAGGGATGCCCTTCAGACCTTTTATAGGCAAAGGGAGGCTACTTGCCTTAAATGATTCTCCCCTTGAAAACACGCCAAAGGGATTTCTCCCTACGAACGGTCACCTCAAACTTCTCATCTTCCGCCCCAGCGAGATACACGATGCGGCCAGGCATTCAAATCATGAGAAAACGGAAAGACACCCTGTCAGACGCTCACCCAACCATCAGGTGGGATCCACGGAGAAAGTATCGGCTCTTTCCAACCACCGTAGATACGCTGAACAAAATACGGCAATGGCGATACGGAACAGATAAGTCTTCATCATAACACTACTGCCTTATTTATTTCCACACAAAAAAGGAAGTTTTTTTCCTTCAAAAAGGGAAAAGACATACAAAAAGAAGAAGCGAAGCAGATACATCAGGCCTCCGGCCCACCTTGAAGCCCGAAAGTAGAGGGCTCGAGCGGTCTGCCCCCGGCATCTTCGGCGACGGCCGACCCTGGCACTGACCCCACCAGCGTGGGAACTACCTCGGTTGTGTGCCCTCCCGAGGCATCCGGAGTTGGCGACCCCTCGGACGATGAGCCCTCGTGATCCTCTTCATCCTGCGCCGAAGCAGAGGAACTGGAGGATGACAAGTCCGAGTCATAACATTGCCCGGACGGAAAGTCAACTACTCCGGACGCCTGCTCCTCGACGTAAGAAACGGCCCGGTCGTAGCCCTGCTGGAACCCCTTGCGGATGCCCCGGTGAAGTACTAGCTCGTAGTAGGGGAGGGTAGCCTCCTTAAGGTCGACCCGGTAGGCCACTGAGCTCTTGTACTGCTCGAGAGCCTCCGCCCCGGCCGATCCCACCCTACCAGCGAGCTCGGCCTCCCTCCGCTCTGCCTCAGCTGACTTCCGCTCGGCCTCAGCCGTCCGCTCTTCGGCCGCCACCACCTGCTTCTCCGCCTCGGCCCGATCAGCCTCGGCCTCCCGCCGAAGGCGCTCGGCTTCCTCCGCTCAGTCTACCAGCTCGGCACGCTTGGTCTCCCACTGTCCATCCAGCTCAGCGCGTGCAAGGCGCTCCTCTTCGAGAAGCATGTTCTTCCTCTCGAGCGATTCACGGGCCTTGGCTAGCTGCTCGGCTAGCGCCCGGGTCTCCACTTGGCTCGACCGTACCAGCTCCCTGATTGAGGAAAGCTTTCACCGAAGCCCATCACGCTCCTCAACGAGCCGAGCCAACCTCCTGTCAGACCCACCGAGGGTCCAGGCCAGGTTCGCTCGCTCCCACTCCGACCGAGCGTACGCTTCTGCCAGAGCCGCCCCCATCTGGGCCAGGGCAGGCCGCCCTCCATAGCCCCGATGAGAGCCGTGGACGGGGAGTACTACCTACCTCCCCCCCTCACCTTCGCGGCTATACCGCGACATACCTGGTGTAGGGGGCCCGAGATACCTAGCCTCTCCAAGGCCGCCGGAACGGAGAACCCCCCATCGCCCGGCGCCCCACCGTGTGGCTCCGATCGAGCCCCAGCCTCGGTCGCCCCTCGCGCCTCGGCCGGATTTTCCTACAGCCCCTCAACCTGGACCGGCTCGGCACCTGCACCACCGCCTGAAGTGCCAGCCTCAGCCACGGTCCCAACATCCCCCACTTCGGCCACGGCCCCCTCGGCCCCTGCCGAGGGGAGAGCCGGGTCAGCACCGCCGCCAGTCGCAAGAACAGCCCCGGCCCCCTCAGCTCCGGCCGAAGGGAGGGCCGAGCCCGCATCATCGCCGCCCGCAGGGGCAGCCCCAACCTCCTCGGCCCCCTCTTGCTCGGCGGGTGGGAGAGCTCACCCGGTAGGGTCGGCCCCATCATGCTCGGCGGAGGGGTGAGACGCGGTACGGGTACGACCCCGGCCTTCTTGGCCCGCTTCCTGGCCCTCGCGGCGGCCCGGATCATGCCTTCCACGGGGTCCTTGCGCTTGGGTCCCCGCGGTTTGGAGGACTCGCCCTGGGCCGCTCCCTTGCCTTTATCTCTGGTTCGGGAGCGACCCACGGGAGCAACCGGTTCATCAGCTGCCGAGTCATCACCAAGCTCGATCACCTCTGCGGCCTCCTTCAGAGATTCCCGCCTGGTGTCTGCACGAAGCAGAAGACATATTCAGGAAAAGAAAGATGATCCCCACATTCAAAGGAGAATCTAGTTTGTGGTACCTGAGCACGTCGGATGCAGCCGCGTAAGAAGACACCGCTCGATATTCTCTGGAGTAACCAGCTCTTCGGTGGATTGGCGGTGCTTCAGCAAGATGGCAGCGTATTCCTCCACATGTGGGGGGAACTCATCCTGCCTGGGAGTGATATTTGGGTGGAAATTGGGGATTACTAGACACCTCCAGGTTTCCTCCACTGAGCAAATCCCCACCCAGAAGAACTGAGTCTCCTACCCCTTATGCGAAGAATCCTTCGCCGCCAAGGAGATGCAACTCCTATTCCGCCTCGCCTGAATGAAGTAGAAGCCCTTCCCAGCCGAAAGATGTGCTTTCAACTCAAAAAAATAGTGAAAGAGGTCCAAGGAAGGAGGAACCCCACACTGGCGGCAGAGAATGCGGAAGGCGGAAAGAAGGAGATAAGAGTTGGCGACCAACTGAATGGGCGCCAATAGGAAAAAAATGAGAAGCTGAAGAACGAAAGGTTCGAAAGGAAGGCGGAATCCACCCTTCCACGATAGAAGAAACATACAGATGTGGCTTATACGAGAGTCCAAGCTCATCTCGTATGGAGAAGCCGTGGTAAAACTGAACTTGTGGGGTAGGCAATACTGGTGCTCCGGCCTTCTCACATCCACCTCCCCCAGTTCGCTGCAGTTTGGAACCGGCGCCCTCGCCACCGGCTCGTCCTCCCACTCCTCAGCCTTCGAGCGCTGGTCCGCCATGGAATCCGGAGAAGACTCTGAGGAAAGGCGATCTCGAGACCCTGAAGATTCCGGGGGAAGAGGAAGCTGCCGGACTGCTTCCACGGTTATCTCTGCCAACTCCTCGAACGCCGCTGTAAGCCTCTTCTCCTCCGTCGCCTCCTCATGACGCATCGAAGAGCCCCAAAAGTAAGAACGAAGGAGAGCCAAAACCCTAAAGACGGAGGGAGTATGGAATGACAGCAAGCGCCCAAAACCTATAAACCCATGCGGGAGGCGGCACATCATTCCGACCTCCGAGAAAAGGGGGCCCCTTCAGTTCAAATCCGTCAGGATCATCATTAACACGGGCCCAAGTGACCACGACACGTGGCTTCCTAACACCGCCAGATCTCCACCCACCTGAGCCACGCTGGTCCAAAACCCCAAACAGCTACTCTTCCGAGCTTACTAAAGCTCGGGAGTAGGAGGGGGACAAGTGGAGAGGGGGATTTCTGTAGCCCAACTAAGAGTAGCCGAATTAGGCCTATCAGGACCAAACATGGCTCAGCTCATCCAAGTGACAGCCCCCTAGGGCCCCCTTAGGTAAAAAAGCCCAATAAAGATCACTCGAGATCCCACCCTTCCTCGGTGGCCCTTAGGCTCGGAAGGCCCAAGCGTCAGAACGGAGGAAGACCCATGCCCGAGTTATCCCTCCATCGGGATAAAGGCGAGCGCTCTGCGCCCACTCCGACCTGACTACATCCGAGCTATGCCTATCGCCCGGACAGGGCTGGCACCTTTTATGCTCGGACCGACTGACAAGTGCTTATCCATGCAGCCGTTGAGAGCCCTTTATGAGTAGGAGTTTATGAAGAGAAAGGATCCATGATCCCTCGAGGCCATGAAGATCCCACGATGAGGACGTAACGATCCCATGATGAGGACGTAACTCCCGCCTGAAACTCCTCAGCTTACGGGACTCATAAGGTGAGCACACTATATAAGCCAGAGACTCCCTCCAGCAAAAGGTAAGGGCAATACACGCATAAAACTCCCTGAGCAGGAACCACTTCACCACTTTGGTGTTGGGAGATCTCGTGCATCTCTTTCTACCTCCCTCAATACCTTCCACCATTGCTCTACTGACTTAAGCATCGGAGGGTTTTTCCCAGGGAACCATCCCTGGGCCTCCTGATTCGTTTCCCTTTCTCTGCAGTTCACTACTCGTTGATCATCCTCCCAGCTCAGGACAAGCGTGAGATCACGCCCCTTCACTTTCTAGAGGGGTTCCTTGGGTTTATATAGCTACTTACTCCCTTTCCTGAGTAAGGGAAGTGTAAGGGTCTAGAGGGCATTACGTCCATGATGAGAACTATTTTTAGTTCAAGGACTCTTGCCCTCCCCTTATCCTCTTGAGCTTCCTATTCTCAGGTAATAGCGTAACATCCACTCGGATAGGTACCCAGACGCGAGGAATTTGCCTAGGCTCATCATGGAGTCTTGATGACGGGCTGATCCATAAAAGATAAGGGATATACCCTGCCTACGTAGGGGGTCCGAGGTTTCGACACCCCATAAGGGAGCATTCTTCCACCTTCTGATAGCTCAATGCAGGCTGCCTATGGGCTTCTCCCGAGCAATGGGGAGGCCGTCGATTAGGTGACTGAGCCAATGCTCAATGGGCTATGTTGGCATGAATGATTGAGGCCCCATAGTAAGTGGACCTTGCTAGGGGCTATCACTCATTGGACCTAGCAAACCTTAATGGGTCATCTAGGCTATGTATATAGTGGGCCACGAATCTTCCCCAATCCACATTTAATTCTCTCAAGATTCATGTCTAATTTTTATCCAGTATGGTTTATATATAGGTTGAACAAGGTATTGTTACTGGACCTAGAATTCAGGAGGTAAGTTATGTCCCCTCAAAAGTTGAATGTGCCTATCTAGGATTTATTGTGAATGGATATAGATTTCACACCAGTATGGACAAAATTAGTCTACGATGAGCGTTGAAGGGTGTGTTAAAGGTACTACTTAAAATGAGAATGAATTTGATTACTATAGTATTCTTGTGGAGGTCTAGGACAAGATAATTATATATTTCTATTTAAGTGTCATTGGCTTGATCCTAATTTTATTTAAAATAACACAACTGTAGACACTCGTTTTCGACCCACGAGCTGAGCCTTTTTCTTGTTCTCCTTGTTAATGCCCCAATTGGTCCTTAATTGGTTCACTTTCTGGTCTGTTTGTGAGATCTTTTCGTCCATTTTCAGCCATTGAATTCAACTTTTGTGCCCTGGATATCTGCCCGAGGCCTCGGCCAACCTATCATGAACGCGCTCTAAACTAACGCCTCGTTCCATTGTTATCGTGAAATAAGGCCCCACCATGTTCATATACAATTCACGTCAGGGTGACTGTCGTTAATTCTTAATCTAGTGACTTTTTGCAAAGGCGCTATTTCTTTTCAAATTAAATTCATTTAATGTAGCGTCAAAGACCCTGGCATTAATTCTTTTAGGATATTTCCTTAATACGGCGTATCGTATTACCGCGATAAATAATTATCGTGGTCATAAAATAGGGCGCGTTCTTCCTGTCTTTGACTCTTGGCCAACCGACTTTGACCAGTCAACGATGATCGCAGTTGATCGTGGAAACGCGTTCATTCTAGATCGTTGTGCTCACCTTGACCGCATTCTCAGTCGGAAACCCTGTCCGACTGAAACTTGCCCTTTCCAATTTTTGATCCCTCTTTGGGTAGGTTTTGGAGTTCGAATCAGTCATGGAAGGTTCCTAATCCTTTTAGGAGTGTTTCCCCCTCAATAATCGGTAGGATAACCTAATCTTGGGCCTCCAATTCCTCGAATTTCTTGGATTCTGACCTAGGGTTTCTAGTTCGCCTTCTTCTATAAATCGACCCATGCCCGTCGATTTCAGAGGATGCAACTCAAAGAACTCGACCACGAGGGGAGGGCGAGACTATGCTTCATTGAGGATCCTTGATTCCTTGCCCTTCTATTGTTCAGGAAGTATTTTAGGGCATTTTGTGTTGTTCTTCCTTGTTCTTCCTTTCTCCTCCCTTCACCCCTTTTAATTCATTTCAATCTCTGCATAGCATTACATCTTCTCTTTAAATTAACTTATTTTATCAAATACAAGCATACATACACACACCAAACCTATTTTTAGCCCTTCCATAGGGGTTTAAAACCACCCAAACCCTCAGGTGATCTAGCCCTCCTTTTGTATGTTTTTATTGAAAATAGGGATAGATCCTACACTTAATCGCGTTCTAATGGGCTTTCTCTTGGTGGTTTTTGTCGTTTTGTAGGCATAAGAAGAAGAAGACGTGAGGCCCTTGCACCTTGGCCGGCCTTGGAGCAAGGAAGGAACGGATCCATACATCCCACAGCTTTTCTGATAATGCGATACATTTCTTTACCGCGTTCTAAAGAACGTGCTCATCTTAACAACCGCGTTAGTGTATAACGCGCCCATACAAAGCACCGCGTTAATCACTAGGCCCTCTTTCGGCCTCCTTTCAATTTCTGAGGTAAGTAGCAGGCCCCCTTTTTAGTCTTATGTTATTTGGTATGTTATAGGCTTCGGTGGCAATCACAGATTTTTATTTATCTATCTTTTATTGCATGCGCCCCACCCCCTTTCATCATGCACTTATCATCATTATTTTGACCATTACCACCATTCATCATTCATCATTCATCATTATTTTTGGGGGTGGTCGATTTTTTGATCTACATCTTTTGGCGATCACGGTGGGACACTTTGTGCCCATCACGTCTGTTCTTTTGCCTACCTGCTTATTAATTTGTTTATGTGTGCGTGTGATGTTTTTTTCCTTAGTTTAGTCAGTCTTCTTCTCTCTGTCTGGATCACGGCTAGAACTAAAATCACGTCTATTGACGCGGCTGTTGTTCCAATCGTGTTATGTAACTCTTCATTCATCATCATTGCATTACTTTGTCATGCTTATCCTGTGTTATTCTGTCATCACTTTGAGTTCTATGCGACGCAGTCCATCTTTTGACTGCAATATTATCGCGCTCGCTATTTGTACCGCATTCAGGTAAGTGCCTATCCATGAGCTTTCTTTGTCATATCATTCATTGGGTTTCTGCCTGTCACCTTCTCTGATTGCATCTTGTACACTTCTTGTATATTATTCTACATTCATTTTGCTATATTCTTCTTACCATCTTCTTGTGTTAGCTTAGATTTTTACATCAGTTTTGCATTTAGGGTATTTGGTTTAAGAGACCTCCTCTCTCTACACACTTTCTGAGGAGTTTTTACCCCCTCTTGGTGAAGGAAAGACCCTCCAATTGAGCACTCAATCTCATTGGACTGGAATTTCTTAAACCAAGACCTCCGTAAGTCCTCGCACCCGTAGATTCTCTCACGGAAGCTAGGCCAGTTGTACTTTTGAAGTTCCCAGGTTAGTTGGCCTATACGTGGTGAGAAAGAACCTAGTTAGCATTGAAGCAAACCTTATTGAAACTAAGTTCCTACTTTGAGTGAACTATATCAAATTTTGCTAAAATCTTTAATTCACTAAGGTTCAACTAAGAAAATCAAGCGTAAACATCTCACATTGTTTGATATTTTTGCAACATTGTTTTGATTGAATATTGCTTAGTTGCATGATGTTTCGCTCTGATAACAAAACCAACATGTCTAATTCAACTTACAATCACAAGGATGAACAACCTAGCACTTCCTATAATCCTCAATTTTATAATTCTCACCATAATTTCTCTAAGGGACAACGTCCTCACTCTTATAGTCTTGCCCAAGCTATGGGTAATTTCTAATCTTGTGGTCCCTTGCATCAATCGCGAGCCACTACTTCCCCAGAACCATCTCCTCCACCTAGAGAGACGGTCTCCCAAAAATTACATCTCACCCCTCAACAAGCCCAAGCCCTTAAGGCCATTGTTGAGGGTTTAGCTCCCTCTTCTCATCCTCCTTTTACTCCCTCACGGGTGGCCCATCACCTGCCTCCCTCTTCTCATCTTCCTTTTACTCCCTCGTGGGTGGCCCATCACCCGCCTCTCTCTTATCATCTTCCTTTTACTCCCACTCGGGTGGCCCATCACCCACCTTCCTCTTCTACCATATTCCTCCTCGGGTTGTCCATCACCCGCCTCCTTCTATTCCTCCTCCTCGACGGCCCCAAGGCCCTCATGTTTATTGCACCCCGGCCCGACCGGGCCCGTCTTTGGGTCAGCCCATTAATCCCCCACAGCCTTTATGTCAAGCAGCCCCTCCCATGCCACCATGCCAACCCTCTGTTATTCAAGTCACACCCCTCCAACAAGCTCTTCTCGATAAAATCGCTTCAATGAAGGAACAATTAAATAGGGTCATAAGCCCGTGGCCACCTCCTCCTCCTCAAATCAATCCCCTTCATGCATTCATGAATAACATCACCAAGATGGAGAAAGATTGGAAGGAGAGGAAAGAAAACAATAACATCAACAGTCTATGTGAGCAAGATGAGTCTACAAGCTTCAATGATCAAGTGGACGCCGCCCGCCCTCCACCCACTCACACCACTCATTCACATGACCCTCCGCCTCCACATCCACCTCCATATACACAAATTCCTCCACAACATTATACACCACCACCACCCATTAATATGCCTTCACCACGGCATCCACTTGAATTAGATGATCATGAACAATGGGAAATGGCACAAGATAAAGTTCTTCAAGATACACCCACTCCGAGTTTTCTCCGTTTTCCTCTGCCGCCATTACCCGAAGAATCCCTTGCTCGGGATGATGCCACCATCCCCAATCCTATTTACGAAATCAATTGGTGTTATGATGATGGGTCGATACTCCAATCACCCACATCGGCGCATCATGAACCTTCTCCTACCCTTGAACCTCTCGTACGATTAAAATCGGATGCTTCATTCGAACCAAACCTCCCTCTTCTATACCTTCAACTGCTATACCATTAACCCCCACCAAGCCATCAAGGCCCTCCATTGATTCCCCTCCAACCATTATGCCTTCATCAACCTCCGCACCACCGACCTCCACCAAGCCTACCATCACCCCTTTTTCCAAACCAACTAACCTTCCATTGTTGCCACCTCGGCCCTCCATTATCCCCATAATCCCAAAACCAATTATCCTTAAGCCTTCGCCTAAACCCATGGCTAATCCTGAGCAAGATCCATTTGTTGTTGCACTCGAGCCAACCCCGTCCGCTTCTGAGCAAGGGGAAAAGCCCGATGTGCTTGAGCCTATGTTTCCACTTACCCTTCCACTAACACCCTCCATTAAACCCCCATCATCTATTAAGCCTTCCGCCTCCATCTCACCTTCTTTCATCACCCCTCGGAGTGGGTGTACCTTTATAAGTATATGTGCCGAGCATGATTCGCAAAAGCCAGGCAAGAAGAATTCAATTTCGGTTATGCCTTTCAAGATGCAAGAGTTTATTTACCGGATGCCGATTCGCATACACATACCAGGCATATTTGAAAAGTCCCCATAGGTGCTCACACTGAGGAAAAATGTCAAGAATTAATGCCATGTCGGTCCAAAGCCAGAATCATCAAAGTTACTTTGCTCATCGGGCATGACGCATTCAAAGCTCTCATTATGCTTTGTTCTATTATAGTGCAAGTTCCCAATCAAGAGAAGGGGTCCTCCTCCAACATTATAATGACACATGCTTCTGCCAAGGAGATGATGAAGCCTATGCTCAAAAGCAGTGCAGGGCACCCCTTGCTAGAAGTCCTCAACATCAAGTCTACTTCATATTTACTTCCATGCAAGGGGCAGGCAGTTTTGTCAACAAGTTTGCTCAAGTTCCTCACGCCAAAAGGGGAGCCCCCATGGGTGACATTATGAATCTATCAAGGGGTTTTATACAAGAGATTTGCTATGACAAGAGTACCACTCCACAAGCTGGTCTCCTCAATGCTCTCCGAGTCTATTTACCAAAGAAGGATGTTATGAACACCAATGGTCAAGGGGCAATGACTGCACCAGATATTTATTCGAAAAGGGCCAGGCCTTCTGCACGGTGGGCCCGTTATGTAAAGTGGCATTTGGGGACAAGAAGCTGAACTACTACAGCAAAGCCACCGCGCTGTCAGATGATAACAAGGCTCAAGGCCTGAAGCGTGTGTGATGGGCACCCAATTATACCATCTTCCCCTTGTTCCGCTCTGTCGTCATTTATTTTGTTAAGCTCCCCCCCTTGGGTCATCTATCTTCCCTCTTCCAAATCAATTCTATCATCTTTCCTAAATCATATTCTTCTTTCTCGATTTCCTATTCATTCTGATTCATCTTCTTCTTTTCAGTCCTCTCATCATCTTCTCCAAGAATCCTCTCATTCTTACCCTTCCTTCTCCCGGCGACCCCCAATTATCCCAGAATTATACCATCATTCCAATGCCTCTTTCCTTCAGGACACCCAAACTCCCCTTCCTTTCAAACCCCACGGGTTATCCATCTAATCCATCCACCTCTCAAGAAGCTTCAGACTCTTTTTCCCCCATTCTCTGGGATTCTTCGATCTCCAAACTTGTATTTCGCCATTCTTCATCTCTCCCCCAATCATAGTCTCTACCTTTTCTCATGTTGTTTTCAGGGCTTTAGTCCCTCATAACCCCTTCTGATTCCGATATCTTCTGTAGACTCTCATGTTTTCAGGTTTCATGCCCTAGCAAGGGAGTTCAAGACCTGCCTCTTTTCCTTTTATCCTCTTTCGTCTGTGTCAGGTCTAATCATCTCTCTATCACGATTTACCTCCAACCTTCACCCTATCCTTTATCCTGTGAGCTACCAAGACAAGGAACACAAGTGCAAGGGGCAACACGCTGACTGCTTCAGGGTTACAAGTCACCTTCACCAAGGGATGCAAGGTACGATTTAATTACGTAAGAATACATCTTTAGTTTTCATTTCTACGCATGAGCACAAAAAGTTAGGTTTTCAACATGATAACAAGTGTTAGTTAGCAAAAACAAAAAATAAAAAAATCATGTCTTAGTCAAGTCAGTTCAAGGTTAATCTTTGCTTCTGCAACATCTGAAGGCATAATGAACTCCGCGCCAGGGGTCTAACATTCCCTCCCTGGTCATTAAGGGCTATCCCTTTGCATGGGTCACACACATTACACGGTGTCCTTAGCCGGCTCCCTTGGGAAACACCATTCCTACGTTGGCCATGACCAAGGGGCATGAAGGTCTTTTCTTCTCCTCACTCGACTCAAGTGTAGGGACAAGGGGCAGAATAGGTAAGGCAACAAACCTAAGCACTCCCCGAAAGGAAGAAGTCTCAAACAGGGACAGTCTATCAAGACCTTGTTCTCCATTATCAAATTCCAAAAGTCAATGTTTTGTTCAAAATTCAAAGGACAAACAAAAAAATGAAATGAAATGAAAAACATTGGGATGGCAAGAGGGCAGTACAGTTCCCCGTGGGACGTCATGAGCCTGGTCATATGCTTGCCAGAAGGAGAACTAAGGTTCGATGATAGCGACAAAAAAGTCTCGGCGCAATAAACCTAACCCCTAGGAAGAGTGTCGTGGGTGGAAGTCAAACTTTGATACCCCTCACAACCTGCACCGAGTTTGTCTCCAAATTCTCTTCCATTTCTTCCTTTAAGGCCGAAGTATTCCTCAGGTATGGCCCTCATAGGAGCACCGATGACCAGGGGTAGTTAGCTATGGGATGCCACCCTCTGATGCACCCCCGTGCTCTAGGTATCTCTTAGTGAAAGGGGAAGGAGCAAGGACCCCCAGCCAGCAGCTTAACTAACCATGATCTTGTAGTTTGCAAAGTTAAACCTAGCATCATCTTTTTCAAAAAAAAATCATCAAAAAAATCAAACAAAAAAATTCTAAAAAAAGAGTCTCATGTTCTCTTGTTCAAAAAAAAAAACAACACAACAAAAAAGAAGAAGAAAAAAAGGTGTCACTTGTTAGTCCTTCATTGCTTGATTGAAGTTTGCTCCACTTTGTTTCCTCATATGTCTTCCATAATATTTCACCTTGTTGTGTTAGTACTTGTCTGCTTTCTCCCACTATGCCATCTAGCCATTTATTTATTATGATTGTCCTTCTGTCATGCATCTATTTGCCCATCATTACTATGTCTATTACTACTTCATTTACATATCCTTTATGTGTTGCCTTGTGTTTATTATCACTCACCTTCTTGTTCGAAACAAAAAAATGAAAAAAATGAAAAAAAGTGGCTCGCCATGAAGCAAGTATCTCCTTATCCTTTCTCCTTATTGCATTACTATATGTTATCTACACTATTATATCATCTCAAGGACCGGCTGGTTCTCTGTGTATTCTGGGATTTGAGTTCCCCACTACCAAAAATAGTGATGATCTAGGGGTACACAATTAATCACTGGATAGGCCGTTAGGTTGGATAAATTTGGGGACGATGGACTCCATCTTGCACGCTGTGGTTGCGGATGACTCTTGACCCGGATTTGCTAAATTTAATAATATTATCCTTGAGTATCTTATTTTTTAATCTTTCTTTGCATTCTCTCTTCTCTCCGCTCTTACCAACCTTGAAACCCCTGAGCTCAGAGAAATTAACAACCTTCACCAACTGGGCTACAAGGAGGTTGGTAATCTTTCTTTGTATTCATTTTGACAATTTCTTTTATTTTTAGCCCTGCACGCATCATGACATTTTTTGAGCATTCGTGATTCATAAATTGCCCTAGTTTATCTCCAATTGATGATCAATCACACTTAAGTTCTTTAATAAGAAATCTCACTCCACTCTGAATTTGAAAGTCTACGCTGGGTTGGCTACCCAATCTTGTTGGTCAGCGTGACCTTTGCTTGGAATTTTTTCTATCTCATTTCAATCCAACTTTAATTATCATTCCTTGGTCAACTCATTAGTTGTGAACTGCACAATGGCATCGACAGATCCTCCGGTCTCACATCTATTCCACTAACTGAGTGAAACCCACAGTTGCTATGTGTTGCGGTGCCTTTTTTGCAAGAGGTTGATCATCTTCCTTTCCTTTTTCCTTGCCTATCGTTCCAGGCAGGGGTCATCCATGCTAGCTTGACCTTGTGGTTGGCTCAGAGTCTTCTAGATTATTCCCATCACTTGTTGGTAGAGGCGGGCGTCTTCTTACCTTGATGTCCACTTATCAGTCCGCTTTGCTGCATCTCCACTTCACCTCAGCTTTGCCAACACTTTGTATCATCTCCACCTCGCCTCTTTTTCACATCCGCTTGCTCCCCTGTAAAACGAACATCAAAGAGGGGCATCTGTACACACCCGTTTTCGACCCACGAGCGGAGCCTTTTTCTTGTTCTCCTTGTTAATGCCCCAATTGGTCCTTAATTGGTTGACTTTCTAGTCTATTTGTGAGATCTTTCTGTCCATTTTCAACCCTTGAATTCAACTTTTGTGCCCTGGATATCGGCCCGAGGCCTCGGCCAGCCTATCATGAACACGGTCTAAACTGACGCCGCATTCCATTGTTATCGCGCAATAAGGCCCCACCGCGTTCATATATAATTCATGTCAGGGTGACTGTCGTTAATTCTTAATCTAACGACTTTTTACAAAGGCGATGTTTCTTTTCAAATTAAATTCATTTAATTTAGTGTCAAAGACCCTGACGTTAATTCTTTTGGGATATTTTCTTAACGCGGCGTATCATATTACCGCGATAAATAATTATCATGGTCATAAAATAGGGCGTGTTCTTCCTGTCTTTGACTCTTGGCCAACCGACTTTGACCAATCAAAGATGATCGCGGTTGATCATGGAAACACGTTCATTCCAGATCGTGGTGCTCACCTTGACCGCACTCTCAGTCGGAAACCATGTCCGACCGAAACTTACCCTTTCCGATTTTTGATCCCTCTTTGGGTAGGTTTCAGAGCTCGAATCAGTCATGGAAAGTTCCTAATCCTTTTAGGAGTCTTTCCCCTTCAATAATCGGTAGGATTACCTAATCTCGGGCCTCCAATTCCTCGGATTTCTTAGATTCTGACCTAGGGTTTCTTGTTTGCCTTCTTCTATAAATCGACCCATGGCCATCGATTTCAGAGGATGGAACTCAGAGGACTCGACCACGAGGGGAGGGCGAGACTATGCTTCGTTGAGGATCCTTGACTCCTCACCCTTCTGTCATTCAGGGAGTATTTTAGGGTGTTTTGTGTTGTTCATCCTTGTTCTTCCTTTCTCCTCCCTTCACCCCTTTTAATTCGTTTCAATCTCTGCATAGCATTGCATCTTCTCTTTAAATTAGCTTCTTTTATCAAATACACGCATACACACACACACACCAAACCTATTTTTAGCCCTTCCATAGGGGTTTAAAACCACCTAAACCCCCAGGTGATCTAACCCTCCTTTTGTATACTTTTTATTGAAAATAGGGATAGATCCTACACTTAATCACGTTCTAATGGGCTTTCTCTTGGTTGTTTTCATCGTTTTGCAGGCATAAGAAGAAGAAGACGTGAGGCCCTTGCACCTTGGCTGGCCTTGGAGCAAGGAAGGAACAGATCCATACATCCCGCAGCTTTTCTGATAACGCGGCACATTTCTTTATCACGTTCTAAAGAACACACTCATCTTAACAACCGTGTTAGTGTAGAACGCGCCCATACAAAGCACCGCATTAATGACCAGGCCCTCCTTCGGCCTCCTTTCAATTTCTGAGGTAAGTAGCATGCCCCCTTTTTAGTCTTATGTTATTTGGCATCTTATAGGTTTCGGTGGCGAATACAGATTTTTATTTATCTATCTTTTATTGCATGCGCCCCACCCCCTTTCATCATGCACTTATCATCATTATTTTGACCATTACCACCATTATTCATTCATCATTCATCATCATTTTTGGGGGTGGTCGATTTTTCGATCTACAACAACATATGGAGTTGTCGATATAAAGCATAGATCCAAATTGAGTACCTACGAACCGTTCATTTTGGCCACACAAGCCTAGCAAGTATATTATACAAGCTACTCATTGTTTAGGAATAAAGAAAAAATGATTGGTGGGCAGTTTGTAATGTTAAAGTAAGACATTTCCGCAACAATGAGTTGGATCTGACTGAAATTGTAGATGACGATGTCAATGTTGAATATTCAATTAGACCAGGTAGACGCTGTAAAGTTGGCTTCTTCTGCATATTTTTTCTTAGGCGAATATGATGAGTCACTTCGTTTATGTAAGGAGAATGAAGTGGAAGACGTTGATCCACATAAGTTAAAATAGGGCGGTGGAGGGCTAATGGATTTCGTTGTACATAGGGGAGGAGGAGTCCGCTGTGGAGGAAGAGTCTACCAGTGATGAAGATGAAGATGATGGCAGAGATGAGGTTGAGTTAAACATATTCTCAACGTCTGAAGAGGATATGGATACTGTTTGATAATTGGTAAAGAATTTTGTAAGAAATTCCACACGTTTTCATTTTTTATAATGAAAGTTGTTAATGCTTGTTACTTGTTTTTTTTAATCCAAAGAAGCCCTACCTAGAGGTAAATGGAGGCCATCGACCTCTAGGGGGTGAATTTTATTGCTGAAAAAATGAATAGATATTACATCATACGGATGCTAGGCATACCCAGCTTATCCATTCGAGCCTCTCCCTTTATAAAAGAGGGTAACTCATTGTAGGAGAAAAAAACATTACATTTAATGGAGCAGGCTAAGGAAGCCAGGAGATCTGTAACTTTGTTTCCTTTTCTGTAGGTATGAATAATCTTGTCACCCTGAGTAGTAGATCTCCAAATCAATCTTGCATAGGAGAGAATGGACCAAGGACAAGGGAAGTCCTTGTTTATAACTCTAACCAGAACTTGTGAATCACATTCTATATAGGCTGGAAGGTCTGAAATAGTATGCAAATAATGGATGCCATCAGTAAGAGCTCTAGCCTCTGCAACAAGGCTGTTAGCCTGTCCATAGAAATGGGAGAAAGCTAGGAGAACGTTTCCATGATAATCTCTAATGACACCACCTCCTCTTGATGTTCCATCTGACTTGCACGCCCCATCGGTATTTAATTTTAAGAAGGGCCAGGGAGGGGACACCCATTTGATAACTTTCTGGTGAGCACTGCTTGGTCTTGAGACAGCAATCCCTAATGAGTCAAGTATCCTTCGGTTATTAGTATCATACTCTTTGTAAGAAGCACAAGAGCAGGCCTGCTTCACTTTTGCTTTGATTCGGTGAAGGATGCTGTTTTTGGACATAGCATTGCCTTCATATCGCACATGATTCCTGGCTCTCCATATTTCCCAGCAGCCAAAGCCAATCACAGCTAGGATTAGAATGCCAAAAGCAGAATTCAACTTAATATGAGAGGCAGCATTTGAAATGAGAGATAAAACAGAGTTTCCTTCTATTGGCAGCCCCTCAGATTTGAAGAAATACCAAATGTGGGAAGCTAATTCACTGTGAATAAAAAGATGATTTAGGGTTTCTCCCTGATGAACCTGGCAGCAAGCACACTTGGAACACATTTGAACACCCAAACGTTGGACATTTATGTCAACAGGGAGACTATTATGAAGCAATTTCCATAAGTGAATCGATATTTTGGTAGGTAGCCAAGGAGACCAAAGTCTTGGCCAGAGAGTGAAAGGCTGATTGAAAGCATTTTCAGAGAGCACTTTGTATGTAGAAGCCACCGAACATTTACATGTGGAGGATAGGCTCCAAGCCGGGAAATCATCATAAGGGGTAAGAGTGGTGTGTAGAATTGCTGAAAGGAGATGAGTAGGCATAAAACTGTTCAGTAGTTCGGTTTCCTCGCTTGGAGAGTGCAGCAGAAAGTCCCTCATAGTCAAGTTAGAATTTGGGATGCTGTTGGTAGGGACTAATTCTGACAAACATTGCTGACCTATCCAGTTATCATGCCAGAAATTTGCAATCTTCCCATCTCCAATGATTACCTTTTGGTATTGTAGAACAATCTGTTTTGCCTTTAGCCAGCTGCGTCTAGTATGACCAGCCATATTATTAAAATGCACATCACTCAAATGACTCTGCCCAATGTATTTAGCTCTGAAAAAAGTTGCCCACAAGGAGTGTGAGTGCAAGGCTTGCCACAGCATCTTTACTCTTAGGGCAGTGTCCATCTGCCTAAGAGACATGATACCAAGTCCTCCCTGAGATATGGGTCTGCAAATAGTGTCCCAGGATCTCCAATGTCTTTTTTTCCCTTTTGGTGAAGAGCCCCAGAAAAAATTTGCAAAAGCCTGCTCCAGCTGAAGGTGTGTACCAGAGTGTAGAGGTGCAGTGGTTATGGAATAAATGGGAATAGAAGTGAGAACATGTTTAATCAGAGTCAACTTAGCACCTTGGGACAGTAGACTGGATTTTATTGTTCTGAATAAAAAGATAGTTTGAGGACCTCGAGCAAACACCTCGAGTGGGAGGAGAGAGAGTAGTGGGAGGGGCTCTAGCTACTCTCTCCACTTTGCCATCTACTCCGGCCATAGGTATGCTTATTCAAATCTTTAGCTATGTGTGTATTGATTATATGTCTACTTATGTGATTTATTTCTTACAATGTGAAGTGGGAGGGTAGGGGTTCTAGTTCCTCGCCTTTGCTATCGTCTCTGGGTACAAACAAGTTTATTGTAGTTTCTAGCTATATGTGTATAAATTATACACTCTGCTTATGCCATTCAATTCTTATAGGCCCAAGTGCCCCTGCACTAATAGGGCAGGGCACACCGCCACCACTACCACTACCACTATCAACCCATAGATGCACCTTTTGATTCAGTCTCAATTTGATTCAATGGTTGTTGATTAAATAGTTACTTAATTATGCCAATTCTGATTAACTACTTCTATGTTGCTTGCACCAGCTGTTGACGCCTGTTTTTAGCTGGCAAGTTGAGTCTTTCTTTTGTTCATTATTTATGATGTCCAGAATTGTCCCATTATTTTTGGAGTCTTCCTTGATTGGATTTTGAGCCCATTTTAACTCATTTTCTGGCCCATTAAGCCTTGGATGCCATTTTTCACAAATTTTATCATTTTGGCCTATTTTCATGATCACGGTCAGTCGCATGGTCGTGTTCTCTAGGTCACAGTTGTGCAATAAGCCGCGTTCTCAGTCAGAGTCCTGCTTGGCATGAACTTCATCTTCTCTGGTCGAGGATGCCTTAGATTCCTACTTTGAGCATTCTACTCTGAGGATATCATGCCAGATTGGTTCCCAACCCTTCTAGGGACCTTATCTCACCATTATCTCATGGATTTATCACCAAAAATCCAATCTTTCTGGAATTTATTTTCCAACTCCGACCTAGGGTTCCTAAAGTCTATAAATAGCTTCCATGGCCACGAGCTCGAGAGGGAGGGCATTTTCTAATGTGGAGCGACACCATGTTGCTCTGCTGACACTTCTCTTTGACCCCCAATCACCAGGGAAGTATTATGTGTTCATGTTCTTTCTTCTAGAGTTCTCCTATCTCTCTTCTTATTACTTTCATCCTCTTCTTGTTATCTATCATATCTCTTGCATGCATGCACTCTCTATATCTCTGTTCTTCTACGTTTTTGCTACAATCATATACACAAACACACACATCTATCTTTTGTTCCCTCCTACAAGGGTTAAAAACCCTCCCCAGTGCATTCTTCCCCCTATTTTCATGTTTATATTTCATATGGGATTGATGCTACACACTTCCTTGTTTCTAATGATTTCTTTTCCCTTGTTGCCTTGTTTTGTAGGATAAGCAAGTGTAGGATGTGAGGCCCTTACTTTCCAGCCGGCTGGAAGGTGGAGGAGCTGAACCACAAGTTCCCGCATCTCCGTGTTGAACGCGGTGGCACATAGGGCCGCATTATTCCTGTCGCAGTGAGACGCTCAATCACGTTATGAGCCAGTGACCCCCCACCCCCGGGCTATTTTTTCTGGCCATCTTATTATATTTTCAAGGTACACATCATATCCCTAAGTTTTTGTAATCATCTTGTTGTTATTCCTTGATGGCAATCATAATACACTCTTCTATCTCTTATCGGCCCTCCCCTTTGCTTATATTGCTTATTTCATTTATTGCCTTGCATTGCCTTATTCTTTCAAAAAGGGGCACATTTATTTATCTACACCTTCTCTTTTCTGGCAATCATGGTGGGACTCCTAGTGCCCATCATGCCACTCTTGCCTTCCTGCCATCTATGTGTGTGTATTGTTCTATTTAGGTTGCATTTCATTGGTTTTTTTTGTTTATTTTTTTGTTGTTTTACAGTTTTGTCAAGGGTCGTGGCCTCTTCAGGGGCCGCATCCATCCATAACGTGGCTCCTATTCAGACCGCGTTCCTTCTCCAGAAGCCCAGGGGCAGCCCCTTCAGGTACATCCTTTGTTTGATTCTTTGATTCATTTCGTGGCTTCTAGATTGTTATCTTCGTATTCTTGCATTCCTATTCGTCATATCTTGTTTGTTCTTTTCATATCATTTGCATTCATCTTGTCTTGTTTGTTTTGTATTCACCTTATCTAAGTTTCTAGGCTAGACTTGTATGCACTCCGGTGCACATAGGTTCATGCATGGCATATCATAGTTGCATTCCCACCTCGATAGGTGATCCTCTCAGCTACGTATTGATGCGGGACAAAAACCCAGATCTTATGATTTTCTTCTTTTCTCACCTTGTTATCTATTTCTTCACTTTTCTCAAAATATTTTCCCCCTCTATTTATTTAACCTTCTCTTTTTTTTCACAAAATATTTTTTCTCTCTCTATTTTTTTCTTCTTTTACTTTTTTTTTATTTTTTTATTCCTTCTTTTCTTATTTTTTTAAACGTTTCTCCTTTTTTTACTTTCTTTTCTTAGACATTTTTTTGAAAATAACTTCTCCCCTTCTTTTATTTTCTTGCCTGAACTTTGCATCATTTTTTTCTAACTTTTTTTCTTCATCAAAGATCTTTGTGTGTGTGTGTGTGTGTGTGTGTGTGTGTGTGTGTGTGTGTGTGTGTGTGTGTGTGTGTGTGTGTGTGTGTGTGAGAGAGAGAGAGAGAGAGAGAGAGAGAGAGAGAACACGGGGAGGGGGGAATGACAACGGCGATGGGAGAGACGCGCTCAGAGGGGGGGCATGCTTGCAGTGCTTGGAGGGAGGGGCATCATGCTTGCCGCGCTCGGAGGGGATAGAGAGGGGTGGCAGCGATGGAGTTCCGGTGAGGCAGGGCCCTTTCGTTCATAGGCACCGTGCTCAGTCGCTCCGAGGGACTGTGCCAGTCGAATGGGCTCGGAACGGTGACCAGCAGGGGAGCCTCGTGGTAGTTGACGACACTGCAGGTGAAGCGCGCAAAGGCGGGGCTAGAACGGCGAGCTCGGGTACCACGGTGGTGAGCATGTGCTGGGGAAGGTCGACGGCGGGTGAGGTGTGGGCTGCATGGGGGCTTGTCGTAGGAGGCAAAGTTAGGGGGGAGGAGTCACGTGCATGGGCCGATCGGTGGCTGGCGGTGGGGATGGGGAAGAGAGGTGTAGGGAGATGGGAAGGGACGACGGGTTGCTTTGTTGCTGGGTAGGAAGTGGTGGGGTGGTGGTTGGTGAGCAACGGGAGAGGGGCAGCCTGCCCAAGGGAGGGGAGAGGGGCGGAGTAGGGGGGGTGTTGCGACCTGTGGCAGGAAGGGGGGTGGGGCAGAGGTCTGTGTAGGGGGAAATGGCTAGGGATGCCTGATGCTTGTGCAGTGGGGGGCAAGGGAGAAACATGTGGGGTGTGGTACGGTGGATAGAAAAGGGGCCTCTCACCTCAGGTCATCTAACCCCATCTCCTTCTCGGAGAAGAACAAAGACATCAAGGCATCACACCTCACATGGGTTGGTTTTCAAAATTCCTCATTCTATCTTTTCAACATGGGTTACCGACTCTTTTATAGACTCATCATACAGACAACTCATAAAAATCGTCAACACCTAACACCTAACATCTCTGACCCATAATAACTCTCATGGGAAGACTAAAGACACTAAAAGACTATTACATGACGGTGATATCTTATTTTCTATAAAAAGGAAAAGCACACCTATAGGCCCACTAATGTAGCCCATTAACATAAAACACTTAAAATAAATATAATTTGATAGCTGCCCACGTTGTTTGAGGATCACATCAAACCCCTCCACTTGGAGGAGGTTCGACCTCGAACTTCGAATCGCAGGACCCTGTTTGAAGTGTGTAGTGGCATTGGTGGGGGTGAAGATGGACGATAGAGGAGGACGGATCTGGAGCTTCAAGTGGGGTCTCGCACCCGTCCCCATCTCAAGGACGATGCACCCGAAGCTTCAAATTCTCCCTTCATGGCGGAGCGGCGGAGGACGGATCTGGAGCTTTGAATGGGGCCTCGCACCTGCCCCCATCTCAAAGACGATGCACCCGAAGCTTCAAATCTTCCCTTCACAGTGGAGCGGACAAAGCCAAGGACCGAACTTGTGAGAACAGGTGGGCAACTGCTCTGATACCAAAATGATGCGGGACAAAAACTCGGATCTTATGATTTTCTACTTTTCTCACATTGTTATCTATTTCTTCACTTTTCTCAAAATATCTTCCCTCTCTATTTATTTAACCTTCTCTTTTTTTTTCACAAAATATTTTTTCTCTCTCTATTTTTTTCTTCTTTTACTTTTTTTTTCTATTCCTTCTTTTCTTATTTTTTCTAAACGTTTCTCCTTTTTTTTACTTTCTTTTCTTCACCATTTTTTTGAAAATAACTTCTCCCCTTCTTTTATTTTCTTTCCTGAACTTTGCATCATTTTTTCTAACTTTTTTTTCTTCTTCAAAGATCTTCCCGAGAGAGAGAGAACACGGGGGGGGGGGGGGGGGGCGTGCTCGCCGCGCTTGGAGGGAGGGGCCTCATGCTCGCCGTGCTCGGAGGGGATAGAGGGGGTGGCAGCGGTGGAGCTCCGGTGAGGCAGGACCCCTTCATTCGTCGGCGTCGTGCTCGGTCTGCCCGGAGGGATTGTGCCAGTCGGATGTGCTCGGAACGATGACCATTAGGGGGGCCTCACGGTAATCGACGGCGCTGCAGGTGAAGGGTGCAGAGGCGGGGCTAGAATGGCGAGCTCGGGTACCGCGGTGGCGAGTAGGGGCTGGGGAAGGTCGACGGCGGGTGGGGCGTGGGCTGCATGGGGGCTTGCCGTAGGAGTCAAAGTTAGAGGGGGAGGAGCCACATGCATGGGCCGGCCGATGGCTTGAGGTGGGGATGGGGAAGAGAGGTGCAAGGAGATGGGAAGGGACCACGGGCTGCTTTGTTGCTGGGTAAGAAGTGGTGGGGTGGTGACTGGTGAGCAACGGGAGAGGGGCAGCCTGCCCAAGGGAGGGGAGAGGGGTGGAGTAGGGGGGTGTTGCGACCTGTGGCAAGAAGGGGGGTGGGGCATAGGTCTGTGCTGGGGGAAATGGCTAGGGATGCCTGATGCTTGTGCAGTGGGGGGCAAGGGAGAAACATGTGGGGTGTGGGTGTGGTACGGTGGATAGAAAAGGGGCCTCTCACCTCGAGGCATCTAACCCCATCTCCTTCTCGGAGAAGAACAAAGACATCAAGGCATCACACCTCACATGGGCTGGTTTTCAAAATTCCTCATTCTATCTTTTCAACATGGGTTACATACTCTTTTATAGACTCATCACACAGACAACTCATAAAAATCGTCAACACCTAACACCTAACATCTTTGACCCATAATAACTCTCGTGGGAAGACTAAAGACACTAAAAGACTATTACATGACGGTGATATCTTATTTTCTATAAAAAGGAAAAGCACACCTATAGGCCCACTAATGTTGCCCATTAACATAAAATACTTAAAATATATATAATTTGATAGTTGCCCATGTTGCTTGAGGATCACATCACGTATTCCTCGTGGTCGACTAGGTGATCTTATTCAGGGACCTTCGTAACTCTCTATGAGACGTGGATTCCCACACGGATTGTACCATTCCACCCCTTAGGTTCTATATTTGCATTCGCATGAGAGAGTCAACCCTGGGTCGACCAAGAGTTTGAACCCCTTTCCCTTTAGGATACCCATCTCTTGAGGGAATTTATGCTTAATTAATTCATTAAAAGGTCTACTAAAACTCCTAAATAAAAAATTCACATCGTTTTAACTTGTTTGACTTGGGTAAGACCCTCTCATGTTCCATCATTTCTGCCATTCGGGTCTTTGACATAACACAGTTGGCCTTGCGACCGTGCTCCGGAACGCAGCCGTAGTTAAGACCATGTTCATTCAGGCCCCCTTTGGCTCTATATGTTCTTCCTTTTTTTGGTCCCTCACGCATGCTTCACATCATTGAGTCAATATTTAAGCTTTTACAGTGTTTTATAGCTTGGTTCTCTCATTTTTAGTCGCATTTTTGCATTGGTCCCGTGCATAAGTCTGTCTGCCTGGGCATTTCCCAGAGCTGGGTCACAGTGAAGCCTGTGATTGTGTCTGTTTTAAACGCGCCACCTATTCAGGCTGCGACCATTTCTTGAGTATTTTGCCCCTTTGCCATAAGCTCTTCGCAGTTATCGTTCGGACTGCTTTATGGTAAACGCGGTGGCTCGGGGAACCGCGTTAACCCTCTATGGCCGGCCCTTCTCATCTTCACACCCACTCTTCCCTGGTTGTATTTTACATTGGTTTCTTGTATTTAACTAAGCCTCCGTCCTTCTCATGGAGCACCACTTTAATTCTGTGTATCCTTCTTCCCAATCTTCCTACTCCCGCGTGGAATCTTCTTACCATGCGGGCCCTTCTTCCCATGGTCCCTTTGATCCCTCCAAGGAATAGGCAAACTTGATGGCCCATATGTCTTGTCTTGTTCGCCAAATGGACCTTACGCAAGCGCAAAAATTTCTTGCAAATCACCTAAATGGGCCTTCCTGTGCTGCTGGTCCAATGGGTCCATATCCTAATGTTCAAGCCAGGTCTATATATCCATCCACTCCCAGAATGGGCCCTTATTCTTCTCAACCCAGAACCTCCTATCTGGCACATTATAGTACTTCTAGTCCTGGTCCATATTCACAACCTTGCTCTCAAGTTGGCCCACATTATTCTCAATCTCTCCCCACCCAGAAGATGATCTCTCAAGCCCAACGTCAGCTTGATGACCTTCAATGGCAGATCGATCCCAAACCTTCCTTAAGTATTATGTTCGCATTTCAAAATCTCCATCTTCCATTGCCTTCGCAAATTCCTATTTATCATCGCTATGGTGGAACCAGTGATCCCCATGTGCACTTGAGAGAGTTTATCTATGAGTCGGCTCAGTTTCAGCATGATTGTTGTTTGATGGCGTACTTGTTCGGTCTATCCTTAGAAGGCCCGGCTCGGGATTGATTTTTCTCTCTACTGCAAGATCAGGTTGTGGACTTTCGGATTATTCGAGATAAATTCATTCAGTAGTATCAAGACCAGCTTAGGCCTAGGTATTTTGTTGTGGATCTGGCCCAAGAGAAGATGAAGCCTGATGAGGAGTTCTCTACCTTCGCTAATCATTGACGTCATGTGTCCGCGCAAGTCTCAGAGTATATTCTGGAACAAGAGCAAATAAAGATTATTATTTTCAATGTAACACCCCATTATCATTTTCATTCTAGCTCTAAATGATATCACCTCCTGACAACAATTTTATAGCCGATCCCGCTTCATTTGCCAACAACTCCAAAGTTCCCTCAACTTTGAGTCCCCACAACCTTCCACGTCTACAAATACCTATGTATCCCAGCCTTCCATGAGTTAGCCCTCTACATCCACATATCCACATCAACCCTCCATGAATCAACCCCCCACCTCTTACCAACCCTCCATGAGTCAGCTCTCCACCACTTACCAACCCTCTATGAGTCAGCACTCTGCTACATATCCATCCTCATATCATCAACCATCCGCCGATCATGGTCAGCCTTCCACACGTCCACACCCATCTCTGCCTTTTATCAAGGGAACCCAAAACCCCCAACAAGTGGATGTCGTCCATTACATCCCCACCTATTCTGCTCATCACGCTTCTCTGCCTAATCCCTCTGCTAGTTGCCATGCACCATTGCTTTCGCAACCTCCACAAGTCTCTCCTCCATCCCATACCCCTCGACATTTGCTTTGCCCGAAGCAGACTCAAAACCCTCCATTACTAGAGTCCCTTTCAGATATCTTCAAGGTTTTGATGGCCACTCATGCACTACAACTTACTCCAGTTGAGTCTTGCCGACCTGCGATAGGGAATCAACTCCAATATTGTGCATATCATCATCAGTAGGGGCATTTGGTCGAGGACAGCCCCAAATTTAGGGATCATGTCTATGATTTAGAAGCCAAGAAAAGGATCAATTGGCCCGCTATTCGCCAAATGATTTTATATCTCTGTAACAAGCAATAGAAATAGCACGAGCCACCCAAATAGTCATCTCTGTCATTACAGAGCCAGGGGCACCACTGTGTTTCTTCATCTAGTGCTGCACCTGCTCCACCACCTATCCCATCGACATCTCCCTTATCACCATCACCGTCTCCCTCGCCGCCTCAACCTCCACCTACCCAAATCTCTGCTCAAGCTATTGCCCCCACTTCCTCTACTCCCATCACCTCCTCTACCCCTACTTCCAACACCCCCTAACGCGTCGTGTCAATACGTCACCGTTGGTCGTCACGACCCTTATCTGCACCATCACTTAATCCCTTCGCTATGTCCACACCATCGCTGCCTTTGCCTTCATCTTTTCCATCACCTCCGTATCCATCCATGCCTGATCCTGAGCGAGCTTTTCCCTCGTCCTCACCCAAGCCTGTCATTCCCACTATGCCTCCTCCGCCACTTGAAATCTCCACATTTATTAAAGCCTCCACACATTTTGATCCTACTACCTCCACTCCACGATATACTTCCACCCCACGGAGTGGGTGTGCGCTGCCTTTGGTGCCTCTTAGGTCCGGTTCTTAGGGTGAAAGCAAGACAAGTTAGGACAGTTCCCTCATGGCGGTGCATTTCAAGCTACATAATTTTATCTACCGCATGCCAATCTGTCTTTGTCTCCGGCTATTTTGATATTGAACATATACTTCCGAAGATGGCTGCTAAGAAGATTTCCCTAGCACTAGTGCCAGTTCTTTCGAAAGCGAGACCGGTGGCAATCACATTGCTCATCGGGGAGTCTACTATTGACGCACTTGTCATTTCTCGCTATGTTTCACTTCAGATAACTAGTCGAAAGGGGTTCTTTACCACACTTATGCTAACACATACGGCTGCCAAGGGTATGATGAATTCTATGTTCAAGGGGCAATCTAATGTATCTTCGAGGCTTTCTTAGGACATTCTATAGTTTCTATATAATCTTCCTCGATTTATCAGCAAGCCAGCCACGTCAACATCACTTATTACTCTCCCACGATTTCATTTTGCTCACTTACCAAGGGAGTTGTGCTTCATGGTCGACCGAGTAGAGCTGCCAAATATTAGAATCCTTATGCCAAGCATCAAAACTCCATGGATTCATGTGGTTCATTCATCTGAAGAGTTGTTTGTTTGAGAATGTCCAGATATCGAGCATCTAAGGGTAATTGTCCCGACAAAGTTGCATGTCCATGATAGAGCTGTTAACACTCGTTTTTACCCTGCAAGTCGAGTTATTTCTCTTATTCATCTTCCATGATGTCCGGAATTATCCATTATTTTAGAGTCTTCTTTGAACGAAATTTGAGCCCATTTTGTCATCCCCTAACCTTCGAGCCTTGGAGATTACGATTCCATTGAGCTCTTGAGGTTGTTTCCTCCGTTTTTAGCATTTTCTGGCCCTCCAAGTCGACTTAGGGACTGTTTAGGTCGACTTCCATTGACCTTTGGTTTTTTTTTTTGCAAAAGCAACCTGAAGGCAGTCGGTCGACCGACCGCGTCCTTTAGGAGGTGGTCGGTCGACCGATCGCCTTCTAAGGCAGAGTCCAGCTTACGCTGGGCTCCATTTTCTTCATCGATGAGCGTCCGGGAGTCCCATTTCATGCCTATTTCACCTAGGATTTGATGCTAGCTCGATTTTTATCACTTCCTAGGGCTTTATCCCACTATTAACTCAAGGATTAATCCATCAATATCCCATATTTTGGTCATTATCTCCTAATTTCGAGCCTAGGGTTTCGGGGTTCTATAAATAGTGGCCCTATAGCAACTGCGCAAAGGAGGGCATTTCTTGGGTTTGGGGTGAAGCCATGCTGTACCACCATCTCGTCTTTTCGACCCCAACCTGTCTAGGGGAGCATTAACTACGTCTTCAACCTCTTTGGGCTTCATTAATTTCCTAATTATTTTTCATTATTTCTCTGCCCTTTCTTTTCCCAGTTTATCACAATTTTCTACATTTCTGCACATCTGTTGCACATTCATGTGTTTTGCATCATCGTTTTCTCTCTACTCTCTACATCTTAAATCCATTTTTTAATCTTCATGCATACACAATATACACACCTATTGTTTCCTCCCTTTTATCGGGGTTAAAAACCCTCTCCGGTGCGTTCTTCTCTCAGTTCTTCATGGCTGTTTTATGCACTCGGGATTGATACTACATATGCATATTCTAATGGGTTTCCCTCTTTGTTCTTGATTTTGTTTCGTAGGAAAGCAAGTATGACGTGAGGCCCTTGTCTTCTGGCCGGTTGAAGGCGAGGAGGTGTAATCCCATAGCATCCCCGCACCCGTTTGCTACGCGCGATCACGTTGTGGCGGTCTTCTTCGGCCGCATTCTTCTCCTTATTTTCCAAGGTACACAGCACTGTAGGTACAAATGTTTCAATCTATCCCGCCCCCTAACTAAACAATATAACCATGCATATAGGCGTGAAAGTGCATGAAATGGAAAGGGGCGACGAAGAAGAGAAACCTGACCGTGATCGCCACCAAGGACTTACAGCACCAAAATGATGAAGAAAGGATGAAGATGGCGCCGTGTACCTTGGAAAATATGGAGGAAGACGCGGCCTAATGCGAAGCCGCTACAACGTGTGATCGCGCTTGAAATGGGATGCGGGGAGCCGATGTGGGTGCACCTCCTCACCTCCTAGCCGACTAGAAAGCGAGGGCCTCACGTTCTATCAATAGTCTCCTACAAAACAAAGCCACAAACATAAGAGAAAACCCATTAGAAACATGAAAGTGTAGCACATGTCCCGAAATGATGAAGTAGCATGAAAGAAAGGGGGAGAACGCACCGGGGGAGGGTTTTTAACCCCTATGAGTGGGTACAAAAGCAAGGTGGGAGTGTTGTGCATGCATAGGATTTGAAATCATGGAATTTGATGGAGAAATGGGGGAGAAAAATGTTGTGTAAAACGGAGAAAAATGCATGAACGTGCCGAAACAGTGCAAAAAAAAACCAAGTGTAAAATTGTGATGATTTGTGAAAAGTAGAGGGAGAGAACTAAGCCTAGGTATGAAGAAAGAGAGCCCGGAGAGATGAAAAACGAAGAAGATACTCCCCTCTTCAAGATGAGACCAATGGAGGACGAAGATGATGCCGGATGACTCCGCCCCGAGCCGACGAAGGGTGCCCCGTCGCACAGGTTCAAGAACTCGTGATGATTTGTAAAAAGTATGGGCGAAGTTAGGAGAGCAAACAATGATGAAATCCAACAAACAAGGTATCAAAATGAAGCCTATACTTCCCTCAATAGCCTGGGGTCGAAGGTTTGAGACGACGATTTGGCATGGCTTCGCCCCAAGTCCAAGAAGAGCCCCCCGTCGCGCAGGCGAACTGGGCAGGTTTATATAGAAAAAAGGTGAAAACCCTAACTTTCTGCTGCGATTTCAGAGGATAGAGTCCACAAAATCTCGAGATCTATGGATCAATCTTGAGATAATAGATAGGATAAGATGTAGGAATAAACGGGACTCTTTTTGGTTGAAGATTGTTGGAAGTTATGGCTCTTGGAAGAAGGCTCCGGAACCTAATCTGCATGGATTTTTGGTTGCACGAAATGAGTAAATCCTCAACTTGCGGCCAAGATTCCAGGAGATCCGGTGCATGAAAAGTCATGCCCTATGGATCAAATTGAAGATAATACAAAGGGCAAGAGATAGAAACAAACGGGGGTCAATTTGGTGGAGGATTCTAGAAGATAGAGTCCTAACAAAGAGGCCTCGTTGCACAGGTTCGACCTTAGAATCCGGCGGCGAAGAAGACGGAGTTCAGGAACTTGTGGACTCTCTATTAGTTGGACGGTCGCACGATAGACCGTGCATTCAAATGGGCGGTTAGAAGTAGACCGCCCAAACTTGGGGGCGACCGGGGGACTTTTCGCACAAAAAAGAGATAAACAGTCATCCACAGACCGTTTTTCGAGTTAGGCGGTCTTAAGAAGACCGTTGTATGACATTTTAAAAATAATAAAAATAAATTAAAAAATTAAAAAATTAAAAAAAGTTACTATTCATGGGCGGTCAACTATTGACCGTTTTACTGTTGGACGGTCAACTTGTGACCGTTCAACTCAAGGAACGGTCAACTGTTGACCGTTTAGTTGCCAGGCTCGCACAACTTTAGAAATGGAAGTATATCTTGAAAACGGTGCAGAATTAGAAAAAGTGGTAGAAGAAGAAATTGTAGATAACTGAAATATGAACAACTTTCATGAAGAAACCAAGATGAAAAAACAATCATAAGAGAGAGAAAATGGGGTGAGAACAGAGAAAAACATTGAGACTTGAAAAGGGTGGAGAACTGGATAATGGCGTAGAAGAAGAAAATGTAGGGCTTTAAAAATGGAACAACTTTGGTGAAAGACACTTAATGAATAGAAGAAAGGAAGAGGATGAAAAAGGACCACTTTTTAAGACTGCGCAGCGAAATGGGCCGAATGCTTGAGGGAAGTCGACCTAAATGGGCCGTAAGTCGACTCAGAAGGCCGGAAGTTGATAAGATAAGCTCCAAGGCTCTAAGAAATAATGATCTCCAAGGCTCAATGGGAATGGAATAATGAAATGGGCTCGAAATCTATGCAAGGAACGCTCCAAAATAATGGATAATTTGGGGCATCAAAATGATGAATAAGAGAAATGACTCAACTTGCAGGCTAAAAACGAGTGTCAACAAGCACCGCTCTCATTTTTTTTCTTAGTCCTTTTGTGCATTATTAGCCTTGGTGGTGATCATGGTTTATTTGCTTATCTTCATCGCCCCTTCCTTTTGTTCATGATTTCATGCTTATTGCATATTTATTGCTTTGTTCGAGGCGAGAATTAAACATCAACAAGAGCTAGGCCATCTGCCAGGTGGGCCCGTTATTTGAGAAGATATAACAAATCAAGAGGTCCAAAGGCCAAGATAAAAATCAAGCTACCGTGTTGCAAAAGAAAAGGCAGAGGCGCAAGTTTAAGGGCTATCAGTTGGGCATTCAGGGGTCCACTTCTCTTTCCCCTCCTTTCCATTCATCATTTCTTCTGCTTAGCTCTCACTCTTGGGTGATGTATCTTCCCTCTTCCAACCTCGTGTCCTCAATTATCTACTCTCTTCCTGAGTCAACCAACTCTCACTTTCTTTCTCATCCAGAGCCTCTGGATCTTCCATATCCATCCCGTCTTAAGTCTCCATCTGGTTCTCCTTCTCTTTCGCATGTTTTGGATTGTTATTTTCTTAATTCCAATGTCGAGTTGTCACCCTATTCTTCTGCTTACTTGGAGCCTTAGGATTCCTCTTATCATGAATCTCCTTTGTCGAACTTTGCTAAATCTTCTGCTTCTTCCATGCTTCCATCACGCTATTCGCTCTCTTTGCTCTCGTGATGTGCTAATCATTGTTCTTTTATCCCTTCTTTGCCACCCTCTCAGGGTTTTCACCCTTTCTCTTGTTGTTCTCGAGAGTTTAATCCATCTTAATCATTGTTAATCTTTGGTTCTTCTGTAGACTTGTCCTTGTTATCAGGGTCTTTGTACCCTCGCGAGAGAGTTCTAGCCCTCACCTCTCTTCCTTTTATCATTCTTCATCTAGTTTGGTTGTTCGCTGCTCCTTCATGTCAAGGAGTTCCTCCAACCTCTGCTATCCTCTCCATCTTTGTCCTGTTAAGCAAGGAACACAAGGCTCACGTTAATCAGGATCGCTTCAGGCTGCTACCTCCACTGTATGGATCGTAAGATATATGTTTATTGCATAAGAGCATGCTATCATTTCATCTATTCTTGTGCATGGTAATAATGCTAATTTCCTTAAACATGATTGAGTGGCTTAGAACTCTTAATTTTAAGTCAGGTTAAGTTTGAATAAGCTTGCTTCTGTAGCACCTTAGGCCGGTGACAACTCCGTGCTAGGAGTCTGAAATTCTCTCCCTGATTGTTAAGGTTGACCTTCGACCATGGTTTTCACACACTACACGGTAAGATATAGCTAATTCCTCTGATGCAACACCGTTGCTGCTTTGGCCATACTTTGGATATGCACAAAGGCCTTTTCTCTTCTCTACTCGGCCAAGTGCAAGGGTAAGAGGTGGAATAGGTGAGATGACCAACCTAGGCGCTCCCTGACAATAGAGGTCTCAAATAGGGGCAGTCTCAATGACCCTCCAAATGTGAGCTTTCATGCAAAATCTAGCCAGCAAGGGCTATTATAAGTCAATGAAAATCAAAACAAAATTATGAAAATCAAAGGCACAGCAAGAGTGGCAGTATAGTTCCCCGCAAGACATCATGAGCCCGGTCATATGCGTGCCTACTAAGTGGGTCCAAAATCAAAGACACAAAGTCCCGACATAACAGGCTGGATCTTCGAAGGGTAATGCCCTGGAAAGAAGTCAAATCTTGATATCTCCCATCCTGCCTAAGGCTTATCTCTAATTTTATTCTGTTTCTCCCTCCTAGACTAGGTTGTATCCTGGGTATGGCCTTAGTAGGGGCACCATTCTTTAAAGGTAGTTGGTTGTAGTGCGCCACCCTCAAATGCATGCCCTGCTCAGGGAAATCTTTAGTGAAAGGGAAAGGAATGATGACTCCTAGCTGTGGTTTGAGCATGTCTATATGCTGCAGATAGCTTTCACAACAAAAAACAAAAAAACAAAAAATAGATATTTTCAAAATAAAAAAAGAGATAAAATATTTTATAAAAATAAAAATTAGAATTTTCAAAATCCATACAAAAATCAAATACTATAAAATTCAAAAATACATGTCTTCATTCTCTCTCACACATTTTGGCTTTTCTGGCTATTTGTTGTGAGAACAGGTATAATACGGTTGTTGAGTGTGCAGATTGTTGAGTTATAGTTTTGATGATTGTTATGATTGTTAAGTTATGGCAGCGATGATAACTAAACTTAATGTGTGATTAAGTGATGATAGCTAAACTTGTGGTTGATTGCTTATGCTCTTGTTATTTATGTATGGTTGGGATGGCAAATTGTAATGGTTACATGGTCTTGATCCTTGGTTTGCATATGTTAGTTTTACAAGAGGTAAGAGGTTTCATAACCTCTTTAATGTGAACAAGCATGGTATTAACCCAGACTATCTTGCTTGGAGGATCAAACTCATGGCAGTCACCTGGTGAACCAAACGTGTGGATAAGCACCCTGCTCCTCTACAATCCATAACAGGTGGTATATGTCATGTACTATCAAGATTAAGTGGTAAGGCTCTTACCCTGTTATACACTCCTTGTTATTGAGTGTTCCATGAGGTTATTTCATGAATAATTTACTTGGGATGATTGAGTTTTACCTCTAGATTCTTAGCCCAGAATTTGATTCTTACCTTAGAAAATGTGTGTTTCAAAGTGTTCATATGCACCTAGTTCATGAGATTTCTAGCCCTTGTAAAACTCGCCTTCGTGCGCCCTCGCACGTGGATCGACCTGCGCGGTCAGGTCGTGGGGAAGAGTGAGCATTGAACTTGTTTAAGAACATTTCATGTAATGACAAGTGCTCATTTACTTTGAACCTTCCATATCAATAAGCTAAGTTAATCCAAACCCAAAATGCATGAAATTGATGAGGACATGAAGCTCTTGACTTATGGACATGTTTTGCTAGGCTAACAACTTGTTTTTGCAGGATCTTCACTGTTCGGTCGACCTGGGGACAAGGTCTGGTCGACCTAAATTTCCAGGGACGAAAAAGCTACAAAAATCTCAGTTTCGGTCGACCGCCCACTGGTCGACCGCCACCACAAGGTCGGTCGACCGGTTTTTCCAGAGTCGAAAGATCATGCGACTGAAACATTCCGGTCGACCGCCAGCCTTTTCCGGTCGACCGCCAGCCCCGAAGCCTCCTTTGTTGACTTCCGATTTCAAGCTCGTGGAGAGGAATATTCACCCATTTGTTTAATCCAAATGACCCCAATTAAGCCATGAATTGTGGATCTGGTCTGGGGCTTGTCTATGGACCATTCAAGAGCTATAAAATATATCATTTGGAGTCATAAACCCTAACCATCCAAGAGATCCAAGGGGAGGCTATCCAAGGAGGAAGAAGAGGATACTATAGCTCCGTGAACAGTACCTCGTGCAGCAAGTTCTTCATCTATCTCCAACCCATTCAAGGTACATCTGAAGCCAACAAGCATCTATGAAGTGAAGAAGCAAGCAACCAACAAAGAGAGATCAAGGGGGAGGCTATCAAGAAGCAAGCAAGGGTTTCAAGAAGAGATCAAAGAAAGATTGCCCAAGTGAAGAAGAAGGGTACTTTAGCCGTGAACAGTACTCCATGCAGCAAGTGTTCTTCATCCATTCTCAACCCCGCAGCATGCATTCAAAGGGAACCCAAATCAGGAGTTTTCTAAACTAAACCTCATCATCTTTATGTTTTGGATGCTGTAATTGTGTTCATCATAAACTGCAAGAACTTGTGTGTGTGTGGATCGTTGTTGGATCCGTGGTCGTGTGTGTGTGTATCGTATTTGATTCGTGTGTGTACGTGGATCTTCCTAGATCTAAGTTTGTGTGTGTGGGGGTCTATTTAGATCCGTTCTGTCACGTGTGTGGAGTGCTGCACTTGTCGTAGCGTGTGTGTGTTTTGTTGATCCGCTTGTTGGATCGTATTGGAGACTTCGTCTCCGTGTGTGTGTGTGTGTGTGTGTGTGTGTGTGTATTGGGGCGCGTCCCCATGTGTGTGTGCAGGCGTTGTCCTGCGTGTGTGGTTGGAGCATCGTCTCCGTTTGGGGATTTATCCCCGAGTGAAGTCTCACCGGGTTTGTGAGGGGTGGACGTAGGATTGCCGTCATTGCATCTGAACCACCTTAAAAACCGCTGAGCACTATGCTTTAATTTTTGTGGTTTGGTCATTTTCTTCTACCTCCATTCTACGTGAGTGTTAGTGTACACTGTTGTTCCGAATTTATCTACGTATATCTTGCTTAATCCATATCATTGTCAGTTAAGTTTGATAAATCCAATTTGTGAACAAACAGATTTGAACCTTTTGATTAGCATTGTATCACATATTTCAAAAAGGCCAAAAGTTTTCCTAAAATTTGTAATCATCCAATTCACCCCCCTCTTGGGTGTCATTGATTGCAGGACTTCACAGATCACAAGTCGTCAGCATTTCTTGCTATATCCTTTGCTGTATCACCTGATTGTCCTATTCACATCATCTTTCTAACCTATCCTAATTCTTCAATCCTGCCCTTTGATCTATTCTGAAGCTCGTGTCCTTCTCAGCCCCTACTCATCCCATTTCTTATCATCTCACTCCATGAGAGGGCTTTGCCTTATGATTGTGAACCCAACGGTTATGTCCATGCTTCAATCTAGTCATGGATCTAGTTGTTGGATTATCTTGCATCCTTTCTTGGTTCTCTCTGTAATATGTGTGATGAGTGTTTTTTTAGCCACATTTTTGTTTTTACCTGTCCCACCGCATTTTTTGCTATAGTCTCGCCATGTTGATTGTTCCTCCTAATAGTTCTCCCGCCAGTTCTCATATCCGTTGTCCCACCATGTTGTGCTTCATGGTCCCGCCACACTTGCTGTTTGTTTGTTCATGTGATGTCGTGTCTTTACCTTGATATGGTGCTAATTTATCTGTTCGTTGTTGTTATATTTAAAAATCCATAAAAATCTAGAAATCCAAAAATCCAAAAATGACATCTTGCCTGCGCAAGTAAGTCAGGCATGGCTCTCTATCCCTTCTCTTTGTTGCATTACTATATGTTACCTCAATATTGCAATATTATCTCAAGGACTGGTTGGTTCTCCGTTTGTTCTGAGATCTGATGTTCCCCTTTACCAAAAATGATGATGATCTAAGAGCATGTGGTTAATCATTGGATAGGTCGGTAGGTTGAATCAGATGGGGAATGATGGACTCTATCTCGAACGTCGTGGTTACAAGAAGACTCTTGACCCTAGCTTATTTAGTCTAGCAATATTATCCTTGAGTACTTTTTATTTTTCACTTTCTTCGCATTCGTTTTGATGATTTCTTTATTTTAGCCCAGCATGCACCATGTCATTTTTTAGCATTCACGCCTCGCGATCCTTCAAGGTTTCTCCTTAGCAATGGTTAATTACGCTTAATTCTCTTGGATAAGAGATCCTCATTCTACTCCAAATTTGAATGTCTTCCTTGATCTATTCGCTTGGTCTAGATGGCCATCATGATTCTTGTTTGGATTTTATCTCAGTTTCAATCCTCTTTTCAATCATTTGCTCTTATGATACCCTCATTGGCTCTGGATTGTGTTCCCTAATGAGGTCAGTCGTGTTTTTCTTTCATTAGTTAGTTAGCTTCTCCAGACATGTGTCATCCACGTCAACTGTTCCTAGGGGTTAGTTCAGCATTTTTAGGAGAATTCCTATCACTTGTCAGTTATGACGGGTGTCTTTTTGCCTTGATGCCCGCTTTTCAGTTCTCTCCACTTCATCTCTGCTTCATCTCCTTTTCATGTCACTTTCGCTCATCTCTATTCCATCTCACCTCCGCGTTGCTTCTGTGCACTCCCTTGCAAAGCGGACACCAAGAAGGGGCATCTGTTGACACCCATTTTTAGCTGACAAGTCGAGTCTTTCTCTTGTTCATTATTTGTGATGTCCCAAATTATCTCGTTGTTTTTGGAGTCTTCCTTGATTGGATGTCAAGCCCATTTTCGCTCATTTTCTGGCCCATTAAGCCCTGGAGGCCATTTTTCATGAATTTTATCATTTTTGTCCTATTTTCATGGTCACAGTTAATCGAACGACTGTGTTCTCCAAGTCGCGGTTGTGTGATAAGTTAAGTTCTCAGTCAGAGTCCTGCTCGGCCTGAACTTCATCTTCTCCAGTCGAGGACACCTTAGAGTCCTATTTTGAGCATTCTACTCTAAGGATTTCATGCCAGATTGGCTCCTAACCCTTCTAGGGACCTTATCTCACCATTATCGCATGGATTTATCACCAAAAATCTAATCTTTCTTGAATTTGTCATCCAACTCCGACCTGGGTTTCCTAAAGTCTATAAATAGCTCCCATGGCCATGAGCTCAAGAAGGAGGGCATTTTCTGATGTGGAGCAAAGCCATGCTGCTCTGCCGACTCTTCTCTTTGACCCCTATCACCAGGGAAGTATTATGTATCCATGTTCTTTCTTCTAGAGTTCTCCTATCTCTATTCTTATTGCTTTCATCCTCTTCTTGCTATCCATCATATCTCTTGCATGCATGCACTCTCTATATCTTTGTTCTTCTACATTTTTGCTACACAAATACATACACCTATCTTTTGTTCCCTCCTACAGGGGTTAAAAACCCTCCTCGGTGCATTCTTCCCCCTATTTTCATGTTTATACTTCATATGGGATTGATACTACATACTTCCTTGTTTCTAATGGTTTTTTCTATCCCTAGTTGCCTTGTCTTGTAGGATAGGTAAGTGTAGGACATGAGGCCCTTGCTTTCTAGCTGGCTGGAAGGTGAGCAGGAGCTGAACCACAAGTTCCCGCATCTCCGTGTTGAATGTGGTGGCACATTGGGTTGCGTTCTTCCTGTTGCAGTGAGACGCTCGACCATGTTATGAGCCAGTGACCCCCAGGCTATTTTTTATAGCCATCTTATTATATTTCTAAGGTACATAGCATGTCCCTAAGTTTCTGTAATCCTCATGCTGTTATTCCTTGATGGCGATCACGGTACACTCTTCTATCTCTTACTACCCTTACCCTTTGATTATATTACTTATTTCTTTTATTGCCTTGCATTGCCTTATTCTTTTGAAAAGGGACGCGCTTATTTATCTACGCCAACCACGCAGGCTACACTGCCAGTACTTGTCGATTCCTCTACCTGGTAGTTAGATGATGTTGACAGCCATCATGAGGATGATCAGGGTGGTCGATGACATAAGCTAGGAGATCTGGATTGAGGGGTAAGTATATTTCATGAATTATGTTCATTATTTATCCATCAACTATGAAAGTCTCTCCCTTTTTAACATTGTAATTACAATAATAAATTTCACCCCACCGGTGATGCATCATATCGCGGAGACCTTTAACATTTCATTCCTGGGCCAGTCCTCTCCTTCCAGCATTTTTCGATGGGCGTCTGGGATTTCATATTTGACATGTTCATGGCATGCAATTTAATCTTTTAAATTAAATCTTTCCCAACTCTTAGTTTCAGTATACTAACTTATATAGCTTACACTTTTTTTGTAGTAGATGTATCAATTCATGAGAGCTTTGGATGAGGTGCGAGCTCAATTTGTCTGGGAGAAGACTGCAAAATCTCGATACACCCAGACGTTATTCAACGCCCAGAAAAGGCAAAGAAGAATTTTGGCAGTCCAAAAGGCACCAACTATTGGAAGGAGCATGGCCCTGCTTGGATAAGCAAAGGAGTATTGGGAGGGGATGTTTGACAAATGAGCCCAAGAGGAGTGGCAAAATAAGTCCCAGAAAGTAGCAGTAAACCAGGCCAGATAGCCAGGTGCGATGTACACACAAATGGGCCCATCTCTTTTACGGCACAAAAACATAGAGTGGTAAGTAATATTTTTGATTTTCTTATATTTTATTTGTATACGCCCTCATTTATTTTCTATGATTTGTAAAACAGGCAAAAGAGCTCAATCGCAAACCATCATTTTGGGGGTAGTTCGACAAAACCCATAAGAAGGTGATAGATGTGTATATTATTGAGAGTGCCCATGAGGTTGCAGTAAGTTTATATACATAAATAAGTTCTTTTCATTTCAAATATGAATGAATAATATGAAATTTATAATCTCTTTGATTCAATTTTCATGAGTTATATGGCAGACGAATGAGTGAGAAGTATGAGGTGGAGCCCCCGTCGCTGCCGCAGCTAGATCGTAGGGCATGGATGGTGGTAGCTAGCCCACCGAAGAAAGGCTAGCTGTATGGTGTTGGGAAGAGCTTGAATGATAGCAAGGTGAAATCATCTTGAACAAGTTTAGGCTATGCTGCCACTAGTGCCTTCACTGTGGCCCCCTCCAATACTTCGAGGGACATAAGAGACCTCATCCGAGAGGATATGACACCTCAAGAGTCATGCATCACGTAGGTCGTCATGGTCCTCCTCTCCCAGGCGAGGGTTTTGCCTCCCCAAGGAGCACTCTTGATTGTTGCACAACCCCCTCATGTGAGTGACCGATTTGTTATATTTTTAATTTGTAAATTTTGAGTTACAATACTCCTATTTCAAAGGAATTTATGTGAAAATTAACTTAATTCAAAATAACCGAGTTAGTTTAAAATCAAAGAATTTGGGTTCGAGAGGTTCAAAATCTAAAATACTAATCCGATCAGTGTGCCGATTATTCCAACATGATTAGGATGGTGAGAGTGACTTGTGAGAGAAGACGGAACCCAAATCAGATATTCAGTTTGGGCTCAGCGCTCAAACTACTATTCACTTAACTAACTTAGTTTAAAATCAAAGAGCTCGGGTTTGGGAGTCCAAAATCTAAAATAGCAGTCCAATCAACGTGTCAATTCACTACAAGAAAAAGCGATATTAGCAATGGACTTTTCCGACGGATTTATTTTCGTTGGAATGTAAGTCATAATTTTGGACGGATTAATTTTCGTCGGAATATGCATCGGTGTTTCAGACAAATAAGTATGTGTTGAAAACTCTGTTGGAATTGTCGACAGTTGTTCGGACGAAAAAGTTTCTATCGATAAATTTGTCAAAATTTTCGATAGCTATTCAGACGGCAAATATTCCGTTGGAATATTTCAGGAACTTTGCGATGGAACATTTCGTCGGAAATCTGTCGGAAGTCTTCGGAAACCTATTTGTCACCCTTAGTAACCTATTTGTCACCCTTAGCAAGCTATTTGTCAGCTTTAAAAACTATTTGTCACCTTTATATATCCAACGGATAATCAGACAGAACAATTTCCGTCGAAAAATTAAACGCCACCAATTACAAATTTAGAGGAACTTTGCGACGGGCAACTTTAGTCGGATATTCTATCAGAAACCTTATATTTCTGACAGATATTCGGGCAAAACAATTTCCATCGAAAAATTACACGCCACAAATTACAAATTTAGAGGAATGCGACGGACAACTTTCGTCGGAAAGCCGTCGGATGTTGTCAAATTATTCAGTCGAAAACCTATTTGTCACCATTAGCAACCAATTTATTAGCCTTAGCAAGTTATTTGTCACCTTGGAAAGTTATTTGTCACCCTTACATTTCATATGGATATTCGGACGGAAGAGTTGCCATCGGAAAATTAGACGCCACAAATTACAAATTTAAAGGAACTTTGCGACGAAGAACTTTCGTCGGAAAGCCATCGGAAGTTGTGAAATTATTCCGTCGGAAACCTATTTGTCACCCTTAGCAACCAATTTATCAGCCTTAGCAAGCTATTTGTCACCGTTATATTTCCGACGGATATTCGGACGGAACAGTTGCCGTCAAAAAATTAGACGTCACATAGAGGAACTTTACGACAGAGAACTTTCGTAGGAAAGCCGTCGGAAGTTGTCAAATTATTTCGTCGAAAACCTATTTGTCTCCCTTATCAACTTATTTGTCACCCTTCGTAAGCTATTTGTCACCTTGGAAAACTATTTGTCACCCTTATATTTTCGACGGATATTTAGACGGAACGGTTACCATCGAAAAATTAGATGCCACAAATTACAAATTTAGAAGAACGTTGTGACAGAAAATATCAGTCGGAAAGCGATCAAATTACTCCGTCAAAAACCTATTTGTCACCCTTAGAAAAACTATTTTTCAGCTTTGAAAGCTATTTGTCACCCTTATATTTCCGACGGATATTCGAAGGGAACAACTTTCGTCGAAAAATTAAACGTCACAAATTATAAATTTAGAGGAACTTTGCAACGGACAACTTTCGTCAGATATTCCGTCGAAAACCTTATATTTCTGATGGATATTCGGACGGAACAATTTCATCGGAAAATTACACGCCAAAAATTACAAATTTAGAGGAACTTTGTGACCGACAACCTTCGTCGGAAAGCCGTCGGAAGTTGTCAAATTATTCTGTCAGAAACCTTTTTGTCACCCTTAGCAACCTATTTATCAGCCTTAGCAAGCTATTTGTCACTTTGGAAAGCTATTTGTCACCCTTATATTTTCAACGGATATTTGGACGGAAGAGTTGCCGTCAAAAAATTAGACGCCACAAATTACAAATTTAGAGGAACTTTGCGATGGACATCTTTTATCGGAAAGCCATCAGAAGTAGTTAAATTATTCCGTCAGAAACCTATTTGTCACCCTTAGCAACCTATTTATCAGTCTTAGCAAGCTATTTGTCACCTTGGAAAGCTATTTGTCACCCTTATATTTCCGACGGATATTCAGATGGAATAGTTGACGTCGGAAAATTAGACGCCGCATATTGGAACTTTGCGACAGAGAACTTTCGTCGGAAAGCCGTCGGAAGTTGTCAAATTATTCCGTCGAAAACCTATTTGTCACCCTTAACAATATATTTGTCACCTTGAAAAACTATTTGTCACCCTTATATATTTTCGACGGAAATTCGGACGGAACGGTTTCTGTCGAAAAATTAGACGCCACAAATTACAAATTTAGAAGAACGTTGTGACGGAAAATATCCGTCGGAAAGCTGTCAAATTACTCCGTCGGAAACCTATTTGTCACCCTTAGTAACCTATTTGTCACCCTTAGCAAGCTATTTGTCAACTTTGAAAGCTATTTCTCACCTTTATATTTCTGATGGATATTCGGACGGAATAATTTTTGTTTAGAAAATTAAATGCCACAAATTACAAATTTAGAGGAACTTTGCGACGGACAACTTTCGTCAGAAAGCCATCGGAAGTTGTCAAATTATTCTGTAGGGAAACCTATTTATCACCCTTAGCAACCTATTTATCAGCCTTAACAAGCTATTTGTCACCTTGGAAAGCTATTTGTCACCCTTATATTTCCGATGGAGATTCGGACAGAAGAGTTACCCTCGGAAAATTAGACGCCACAAATTACAAATTTAGAGGAACTTTGCGATGGAGAACTTTCATCGGAAAGCCGTCGGAAGTTGTCAAATTATTCTGTCGGAAACCTATTTGTCACCCTTAGCAACTTATTTATTAGCGTTAGAAAGCTATTTGTCACCTTGGAAAGCTATTTGTCACCCCTATATTTTCGACGGATATTCGGTCGGAACAATTGTCATCGAAAAATTAGACGCCACATAGAGGAACTTTGCGACGAAGAACTTTCGTCGGAAAATCATCGGAAGTTGTCAAATTATTCCGTCAGAAACCTATTTGTCACCATTAGCAACATATTTGTCACCCTTAGCATGCTATTTGTAACCAAGGAAAGCTATTTGTCGACCTTATATTTTCGACGGATATTCGGACGGAACGATTTCCGTCGTAAAATAAGATGCCACAAATTACAAATTTAGAAGAACGTTGCGACGGAAAATATCCATCAGAAACCTGTCAAATTACTCTGTCAGAAACCTATTTGTCACCCTTAGCAACCTATTTGTCACCCTTAGAAAAACTATTTGTCAGCTTTGAAAGCTATTTGTCACCCTTAAATTTTCGACGGATATTCGAACGGAACAATTTTCGTCGAAAAATTAAACGCCACAAATTATAAATTTAGAGGAACTTTGCAACGGACAACTTTCGTCAGATATTCTGTGGAAAACCTTATATTGCCGACGGATATTCGAACGGAACAATTTTCGTCAGAAATTTACACACCACAAATTACAAATTTAGAGGAACTTTGTGACGGACAACTTTCATCGGAAAGCCGTCGAAAGTTGTCAAATTATTCTGTCGGAAACTTATTTGTCACCCTTAGCAACCTATTTATCAGCCTTAGCAAGCTATTTGTCACTTTGGAAAGATATTTGTCACCCTTACATTTTCAACAGATATTTGGACGGAAGAGTTGCCGTCAAAAAATTAGACGCCACAAATTACAAATTTAGAGGAACTTTGCGATGGACAACTTTTGTCGGAAAGCCATCGGAAGTAGTCAAATTATTCCCTCAGAAACCTATTTGTCACCCTTAGCAACCTATTTATTAGCCTTAGCACGCTATTTGTCACCTGGGAAAGCTATTTGTCACCCTTATATTTCCGACAGATATTCGGACGGAATAGTTGCCTTCTGAAAATTAGACGCCGCATATTGGAACTTTGCGACGGAGAACTTTCGTCGGAAAGCCGTCGGAAGTTGTCAAATTATTCCGTCAAAAATCTATTTGTCACCATTAACAACATATTTGTCACCCTTAGCAAGCTATTTGTCACCTTGGAAAACTATTTGTCACCCTTATATATTTTCGACGGATATCCGGACGGAACGGTTTCCGTCGAAAAATTAGACGCCACAAATTACAAATTTAGAAGAACGTTGCGACGGAAAATATCCATCGGAAAGCTGTCAAATTACTCCGTCAGTAACCTATTTTTCACCCTTAGTAACCTATTTGTCACCCTTAGCAAGCTATTTGTCAACTTTAAAAGCTATCTGTCACCTTTATATTTCTGACGTATATTCGGACGGAACAATTTCCATCGAGAAAATTAAATGCCACAAATTACAAATTTAGAGGAACTTTACGACGGACAACTTTCGTCAGAAAGCCATCGGAAGTTGTCAAATTACTATGTAGAGAAACATATTTATCACCTTTAGCAACCTATTTATCAGCCATTACAAGCTATTTGTCACCTTGGAAAGCTATTTGTCACCCTTATATTTCCGACGGATATTCGGACAGAAGAGTTACCATTGAAAAATTACACGCCACAAACTACAAATTTAGAGACCTTTGCGACGGAGAACTTTCGTCGGAAAGCCGTCGGAAGTTGTCAAATTATTATGTCGGAAACCTATTTGTCACCCTTAGCAACCTATTTATCAGTCTTAGAAAGCTATTTGTCCCCTTGGAAAGCTATTTGTCACCCTTATATTTTCGACGGATATTCGGTCGGAACAGTTGTCGTCGAAAAAGTAGACGCCACATAGAGGAACTTTGCGACGAAGAACTTTCGTCGGAAAGTCATCGAAAGTTGTCAAATTATTCCCTCGGAAACCTATTTGTCACCATTAGCAACATATTTGTCACCCTTAGCATGCTATTTGTAACCTTGGAAAGTTATTTGTCACCCTTATATTTTCGACGGATATTCGGACGGAACGGTTTCCGTCGAAAAATAAGATGCCACAAATTACAAATTTAGAAGAATGTTGCGACGGAAAATATCCATCAAAAAGCCATCAAATTACTCCATCAGAAACCTATCTGTCACCCTTAGCAACTTATTTGTCACCCTTAGAAAAACTATTTGTCAGCTTTGAAAGCTATTTGTCACCCTTATATTTCCGACGGATAGTCGAACGGAACAATTTTCGTCGAAAAATTAAACGCCACAAATTATAAATTTAGAGGAACTTTGCAACGGATAACTTTCGTCAGATATTCCGTCGAAAACCTTATATTTCCGATGGATATTCGGATGGAACAATTTCTGTCGAAAAATTACACGCCACAAATTACAAATTTAGAGGAACTTTGTGACGGACAACTTTCGTCGGAAAGCCGTCGAAAGTTGTCAAATTATTCTGTGGGAAACCTATTTGTCACCCTTAGCAACCTATTTATCAGTCTTAGCAAGCTATTTGTCACTTTGGAAAGCTATTTGTCACCCTTATATTTTCAACGGATATTTGGACGGAAGAGTTGCTGTCAAAAAATTAGACGCCACAAATTACAAATTTAGAGGAACTTTGTGACGGATAACTTTTGTCGGAAAGCCGTCGTAAGTAGTCAAATTATTCCGTCAGAAACCTATTTGTCACCCTTAGCAACCTATTTATCAGCCTTAGCAAGCTATTTGTCACCTTGGAAAGCTATTTGTCACCCTTATATTTCCAACGGATATTCGGACGGAATAGTTGCCGTCAGAAAATTAGACGCCGCATATTGGAACTTTGGAACGGAGAACTTTCATCGGAAAGCCGTCGGAAGTTGTCAAATTATTCCGTCGAAAATCTATTTCTCACCCTTAACAACATATTTGTCACCCTTAGCAAGCTATTTGTCACCTTGGAAAACTATTTGTCACCCTTATATATTTTCGACGGATATTTGGACGGAACAGTTTCCGTCGAAAAATTAGACGCCACAAATTACAAATTTAGAAGAACGTTGCGACGGAAAATATCCGTCGAAAAGCTGTCAAATTACTCCGTCAGAAACCTATTTGTCACCCTTAGTAACCTATTTGTCACCCTTAGCAAGCTATTTGTCAACTTTGAAAGCTATTTGTCACCTTTATATTTTTGACGGATATTCGGACGGAACAATTTCCATTGAGAAAATTAAACGCCACAAATTACAAATTTAGAGGAACTTTGCGACAGACAACTTTCGTCAGAAAGCCATCGGAAGTTGTCAAATTATTCTGTAGGGAAACCTATTTATCACCCTTAGCAACCTATTTATCAGCCTTAACAAGCTATTTGTCACATTGGAAAGCTATTTATCACACTTATATTTCCGACGGATATTCGGACAGAAGAGTTGCCCTCGGAAAATTAGACGCCACAAATTACAAATTTAGAGGAACTTTGCGACGGAGAACTTTCGTCGAAAAGCCATCGGAAGTTGTCAAATTATTCTGTCGGAAACCTATTTGTCACCCTTAGCAACCTATTTATCAGCCTTAACAAGCTATTGTCACCTTGGAAAGCTATTTGTCACCCTTATATTTCCGACGGATATTAGGTCGGAACAGTTGTCATCGAAAAATTAGACGCCACATAGAGGAACTTTGCGATGAAGAACTTTCATCGGAAAGTCATCGGAAGTTGTCAAATTATTCCGTCAGAAACCTATTTGTCACCATTAGCAACATATTTGTCACCCTTAGCATGCTATTTGTAACCTTGGAAAGCTATTTGTCGCCCTTATATTTTCGACGGATATTCGGACGGAACGGTTTCTGTTGAAAAATAAGACGCCACAAATTACAAATTTAGAAGAATGTTGCGACGGAAAATATCCATCAAAAAGCTGTCAAATTATTCCATCGGAAACCTATTTGTCACCCTTAGCAACCCATTTGTCACCCTCAGCAAGCTATTTGTCAGCTTTGAAAGCTATTTGTCACCCTTATATTTCCGACGAATATTCGAATGGAACAATTTTCGTCAGAAAATTAAACGTCGCAAATTACAAATTTAGAGGAACTTAGCGATGGACAACTTTCGTCGGATATTCCATCGGAAACCTTATATTTACGGCGGATATTCGGCCGGAAAATTTTCTGTCAGAAAATTAAACGCCACAAATTACAAATTTAGAGGAACTTTGCGACGGACAACTTTCATCGGAAAGCCATCGGAAGTTGTCAAATTATTTCGTCAGAAACGTATTTGTCACCCTTAGCAACCTATTTATCAGCCTTAGCAGGCTATTTGTCACCTTAGAAAGCTATTTGTCACCCTTATATTTCCGACGGATATTCGGACGGAACAGTTGCCGTCAGAAAATAAGACGCCACATAGAGGAACTTTGCGACGGAGAACTTTCATCGGAAAGCCATCGGAAGTTGTCAAATTATTCTATCGGAAACCTATTTGTCATCCTTAGCAACCTATTTGTCACCCTTAGCAAGCTATTTGTCACCTTAAAAAGCTATTTGTCGCCCTTATATTTCCAACGAATATTCGGACGGAACAGTTTCCATCAAAAAATTAGACCCCACAAATTACAAATTTAGAAGAACATTGGGACAGAAAATATCTGTCGGAAAGCTGTCAAATTACTCCGTCGGAAACCTATTTGTCACCCTTAGCAAGTTATTTGTCACCCTTATATTTCCGACAGATATTCGGATGGAACAATTTTCGTCGGAACATTTCAGGAAATTGCTTCTAACCCTAAAGCCCGTGACAACTTCAGACTGATTATGCTTCATCATAAAAATCGCCTGTACTTCAGACGAAATTTATGATAAGTATTTTTTCTGTTGAAAATCTCATACAGATATTGTTGCCGTCGGACATCCGTCGGAATATATTTCAATTTCCCCCCCACCCTATTCGAAACATTCCCCCATTTGTCTACCTCACTCCCTCTCCCTCTCCGGCGCGTATTCTCTCCCGCGGTGTCCCGCTTCTCTCCGGCGAGCATGGGTGGTGCGACGGAGGTGTCTGCCTCTTTCTCTCCCTCCGGCGAGCAGCGGAGGCATCTTCCTCTCTCTCTCTCTCTCTCTCTCTCTCTCTCTCTCTCTCTCTCTCTCTCCCTCCGATAAGTCCCCTCGATCCCCCTCTCTCCCTCCGGTGCTCTGCCCCCTCCCTCTCCCTCTCCCTCTCCCGGTCTCTCTTACTCCTGTAGACATGCTAAAATTGACATCATTTTGAGCATATCTCTTATCGCGCGGTGATGCCCCATTTGGCCCTCAAATTGACTTATTTGAGTGGTTTTCCTCTCTTTTATTGAATATGTAACTTTTCCCAGCTTTCACACATGTTTTCCTATTTTTCCAGATTTTTTTTGAGATTTTTCTCTATTTTTCCGTGGGCTTTTCGAATTAGTGGCTGTCACCCTGCCGCTATTTAATTAGCGACATCCCGCCCTGTCGCTATTTAACGAATTGGCGACATCCTGCCCTATCGCTATTTAATGAATTGGCGACATCCTGCCCTGTCGGTATTTAAAGAATTGGTGGCGGCCACCCCTGCCACTATTTAAATAGCGCCCAGGAAGGGGGCACCAATTCTAGCAGGCTTCCGTTTTACTGTTTTCGGATTATTTGAAATAGTGACACTACGTGAAGTCGCTAATTCATTAAATAGCGACCGTTCGGAAGGTCGTCAATTCTTTTCTTCAAATTTTGAGCCAAATTTAGATTATTTTTGATTCCACGACTTCATGGAAGTCGCTATTTCATGAAATAGCGCCCGTGTGCAAAGTCGTCAATTTTGTTGCTATATTTTGAGGTTTTAAATCCATCTGGAATTCGTATTAAATTCTAAATAGCAACTTCCTCAAGGTCGTCATCTCTTTTCAAATTTCGAAAAGCCCGAATCCGTCTCGAAATGCCTCAAGAATTGGCGACGCCTCCGCGGGCGTCATTTTAAATAGCGACCGTCTGTCCGGTCGTCAATTCTTGTTCAATTTTGAACTCCGACAGAACCTCCTCTTTCCTCATTTTGAGCCCCTTTTCACTTGGAAAAGGACTCCTAAGACTTTCTAATGTTGAAGGGACACTTGGGCAATGTTTATCTCATTCCAAATTCAACTAAAACATGTTTTCCTAATTTCCCTTGGAATTAATTCCGAATTTTAGCCCTATAAATAGGACAATTCTCTCCCTTGTGAAGAGGACATCAAGATCAATTCAAGAGGAGGTGCTGCTGGACCAAAGGCTCAAGGAGGAAGACTTCCATGCACCTAAAAGCTTCATCCATGGAGTTCTTCTTCTCTTGAGGAAGACTTCCATGCACCTAAAAGCTTCATCCATGGAGTTCTTCTTCCTCTATTGAAGATTTGAAGCCTCTACATCCATAGAGTTTTACATCCTCTTCTTCCTCCATTGAAGATCTTCATCCTTGAAGCCCATGGAGAAAACCACTAAGCTTTCCCTTTCTCTTATCTCTTTGTTTTATTATTGTTAGCATTGCATACATCATTATTCCATCTCTTCCTTTTATTTCTTTTTATCTCAATATTGAGATCTCCACATTGTGCACTCTAGCACACCCCCTTTTGTGCAACACTTGCACACTTTTATTTTCATAACATCATACTTTCATCCTCACCTTTTGCATAGGGGTTTAAGGGCCAACACCCAACAAGGTGTGTTCTTATACATACTTTTCACGCTTATCTTTATTTTGAATTTGATGCTACACTCACCTTGGTTCTAATCCATTTTTTATTGGTGTTTGTTAATTTTGTAAGGGTAATCATAAAGAAGAACTCTCTTTATCGGCCAGTCGATAGAAAGAGAAGGAAGTCACTCACAATCCCCTGTACTTTGAGGTATTTATATTCACAATCCCTTCATTTATTTATTATTATATCTTTGAGGCCCTCGCGTCTCTGGCGGTCACAATCCCCTTAGCATCCTCGCATGCTCCCCTTTTCTCCTCTTTCCCCTTCTTTTTCCCTTAATTCTTCTTAGTTTTCCTTAAGTGGATCTTCTTAGAATCTACAACTCCCTCTCCCCCTCTCCCTTTCCCGGTCTCCCTCACTTCCTCTCCCCCTCTCCCTCTTTCTGCATCACACGCACATACACGCACGCACCCACACGCACGCAGTCGACCGTGGTCTCCCTCACTCTCTCTCCCCCTCTCCCTCTATCTGCAACACATGCACACACACACTCCCTCTCCCCCTCTCACTCTGTCTGCAACACACACACACACACACACACACACACACACACACACACACACACACACACACACACACACACGCACACACACGCATGCAACCAGCCGCTGTCTCCCTCACTCCCTCTCCCCCTCTCCCTCTATCTGTAACACACGCATACACCTGCACGCACACACAGAGGGGGCCGGCCGTGCTCTAGGGTTTACCCAATGCATTTGTTTGACTCCATTTGGATGCATTTCTACCTTCATCCTTTAAAAAAACCCCTATAAAGATCCCTATGGTTCATCGTGTTGGCTGAGCTGAAAGTCTATTGGCCTGTCTCCAGCAACCTCCAGATTTTTGCAATTTTTCCCCTCTATCCAAAGTATACCTAATGCATTTGGCTGACTATATTGGAACGCATTTCCATACAAAAATAAGACTATGAAACCTCTATTCTTAAAAAAATCTTCATGGTTCTTCACGAAACCTGCCGGACTGGAGGTCCGCTGACCGGCCTTCAGCTATGCCAGTCTGGGTTTTGACAGCATTTCTAAATTAAGTATTTCTGAGCTCAATCATCTTTGATATTTCTAAAATACAATTTAATGTTGATAGAGTTACCTATCAGCCTATATCTTGTCATCTTCAATGCTGCCAAGGTACAATATCAGCCTGGGTGGGTCAATTGACTCCCCCAATGTCAGCTAACCTTGTACTCAGTCCAGCCAACTGGCAGGTCTGCCAGTCCAAATACCTAATATTGGTCTTCTTGCTGCTTTCATTCGGGTAGTGTACAACAAATCAACTAGATATAATTATTTCAATCCTTTCGTTTATGTTTGAATATCTGGTCCTCTCTTCGGCAATTCTGCATGCACTTTGTTGCTGGACCAGTTCACTCAATTATCTATGGAGTTTCTTCAATTCCATCAGTTGGGTACCAGGATCATCCCTTAGGTTCCCTCAGATGAACCCCTCCACAACCTGTTCTCCATGACCTACTTGGTAGGCTAGCCAAGCTAGGTCTGCGGGATCAGACATGTGGTAGCAAGGAGTCGACTCTAGGAGTCGACTCCTTGCTCCACAGGTTCTGCCTACCTCCCCCATGCAGCCAGGCCTCATCGGCTCACCGATCATTCCAACGGGATATTGGTGGTGAGAGTGACTTGGAAGAGCTGATGGAATCTCAATCGGATACTCGATTTGAGCCTGTCGCTCAAATTACTCAATTCAGAACTCGGTTAGTTTTCAAAGCTAACTTTGTTTAAAACAGTTCAGATAACTAGGGATTTGGGGGTCCAAAATATCAAATACTGGCATGATCGGCTAGTCGATCATTCCAACAGGATATGGGTGGTGAGAGTGACTTGGGAGAGCTGACGGAATCTAAATCGGATACTCAGTTTGAGCCCGGTGCTCAAATTACTCAATTCAAAACTAAGTTAGTTTTGAAAGCTAACTTTATTTAAAACAGTTTAGATAACTAGGGGTTTGGGGGTCCAAAATACCAAATACTGGCCTGATCGGCTCGTCGATCATTCCAATGGGATCTGAGTGGTGAGAGTGACTTGGGAGAGCTGACGGAAGCCAAATCGGATACCCAGTTTGAGCCCAGCGCTCAAATTACTCAATTAGAGCTAGGTTAGTTTTCAAAGCTAACTTTTTGTTTAAAATAATTTAGATAACTAGGGGTTTGAGAGTCCAAAATGTCAAATACTGACCTGATCGGTGTGTTGATTGTTCCAACATGACCTGTGAGGTAAAAGTGACTTGTGAGAACTGGCGGAATCCAAATCGGATACCCGGTTTGGGCCCGACGCTAAAAAGTGCATTTTCTAAATGCACTTAGTTTAAAATTAAAGAAGTTGGGTTCGGGGGTCTAAAATCTAAAATACATGTCTGATCGACGTGCCAATCGTTCCAACATGACCTGGGAGATAAAAGTGACTTGTGAGAACTGACGGATTTCAAATCGGATATCCGGTTTGAGCCCGGTGCTCAGAAGTGCGTTCTCTAAATGTAATTAATTTGAAATACATATAACTAGGGGTTAGGGAGTCTAAAATCTAAATTACCAGTCTCATCGACGTGTTGATCGTTCCAACACGACCTGGGAGGTAAAAGTGACTTGCGAGAACTAGCGAAATCCAAATTCGATTTCTGGTTTGGGCCCGGCGCTCAAAAGTGTATTTTCTAAATACACTTAGTTTAAAATTAAAGATGGAGGGTTCAGGGGTCTAAAATCTAAAATACCGGTCTGATCGGCGTGTCGATCATTCCAACATGACTTGAGAGGTAAAAGTGACTTGTGAGAGTTGAAAGAATCTACATTAGATACTTGGTTTGAGTTGAGTATTAAAATTATCGATTTGATATTATATCTGATTTGAATTTATGCAATCAAATAAAATATTTAATTTATCTCTTCATTAAAAATTTTTATTTATGAATGCATATTTAATGTTATTATTTTTTCAATATAGGATCCTTTAGCGAGCGACGACGGAAGAGATGTGCAGGACGGGGAGGATCATGATATGGAGGATGCAGATGATATTTCTTGATTTTTTATTATTATAAAAAGGATAATTATTATCATGTTTTATTTTTTGTATAATTTTAGTTTTTATTGTGATGGATGCAGTTTATGTTTTTTTATTTAAATAGGTTTTTTATATAAAATTTTATGTATTTTTAAAAATTTTAGTAAAATAGAGTTTTCGACAGATGTTCCGACGGATATGTCAGAATTCTTACGACGGAATAACCGACGGAACTTACATTCGTCAGAAATTTATAAAATTTAAAAATTAATAAAATACAATTTCAGATAGCTATTGCGACAGATCCGTCGGAAAAATTTGGACAGAATCACCGAAGGAATGTATATTCCGTCAGAAATATATATATATTAGAAAAGTTTCAGTCTTAATTTTTCAGATGGATTCTCCGACGGGTTTTCCGTCAGAACTATTTCCTAGGGAATTTTAGACGGAAGTCTTCCGTCAAAAATTTATAGTTACAGATGGAATTTCCATCTGCCAATTTTCCGTCGTAATTATCCGACGTATTTCCGATGAAAAACTTGGATATCGGAAACTTGCGACAAGGAATATACGACGGACATTTTCCGACGGATTATGGACGGATTATCGTCGAAAAAATGAGTTCCGACGAAGTTTTCGACAGAATTGTCCGTCGAAAATTTCACCTTTTCTTGTAGTGATTGTTCTAATATAACTAAGGTGGTGATAGTGACATGTGGGAGCTGACGGATTCCAAATCAGATATCTAGTTTGGACTCGGTGCTCAAAATACTTTTCTCCGAAATAACCTAGTTTAAAATTATAGAACTCAAGTTAGGGTGGTCCAAAATTTAAAATAGCAGTTTGATCAACGTGTCGATTGTTCTAATGCGACTGGGGTGGTGACAGTGACCTGTGAGAGCTGACAGAATCTAAATTGGATCTTGAGTTTAGGCTCGGTGCTCAAACTATCATTTTTCGAAGTAACTTATTTTAAAATCAAAGAACTCAAGTTCATGAGGTTTGAAATCTAAAATATCGATCCGATCGATGTACCGATTATTCTAACACGATTGGAGTGATGAAAATGACTTGTGAGAGCTAGCGGATTCTAAATCGGATATTTGGTTTGAACTCGGTGTTCAAAATATACTTCTCTGAAATAACTTAGTTTAAAACTAAAGAATTCATGTTAGAGTGTCAAAAATCTGAAATACTAGTCCGATCGACATGCCGATTATTTTAACATGACCGAGGTAATAAGAGTGACCTGTAAGAGCTAATAGAATCCACATCAGACACCCAGTTTGGGGTCGGCGTTCAAACTACCATTTTCCAATCTAACTTTGTTTAAAATCAAAGAACTTGGGTTCGAGAGGTCCGAAATATGAAATATCAGTATGACCGGTGTGTCGATTGTTCCAAGACGAACTGAGACCTAAGAGTGACCTATAGGAGCTGACAGATTCCAAATTAGATCCCTAATTTGGGCTCAACGTGCAAAATATCATTCTCCGAAGTAACTTAGTTTAAAACCAAATAATTTATGCACGAAGCATCTTGTTTCAAATCTATAAAATCAAATAATTTATTTAATTTAATTTTTTATCAAATTTATTATATTCGAACATATTTAATGTTATTTAATTTTTTATTTCTAATGTAAGATCTTACTACACATCTAGTGCATGGCGATGGAGGAGATGAGGAGGACGCGGAGGAAGAGAAGGATGAGATTGAGGATCTTAATTTTTTATCATATTGTCAGAAACGGATACTTTTGAAAAGTTATATTTGAATCATTTTATAGTCGAATTTAATTGTCATTTTCATGTGTCATTGTGATGTGGGTGTCATATTTTTCTTTATTGTTTAAATATTTTTTTGATATTTAAATATAATGATTACACAATATTGGAAAAAGTAGTGATGGATTTGCGACGACGACTGTCACTCGCAATTGTGATGGATTTGAGGTGGAGAAATATCCGACGTCCTTGCGATGAATTTTCGATGATTATTTTCAATCGTAATTGTGATAGAATATTGACCTAAATGAATTCATACCTAAAATTGTTGCCACGGAATCACGACCGAAAAACTTCCATCTCCAATATTTTTGTGACCTATTTTGTGATAAAAACTTATTCTGTTGCAAATATTTTAGTGACATCTTTGCGACCGATTGCCGATAAATAGATAATATGTCGCCGAACAACAATGTTAAGCATTTAGACTTTAGAGACAGATTTGAGACGAAAAATTTTCAGTTGCGAGATCCCAAGTTCGACTCCCAGAAAAGGATTACCTGGTTGACATCAAATCTTTGAAGGATGTGAGCTAGGGAGCTGGGGTTTACTAGTCTTGCTAGGTGTCTCGCCATAAAAAAAAAAAAAAATCAGTCATTAAGTTATGTTGGATTTGTTACGGATAATTTTTTGTCAATAATTTACAACTAGAATAATATGGCGGACATCTTCCGCCGCTAGTCAGTCACAAATCCATCGTTGAGCAGTCTTGAGACAGATTTTTAATGAAATCTTTCAATCTCTAACGCTGTCTTGACTGTGGGGGTGCCTAAAGAGGTCGTAGCAGGCGGCCAAGGATCCCTTTGATTGAAACGTCGATGAGGTCACGGAGGTCCTAGAACCCACTGGCTAAACAGCCCTCTCTTTTCCTCCACGGTTAAAGTAGGGGACACTGGGGGGGGGGGGCTTGCATTAGAGGAGGTGTCTGAACTAAAGGAGAATGGAGATGATGGTTCGGACGCCATGGTGATCAGATGAGAGGAGACTGGAGAGGCTTCCTGGTGGAGATGGGGTTCTGAAGTCTTGCTCATGGCCCCTTCTTTATAGTGGTAGGGTTTGAGAGAGAAATCGATTTTATGAGGGCATTCTCCGGTGGAAGCATTCACTTAGAATGGATGGATCACCACGTTTGGGAGTTAATGTGGTCTTTTCTCTTCAAAAAGTGTCTTTATCACCTCTTAGTCTCACAACTAACGAAGACAATCTTCATTCAAACTCTCTCGCCTCACTCCATGAATCGATGCCTATGCGATCTTTTCACCTTACCCTCATTTATTTAAACTCTGTCTCTTCACTCCACGAGAAAATCATTTGCGATCTTTGGGAGTTAATTCTCCTCGGTAAGATGTCTTCTCAACTTACGAAGATAACATTAATTCATTTTCCCCCTACAACATTTACTTCTTAATTTGCAAATTGATGTATCTTTTTATATCGTAAGGTTACATGCGTATCATGATTGATTCGCATTTTGTTTTGTGGATTCCCACCTTGAGAGATGATCTGCATGGGAGATCAATGGTTCAACAGGGAGCACACATCCTTTTGCATTATATATACATATCAGAAGATTAGATGGCATTCATTGAGCTATGCACATTACTTTTTTAATCAGACTATAGCAGGAAGGGCATCCCTATTCTATTCTCCTATAGTTTCTAATAACTGACACTATTTCATTTAAATTTCAATTTAAACCTGTGGTTCATCCTAAATATAACTACAAGTAATATGGGTGCTTCAAAAGCGTTGGCAAATTCCATCATAATTGTGTCTACAAATGACTTTTACTCACATTTTCTTTAGACTATACCGAGGTCTACACTGGCGGTTCAAGAATGTGTGGGTATAAGCTATAGTGATGCGACCTACCCCGACCGTTGACAGCTGTCGCTACAAATTGACGGTATAGGTTTTACCGACGATTTCGACCCCTATATCGACAATTTAAAGATATATATATATATATGGGGTATGATCTAGTGGTGCAGACACCATGGCATGGTGCCGGCGCCGCGTGAGTGTGAGTGTAAAAAATAATAATATTTTAATTTTTTTTACACTGACGCTATAATACCCTAGATTCTTATCGAATCTTTCAGATCTTTATCGGAATACTTTCGGATCGTTTTTGTGGGTCCTGAGTTGAGTTTTACGATCCGCATGGATTTCTCTCTCGTACAAGTTACGGAACCCAGTGGAGAGTTTATTTCTTAGTTCATCAACTCGAGGACGCCACAGTTGCGATGTACTCTTCGAGAGAATCGTTTCAGCTATTTTTTCGTATTTTTCTGAATTCACGAATTTTCGACGTAAAAATCGGAATTTCAAAAATTAAGAAAATTCCTAATTTCTTTTCTATTTATTCTTCGTTCACCCTCTCTCCTCCCTCGTTTCTCACCCTCACTTTCTCTCTCTCGTTCTCTCTCCTCTCTGGTCCTCTCGATGTGGGGCGTGCACCGTTGGCGAGCTGGCTGAGGCGGGGATGCGATGGAGTGAACCTGGAGCGTGATGGAGTGACGGATTGAGCGTGGTGCGGCGCGATCCCTCGGTGGATTCAAAGCCGGCGCGGTTCGTTGGTTTGGCGGTTTTCGGCGTGGTTTAGTCGCTTCAGCGCGCGGAATCGTCGGTGGAGGTAGGGAGATGGAAGCTCTACTTCTTCGCTACGTTCCCTCGCAGTTTCACGCCGAACGATGCGAGAACGAGTGGGTTTCGTTCAGTTTCGGGAAAATCATGCCTTTGGGGTGTTCGTTGGGTTCGCCGAAAAATGACGACGATTTTCAGATCAATTGGTTTCATTCGAACCCCTGGAATGTCAACATTCCATTTCCACTGATTTCGATGTGATTGGTGGTCATTTGGGACCGGTAGGAGCCCGGGAACCCATGTGATTCTATTTGGGTCAATTCGGTAGAATTGTCCGTTTCTAGCCGTTTGTGCGTCGATTTGACCCCTTCCGAAGTGTGGAAAGTCGATATCGCCATTGTGGTTGTATCCCCTTTGTTTCGGAGCGAACGGGGCATGGAAAGGCCGAGATCCGGCCGATCCCATGGTTTTCCCGCCGTAACACCTTAACAGTCGTTACAGTGACCGTTTAGGTTATTACTCAGTCCAATGTGTGATCGTTTTATGTATGTCGGTCTGGGTCTTCGCGGTCGCGCGATAGACCGTCTTCTGTGTTTTGCGGTCCATTATAGGACCGTTTATATCCTTCGGACGGCCATTGGGTGGCCGTGTGGTTTCCTTAGTCGCGTGGGTCAGTTGAGCGGTCTTACGATAGACCGTTCAGCTTGCTTAAGCGGTCCCTTGCTAGACCGCTAAGCATGGTTGACTCTAGTCAATGGTTTTATGGCGGTTAGTGAAGCGGTCCTTCACTAGACCGTTCCTTGTCTTTGGCGGTCCCTTGCTAGACCGCTATTGACCGTTTGACCGAGTTACTTTTTTAAGTCAGTTTGATCTAGCGGCCTTCTCTTAGACCGTCTAGACCCGTTAGCGGCCCATTGGTAGACTGTGATTTGGGGTTTGACAGTAGTCGTTCGCCTCTTTGTTGTAGCGCCCTTTTCTTAGGCCGCTACAGTCTGTTTAGCTTAGATCAATAGGTTAAGGCGGTTGGTGTGGCAGTTTACTCTTAGACTGCCTAGTCCGTGTAGCGGGTCTATATTAGACTGGCTTGGTGGTTTGACCGAATAGGTCGGTTCAGGGTTGACTGGGTTTAGCGGCCTAATCCTTGACCGCTACAGTCCCCTAGCGGCCCATTTTATGACCGCCAGCGTATGTTCCTCCGCTTAATTCCTCAGTGTCGTTTCCCGATATGTTGGTTTCCAAGTGCCTCGGCTTGACCTCGTGATTTACCCATTGTCCCGTGGACGTCTTTTGATGTTCTATGAGGGCTATAACCATGTTATCAAATAGCCAGGCGTACCCTACTATTGGTTAGGCTTCTGTACTGCTTCAGAGTCATTATTGGGTTCTGGTCAACCCTGTGAGACCTAGTGGTTGACAAGTAACTTTGTGTGTGTCTCGACTATTCTGGATAGCTCGAGACAGTGGTTCTGGACTCCTTGAGGTACTGTCCTACCTTGATTTATGTGTCCAGGTGCTTTGAGGGTCTTGATGCTCCCTCGGGTCTCCGTGAGTCATTTTATATGGTTGTGTGGATCTGATGATCCAGTGTCATTTTCCTCGGCTTAGGATTAGGCTGATTGCCGGCTTGTCACCGCCGTTGTGCGACGATCTTGACTCCGAGTCATGAGACTCAAGGATCGTTACCTTGGTAGGTCTAGTTGCCCTGTCCTGAGTCTGTTGGCAGTTGGTGTACTGCCTTTGTGCTTCGTAGTACCTGTGACAGTGCGTGCCTAGCCTGTCTGTACTTCAGCTCTTGTGTTTCGGAGTCTCTGTGTCTAGTGAGCCTCCACTAGTCGTAGCCTGACGACCTCCAGTGTTGGCCCACTTGGGAGTGGTGGCGGGGCAGTTCCCGAGATACGATTTTTAGGCTAGTTTCTGTGGGCTCCCTTGTCTTGCAGTAGCGTCCTGCTGGGGGAGAAAACTAGCTAGAGGCTTGGCTCAAGGCATTGAGCTTGTGTGTGTGCACACGTGGTCAGGGGCGTTTGGACGAACGCCGACGGGCGTGACCCTGACTAGTCACTCGTTACTGTAGTTCCTGATTCAGTTCAGTGAGTATCTCAGTCTTCGTCGTTCTCGGCGTCCGTAGGGAGATACTTGTGGCGCAGTGTAAGATGTCAGTGGACGCATCTAGCTGTTCTTCTAGTGAGGAGGTGCTTCCGTCACTTGACACGTGACTCTCGTGTTTCTCGGAGTCTGTGCTCCTCTTCCGAGTTAGTCTGTTCTTGACTTCGTCCAAGATCATCTCTCCCTTTTGAGTTAGTCTATTCTCGACCTTGCCCGAGAATAGCTTTGTGTTGTGTGCACGACGATCCAGTCGTGTATGCTTCAGTGTTCCGTGTCTGTCTAGGTCTTTTTCTAGGGTTTTCTACCTATCTTCGTAGGCCTTCGCCTTAGGCCTTGTACTATGTCGACGGATCGGTAACTCCTGACTCTGTGAGATCAGAGTTCTCCTTTCTATTGCCGTTGGAGTAGTTTAGGGAGCCGAGGTCTATTCGGCAGCCGTGTTTTGTTCGGTACGGCTTTTTCCCTTTTTTTAGCTATTCTACTCCTTCTGTTACGGCTTTCTTTTACAGCTTTCTAGTAGTAGTTTTCCCTATTTTTCCTGCCTTACTACTACTACTGTTTTAGTTGTTGTTCCGTGTTACTGCGTTATTTTTCAGTGGGGATCCACGTGACCCCTACTGAGCCAGTGACACGAGGCTCACCCCTGCTTTTCAGGTGTGGTCGTCTCTGCTTTCTTCGCGGTTCCTGGTGTGACGTGTTCATAGTTGCCAGTGATACCTGCGTCGGGCTTCTCCCGACCTCAGTGTACGTTTTTCTTCCTGTTAGACTGTACTTGTCTTTCCTTTGGACTGGACTCTGGTATAATTGTTAATTTTAACTATTAATTAAAAGGTAATTTTATTTCTGCTACTTTAACAAACCTGAGTAATGAAATTTTATTACTTACTGTTATATCTGGGGCTTCAATGTACTACACAGCAATCCTTTTATCCCTTCAGAGCTTTACAGCTCTTGGGAGGCTTCACGGGTTCCAAGTGGTATCAAGTCTACTCGGTAATCCTATCGGGTATATCCGGTATCCGGTATCCGGTATCCGGGTCATCACATGTGGTATCAGAGCATTGTTGTGTGAAGTACATGGGAATCTGAGATATTACAGTATCTAGAGTCCTAAAAGTCCAGTACAGTCTTTCGCTGGCTTAGGTTTCGTGATTCCTTGTCGCTTTGTTTTCCGTAAGTGGTCTTGTGCGTGCTGTGTTGGCACTGTGCGAGATGGTTTTGCTCTCGTCAAGATGTGACGGGACGCTCCTTTTCATCGTGGTGTTTATCTCGATCGTGCTGTACTTGGCAGAGTTCGCCGGTAGGCTTGAATCTGTAGTACATTGTTCGAGATTTCTCCGTGGTTTGTTCAGCTGGCTGATGACTTTTAGAGTTGGTGTGATGGACGTACACGTTCTTACGTTGTTTTGGTCATCCCAGCTTAAGTATGTTCAGCTCCTGAGGTGTTTCGCTTCTGTTGAAGTGTTTGCTTTATTACCTCGATTGAGAAGATGCTCAAGCGACCCTAGGATTTTCCTTCCTGATGAGCTACTGTTAGTGAGCTTGATGCTTCTCATCCCGTTTGGTGGAGTCTTTTTTAGATAAGCCTTGGAATTGCTGTCTTGGTGAGACCTTTGTCCTGCGTCTACTTAAGGGTGGACAATATTTATTCTGAACCTGATCCTCTTCTTGTTCGACGGTTGCTTGGCTTTGGACGCAATTCTGTGTCAAAAGCCGTTGTGCACCGTGTTCATCATGCCGTGTCTAGCGGCTGATGCGTTGTGAAGGTTCAGTAATTGTTTCCAGGACGTGAGGATAAGCTGAGATTAGCCTTTCTTTGTGCTTTGTGCTGAAGCTGGTGCTCTTCTTGGTTTGCACTTAGGCTACTTGTGATCGGTTGTTCACAGGATCAGTACTCGTGGCGTGTTATATTGCGAGTTTTATGAATTGCGATGGCGCCATGTGTGTGATGAGATGCGGATACGGAGGTATTTTTGATGCCTGTGTACATTTTTTGAGTGCGCAGCGGAAGCGTGTGGGCTGGTCACCCACGGGTCGAGGATCGTTGGTTGTAAGATTCTAGCCGGTCGAGAGAATTGCTTTTCTCGATGTAACTTCTTCTTGGCTTCGTGTGCCGTGATGTTATTTGTTGCCGTGCTATTGTTATTGGAGGGATTCTGGTGGTTGGCACTGGCACTTGTGAGTATTGGGGGAGTCTGTCGGCATATTTGCTGATCGAGTACCCTCTGCTCTTCTGTAACTTTTTCTGGGGTGTTGCGTTCTCGGGACGTGATCGTGGTCCTTGAGATACGTTTTCCCGAGATTGTTGTCCGTGTTGTTGCGGGTCTTTCTTGGTAAGCTGCTCGATGCATGACTAGTACCTTATAGTCGTGTGCTCAGCTGTTAATATGCCTTGATGTGACCCAGCTTGCACTCGTGTTCCGTGGTTCTGTGTTTAGTACGGAGTCGGGATCCTGCAAGTGATGTTGTTGTCGTTGTTGTCATTTTGTCGTTGTTTCCTTGTGAATCTGTCTTGGCACTGTGTGGACCGAAGTCTTGTCAGTTAGTTGTGCTGTACTCTTCATCTCTGATAGAGTTGGCATGTGACGTGAATCAGATGTAACGTCTAAGTGAGGGCTGACTTGATTGTGCTTGTGGTCCGGTGCTGTCGTTGGCGTCCTGTGTGTCAGGTTTCGTAGTTGCCTTTGGCACTGGAGCTGATGATGTCGAGTTGTCAGCTGAGAGGACTATGCTTCCTTGTTTAAGTTGATGCTTGTCGTGTCTGCCGTTTTTTTTATCGATAGCTGTCTTCGTGACATGAGTCGTGTCTCCTTTCCTGTGAGACGTAAGCGACGTTGTCTTGTTTTAGAGGTGTCAGACTTGTGTTCACTTGTGTGACATGCTCGTTTTGTGGATCTATTTGCCTTGAGATCCAGAGCGCGTGCTTGTGATGATGGTCTGGCGGTGTCCCTCTGAACTGTGTTTTTCGAGATTTGTGTTGTTCCGAGTTCAGATATTTGGGTTTGTTCTTCCCTACTTCTCCTTGGTAGTTCCTTCAATTTCGAGGACGATATTTCTTGAAGGAGGGGAGGCTGTAATACCCTAGATTCTTATCGAATCTTCCGGATCCTTATCGAAGTGCTTTCGGATCACTTTTGTGGGTCCTGAGTTGAGTTTTACGATCCGCGTGGGTTTTTCTCTCGTACAAGTTACGGAATCCAGTGGAGAGTTTATTTCTCATTTCATCGACTCGAGGACGCTACAGTTGCGATGTACTCTTGAGAGGATCATTTCGGCTATTTTTTCATATTTTTTTGAATTCATGAATTTTTGACGTAAAAATTGGAATTTCGAAAATTAGGAAAATTCCTAATTTCTTTTCTATTTATTCTTCTTTCACTCTCTCTCCTCCCTCATTTCTCACCCTCACTTTCTCTCTCTTCTCTGGTCCCCTCGAAGCGGGGCGTGCACCGTTGGCGGGCTGGCTAAGGCGGGGACGTGATTGAGTGAACCTGGAGCGTGATGGAGTGGCGGATTGAGCGTGGCGCGGCGCGATCTCTTGGTGGATTCAAAGCTGACGCGGTTCGTTGGTTTGGCAGTTTTCGGCGTGGTTTAGTTGCTTCGGTGTGCGGAATCGTCGGTGGAGGTATGGCGATGGAAGCTCTACTTCTTTGCTACGTTCCCTCGCAGTTTCATGCAGAACGGTGCGAGAACTAGTGGGTTTCATTCAGTTTCGGGAAAATCATGCCTTTGGGGTGTTCATCGGGTTTGCCAGAAAACGGCGACGATTTTTAGATCAGTTAGTGTCATTCGAACCCCTGGAATGCCAGCATTCCATTTCCACTGATTTCGTTGTGATTGGTCGTCATTTGGGACCGGTAGGAGCCCGGGAACCCATGTGATTACATTTGGGTCAATTCGGTAGAATTACCCGTTTCTAGCCATTTGTGTGTCGATTTGACCCCTTCCGGAGTGTGGAAGGTCGGTATCACCATTGTGGTTATATCCCCTTCGTTTTGGAGCGAACGGGGTGTGGAAAGGCCGAGATCCGGCCGATCCCATGGTTTTCCCGCCGTAACGCCTTAACGGTCGTTATAGTGGCCGTTTAGGTTATTACGCGGTCCAATGTGTGACCGTTTTATGTATGTCGGTTTGGGTCTTCGCGGTCGCGCGATAGACCGTCTTCTGTGTTTCGCGGTCAATTATAGGACCGTTTATATCCTTCGGACGGCCGTTGGGTGGCCGTGTGGTTTCCTTAGTCACGCGGGTCAGTTGATCTGTCTTACGATAGACCGTTTAACTTGCTTAAGCGGTCCCTTGCTAGACCGCTAAGCATGGTTGACTCTAGTCAACGGTTTTATGGCGGTTAGTGAAGCGGTCCTTCACTAGACCGTTCCTTGTCTTTGGCGGTCTCTTGCTAGACCGCTATTTTGACCGTTTGACCGAGTTACTGCTTTAAGTCGGTTTGATCTAGCGGCCTTCTCCTAGACCGTCTAGACCCTTTAGCGGCCCATTGGTAGACCGTGATTTGGGGTTTGACAGTAGTCGTTCGCCTCTTTGTTGTAGCGCCTTTTTCATAGGCCGCTACAGTCCGTTTAGCTTAGATCAATAGGTTAAGGCGGTTGGTGTGGCGGTTTACTCTTAGACCGCCTAGTCTGTGTAGCGGGTCTATATTAGACCGGCTTGGTAGTTTGACCGAATAGGTCGGTTCAGGGTTGACTGGGTTTAGCGGCCTAATCCTTGACCGTTATAGTCCCCTAGCGGCCCATTCTATGACCGCCATCGTATGTTCCTCTGCTTAATTCCTGAGTGTCGTTTCCCGATGTGTTGGTTTCCAAGTGCCTCGGCTTGACCTCGTGGTTTGCCCATTGTCCCGTGGACGTCTTTTGATGTTCTATGAGGGCTATAACCGTGTTATCAGATAGGCATGCGTACCCTACTATTGGTTAGGTTTCTATACTGCTTCAGAGTCGTTATTGGGTTCTGGTCAATCCGGTGAGACCCAGCGGTTGACAAGTAACCTTGTGTGTGTCTCGACTATTCTGGATAGCTCGAGACAGTGGTTCTGGACGCCTTGAGGTACTGTCCTATCTCGGTTTGTGTGTCTAGGTGCTTTGAGGGTCTTGATGCACCCTCAGGTCTCCGTGAGTCATTTTATACGGCTGTGTGGATCTGATGATCTAGTGTCGTTTTCCTCAGCTTAGGATTAGGCTGATTGTCGGCTTGTCACCGCCGTTGTGCGACAATCTTGACTCCGAGTCATGAGACTCAAGGATCATTGCCTTGGTAGGTCTAGTTGCCTTGTCTTGAGTCTGTTGGAAGTTGGTGTACTATCTTTGTGCTTCGTAGTACGTGTGATAGTTCGTGCCTAGCCTGTCTGTACTTCAGCTCTTGTATTTCGGAGTCTCTGTGTCTAGTGAGCCTCCACTAGTCATAGCCTAACGACCTCGAGTGTCGGCCCACCTAGGAGTGGTGGCGGGATAGTTCCCGAGATACGGTTTTTAGGCTAGTTTCCGTGAGCTCCCTTGTCTTGCAGTAGCGTCCTGCTGGGGGAGAAAACTAGCTAGAGGCCTGGCTCAAGGTATTGAGCTTGTGTGTACACACGTGTTCAGGAGCGTTTAGACGAACGCCGACGGACGTGACCCTGACTAGTCACTCGTTACTGTAGTTCCTAATTCAGTTCAGTGAGTATTTCGGTCTTCGTCATTCTTGGCGTCCGTAGGGAGATAGTTGTGGCGCAGTGTAAGACGTCAGTGGACGCATCTGGCTGTTCTTCTAGTGAGGAGGTGCTTCTGTCACTTGCCGCGTGACTCTCGTATTTCTCAGAGTCTGTGTTCCTCTTCCGAGTTAGTCTGTTCTTGGCTTCGTCCAAGATCAGCTCTCCGTTTTGAGTTAGTCTATTCTCGACCTTGCCCGAGGATAGCTTTGTGTTGCGTGCACGACGATCCAGTCGTGTATGCTTCAGTGTTCCGTGTCTGTCTAGGTCTTTTTCTAGGGTTTTCTACCTGTCTTCGTAGGCCTTCGCCTTAGGCCTTGTACTGTGTCGACGGATCTCCTGACTTTGTGAGATCAGAGTTCACCTTTCTGTTGCCGTTGGAATAGTTTAGGGAGCCGAGGTTTGTTCGGCAGCTGTGTTTTGTTCGGTATGGCTTTTTCCCTTTTTTTTAGCTAGCTGTTCTACTCATTCCGTTACGGCTTTCTTTTACAGCTTTCTAGTAGTAGTTTTCCCTGCTTTTCCTGCCTTACTACTACTGCTGTTTTAGTTGTTGTTCCGTGTTACTGCGTTATTTTTCAGTGGGGATCTGCGTGACCCCTACTGAGCCAATGACACGAGGCTCACCCCTGTTTTTCAGGTGTGGTCGTCTCTGCTTCCTTCGCGGTTCCTGGTGTAGGGTGTTCGCAGTTGTCAGCGGTATCTGCGTCGGACTTCCCCCGACCTTAGTGTACGTTTTTCTTCCTGTTAGACTGTACTTGTCTTTCCTTTAGACTGGACTCTGGTATAATTGTTAATTTTAACTGTTAATTAAAAAGTAATTTTATTTCTGTTACTTTAGCAAACCTGATTAATGAAATTTTATTACTTATTGTTATATATGGGGTTTCAATGTACTACACAACAATCCTTTTATCCCTTCGGAGCTTTACATCTTTTGGGCGATTTCACGGGTTCCAAGTGATATCGGGTCTACTCGATAATCCTATCGGATATATCCGGTATCCGGAGTCCGAGTCATCACACACGCGGTGCCGGCACCATGGCACCACTGGATCAGCGCCATATATATATATATATGCCTGCACCACCGGATCAGCGCCCTATATATATATATATTGTTTGTTGTAGTGTCTCTAGCGATCTCTCTAGCAGTGGCATCATTTTTGTCACCTCAAGACGGCTCCTCTTTGCCACCACATAGGAAGGACAACTCTAGTTACACAGTAGGTAGAGTTGGGGGAGGAGTGCGGGTTTCTGAAAGGGGAACAATTACATTTTGCTCCTCTCTGATCTGGGCACGTTTTTGACGAAGGAGCAACGACAGACCATATTGAGGAGGGTGATAAGTGGGGGGAAGAAAATAGTTGTGGATCCGAGATCTAAGATCCGAATATGAAATATAATTTTGGGTTAAGATCCGAACCGAACCAATTATCGATTTCAGGTTCAGGTCAAATCCAGATCATCTAATTTCGGATCCTATATGATCCAACTCCGATCCAATCCGTGACACCACTAACTCTAGACGAGAAATATGATCATATTTCTATGAACCCAAGCTCAAGCCCAAGCCTGTTTGTATGTTAATGTTTAAGATTGAATTATCTTTCAGACTAACAAGTGATATCTATAAATGTATTTTCTTTGAGTTTGATCGTAAAAGTTATCTATATTCATTTCACATTATTTTTAATAATATTTTATGTTAGAATAATATCAAAAATTCTACTGCAGTCAGACTATTAGTATGTGATGAATATTCACTTTTCATCCACCAGAATGAGATCTCGGACAAAAATATACATATAAACATGAGTTTTTGCCACTGGAGCATCATGTATGTTTATATATAGAAAGAGAGAGAGATTAAAAAAGGTATAGACCTCAGGTTAAAAGACAAGAGGCTCACGTTTTTTTTATCTTTTTCCTTAGATCACATCGGTGGTTTGTAGAGGAACAAAAATAGGGGTATATATGATGATAGGGGTATTTCTACAAGTATTATGATCAATATATTGAGGTGTTAAAATGATGTGAAAAATAAAATAAAAATTTTTGCAAATAAACTCGTTGAGTGGATATATCTGAAAAAAAACTTTATTTCAATATCAAAATACATACACAAGATGCAAACAGGAGACCAATGCCTTAACCGTTTACCCAAAATATTTATTGCGTCTGATATGGGTTCTGGTCCACCGATTAATGGAGACACTATGCATCATTCAATGATTAGAATACACTATTTTAAAACTGTGTACTCCGTTAATATATATATATATATATATATATATATATAGTTTACTTGCAGAATAATAATCTTATGGAATGGAGAGAGGACCTCAGATCAGTAGTAATCTGAGAACAAATCAAGCGAAGTTTTGAAGATGGAAAACATTTAGCTGCACCATCGTGGGCCCTGATGGACGGGGAAAACGAACAAGGAAGAAGATTAGACCTTCAGATATAGGATGGAATCTCCTCCAATGCGTTTTGAATTGAAGCATACGAAAATCTACACCAATATTGTATAATGACCCCACTAAAATCTGGCTCTCCTCCGGTGCTCTACTTCCCTCTCTCCCTTCTTATTCAACTAAATAATGAAACAAGGGATGTTTCTAAATTTGAGAACACCAGATTTAAGTTATTCAACCTAATTGTCCGACCAAGTCACAATCAAATGAGGGTGAGGGTGACAAACAAGATGGGACGGAGAGTATTAATGTTATACCCTTTTTAAGAGTTTCTTTTGTTCTCCTAATCAGCTAATCAGTCCTCCTTTGTTATGCAAACCCCCCCTCATATTCTTATGGTATCATTCTTAAAATGGATATAAAAATGTCAGATCACTGGAGACTAGCATGTTCTCACCTAACCTCACCTAACTAATTATAAGATAAGCATTCTAGGAATACAAATTTGACTTTGGAACACCGAATTACGCATAAAAGTCCCAAAATCTAGCTCTGACTAGAGGGCTGCAAATCATAACAAAAACTAAAGAGTAAATAGTTTGCCATACATGGACTACGCATGGTCTGTCCAAAATTCAGTTTGTTGTGCAGAAGTACAAATAATAAGACATCCACATCTTCAATCCATCAACAGAAGAAAAAAAAAGAACAAGAAAAAAAATTGGTATAGGGGAAAAGGCTAGAATGCAGCATACCTGTAGAATCCCAACAAAAAGGTAGCGATTCCCGTCCGAAGGCTATCCAACGGGTGGAATGCTATCCTCTCTGTCTGCAAGATCTCATGCATGCAGGTGAGCTGCTGGAAAAGATCTACAATTTCTCTCTCTATCTTAGAGACTTCGAAACCGATGACAGCAATGGAGCTCTTCTATCCTCCTCCCTCTCTTCCCCTTCACAGAAGTGGGGCTAGCTCTCGGCATGCCCCGATTACTCTAGCCTGACATATATATATATATATATATATATATATATATATGGGAGAGGTGGGAGTACAGCTCACTCCAAAGACCTAGCCAACACCTGACGTATGAGAAAAGCCTTGCAAGTCAACCGCTCAATTTGTGGAGAACTGGGGAGGATGAAATCATGGATATAGATAAACTGCCATGAAAAAATGGTCCGACCGGTTCCTCGTGAGATTTTTTTTTTGTTTTTCTTGGTCACAAACAGCCTGCGACATTAATTAATTTCTGAATCGACGTATTTTACCTGGCGGGGAACCGTTGAATGTTGTAAGTCGTGGGGGCACGACACAGACAGCAGCAGGGTGTTGGTGAAGGTGAAGAACCATAATAAATTGTTTTTCTTTACTTTTTGGCCCCTCAATCATTTTGATATTAAAAATAAACCCCTTAATCCACCTCTTTTGTTAAAAGCTATTCAAATCTTTTCCGTTACATGAAAAGACCCTAGTCATCGGTCTCCGTCAATAAAGGATAGGTTAATCAAACCCAATCGTGGTCTAACCAACCTAGAGAAGGAAAGGACCATAAAACCCTTGCATACCCCCCTTTGACCTTTAAGTGAATGAGCGTGTGTGTAAGAGAGAGAGAGAGAGGAGTAAGGGCGTCGAAGGGGGTCTCCCCCTCTAGCACCGACACCCCACCCAACAGAGGTGGGGTGGACAAGGAGAAGGGGGGAGAGAGAGAGAGAGAGAGGGGAGGAATCTCACCTCGTCGATCTGATAAGGAGGTTTTAGAAGAAGGGAGGGTTCGACATCTGCTACGAGGGAAGCAACGGCGGAGGGCAAAGAGACCTGGAAGGCGAGCCCATAGAGTAGCACCCACACATAGATGAGTGAGGATAGGCAATGTGGTGATGGAGTGTGCAATGCTGATTTGATGATGAGGAAGGGGGTGTACCCTGTGCTGTTTGCCCCTGGGAGGGCCCAACAGAGGGCGAAGGCCACACCAATGCCGCAGGCGGAGGGAAGGGTGACATCAATAGTGGTGATAGAGAGGGCCCGCCGGCCACTCTAGTGCATGGACCCCAAGTTGAGCTTGAGGCCAATGAGGAAGAGGAAGAAGAGGAGGTCAATGCTGGCAGCAGTCTCTAGGATGGGCATACTCTACATCAGGAAGAACACACACTCTTTCTCCCTCCCTCTACTCTCTACTCTCCCACTCTACCATTCTCTCTCCCTCTCTCTCTATCTCTCTCTCTCTCTCTGTTTGCACCCTCTATTGGTGGTATTGCCAAAGTCAAAGTGGGAAACCACCTCCGACATCATCCATTTCTCTCTCTCTACTCTGTCTTCCCTCTCTCGACCTCTTCCACCCACTCTCTCTCTCTCTCTACACTCTTTCCTCTCTTTCTCTTTCTTTACCATTCTCTCTCTCTACTCGCACCCTTTGTTGGGGTATCTCTAGATCCGGAGGGAGAACCCCATCTGGCATCGTCCCTATCACGCCCTGACGTGGAACATCGGAACGCAACCATTATATCGATCGTGTCAATCAAAGCATGCACATAAGGGACATTCATCCACAAGAGACAGCACATTGAGGGAAAAAGAAAAAAATTAAAATTTTATTAATAATCAAAATGAATAAAGTTTACAACCGATTCTGACTCATCTGACCTTGCAAAAGACATTCTCTCAAAAAAAACTCTCTCTCAATTTGTAAAAGATGAAAAAGACAAGCCAATTACAATGATAAGACTTCTACGGTAGACTTGATCGCTCCATTTACTCTTGCCCTTCCCCATTAAAGTGTGGCTCTTCATCCGAACTACTTGAAAAATGTTGACAATAACGAAGGGTAAGCGAAAGCATAGTAAGATTTACATCTCTATATTAGACATCTCTAAGTAATTAACATGTTTGACAAACTAAATGCACTAGTGTCAAGAAACACAAGTAAACTATGCCTACTGTAATGACCCAATATTCGGATACTGGAAAATACCCGATACTATACGAATCTTGGCCCGTCACCCACGAGCCAGAAGGCTCGGAAGGGTTAATTGTGTGTGGAGGTACATTGAAATTAGAAATAATACAAGATATAAATTACAGAATTAATTGTTTAAGCAATATAAATAAATCACATTTTCAATTAATGAATTAACTAAAGAGTCCAATCCACAAAGTATAATCCATATGGAAGAGAAACGTACTCTATCGTCAGGTACGCCCCCGGCTTTGGTAAGCTGGCTATTACGAACCTCTGCACTACATTTTTGAACCTCGAGGAGGAACCACAACACCTAAAAAGGAAGGGGTGAGGCTCATCTTATTGGCTTAGTAGGGGTCCCGTGGATCCCCACCACGAAACAATGGTGGTAAACAATAGTGATAACAATAATAACAGTAGCAGGAGTAGCAACAACAATGATAACAATAGAAGCAACAACCATAGTAAGAATAGTAACAACGGCAGCTGGTGGAACAATGGCTCTCTAAGCTACTCCTAACAGGAATGAAAAGTAAATTAATCCCGATCTCACAATCGGGAACCAGCGAACCAACGGGAAACCCTGATTTTGCTACTAAAAAGGAAAAATCACGACATCCTTGTCGTGAAGGCCCGTCCTCACAGATAGAGGCCCAACTAAGACTACATGGTCTAGGGGTACAATCATGACTATGCTATCGCAAACCCTACACAATCTACGGGTAAGACCTCGATAACCCTATCAGAAACCCTAGACCTCTATGTTGAAAACCGTACACAGAAGCCACTCGAAGAACTACATCCTCATTGATGGAAAATCAAAATCTCAAGTCAAGAGAGTCACGTGCCACGTGACAGAAGAACCTACCCACTAGAAGCAAGGCAAGATATGTCCACTGATGACTTAGTCCGTGCCATAAGTGTCTCCCTACTTTCCCCAAGTGAAAATTGAGATACCGTACAAGTAACACAAGGAATAAAGGTCTAGTCGGGGTCATGCTTGTCAGCACGCGTCCGAAGTCCCCGACCACGTATGCACACACTGACTGACTGCGCTATGTCAGGCTCTCTACCTGGTTTTCCTCCCGGCTCGGACTCAAACCGCCACAGCGGGAGGCCCTACGGCAACCAGCCTAAAACTATCTCTCTCGGGTCTAGCTCTCCTCTGCTCCTATATGGGTCAACACACATGTGCCTAGGAAAGCTACGACTAGTGGGGAAGTTACTAGACATAAAAACTCTCAAAAGGAAACCATCGAAGTATTGACAAGCTACACACGCGCTCGTCGCAAGTAACTCAGAACACAGGGTGGCACAGTGCCACCAAACTCAGGACGACTAGCTAAGATCCTTAATCCAATGGCCATAGAGTCACGCAACTCATCCCGAGGCCATTGTACTATATGGCACTATGCCGTCAAATCAACGTAGTCCAAGAGTCAGAAACCACGGTCAAAAGGACTCTTAAGGTGGCTCATAACCATTGGGTCCATTCCCTTTCTAAGGGAGACTAGAAAGCCCCTAGCCCCTAGTTGGGTCACTAGACTTATAGTCATTGGCTATATGTAGGTCCCACACGAAAACTGCATTCCTAAGAAGCTAACATTATGCGGAGATAGCCCTCTACACCTACAGCGGTACACAGTGACTCGATCTAGCACAACAAGGAAGCTCGGAATACACGAGGTCACCTAGACCCTCTATACCATATGGGCACACTAATCGAGATAGAATGATTCCTACGAACACCCAAAAATACGGTCTCGATCCCCACGAGGTGTCTGGGACATCCACGAGCCAAAGGTCGACCAAAGGGTCACAACTGGGTCGACCGGAGGCCAAAACGGGCGAAGGGACTACATTCTAGTCGACCAACCCATTGGGTCGGTCGACCTACATAGTGGTCGGTCAACCGGCCCAGTGGGTCAGTTGACCTGGCCTACAAAGTAGATGTCAAGATGTGATGAGACACGCGATCAACACCACCTAATAAGAATCATTCCAAAGTTCAAGATGAAGCAATCTTGAGAAGATTCAATGAAATCAATAATTGTTTGGATGTAGGAGGAAAAGGTAAAAATGTGCACGCAGTGCACGGAGGAGAAGTAGATCAACTTCCAGTGTCGGGGATGTACTCTAGGTCATGAACCTGTAGGTTTCACCATTGGAGATCAGTTACTTACCAATATAGACGTGATATAGCCAAGATGGATCTAAGGAGAGGAGATTGAATTAGGGGATAGAGATTCAAAGAAAAGAGTTTTCAAGAAAACATCTCAAAATGACAACAAGACAAATTGAGGACTCAATTCAGATAGAATATCTCATATCATAAGAATTAATAATCAATCGACTCTCAAAATCGAGTTAAAAGAATAATTCTCCAAAGTTAATTCAAAGTCCAACATGAATGCATGTTGGGTTTAAAAGAAAAATTAAAATAAAAAATAATCAAAGACAACATTGTTAAGCTACCTAGACTAAGTCAAGACACCAATTTTGTGAGTTGATATTAAGCTGAAGTCTGTTCATCCACACACCAACTCGCAAAAAAGAACTATCGTCCCCAGTCTTGGACGGCTCAATGTCCTATCCGTGTGACTAAGCCTCCTCTGAAATTATTATTATTTTTGATGAAGGAAAACTCAAATTTTAGATTTATCAAAGTCACAAGGTCCTTGATATAGTAAAAATGCATACAAGGAAGATGGTGAAGGTAATAATCATGTTGGGACTAAGAAATGCAGTGCAGTGCAATGCAATCATCGTGGGACCTGGATGATGTCCAGACGGTGGGACTAAAGAGCTTCTTTTCCTGTGCTTAAAAATTATTAGCCAAGATATCATGAAATATAACAAACAATGAATTAAGGCAATTTAAGCAAGTATGGATAGCATAGCATCAGAAATATGTAAAGCATCATTGTTTGTTGTTATGTATAAACCATGAGGATGACAGACTTGGCTGATCATAAGACTTGTTCTTGAAGGATCAAAATGACGCGTAGAGTGGCAGGGATAATTAGATAAATTTAGCAAGAATAATTGAGAGATGATAACTGATGATGTCCAGAGTGACAGTGTGGATAGCGAACATTATTGAGATCATAGGGAAGAATCGAAAGATTGATGTAAATGGAGGGAGTGGACTCATCCCGTGTTCTTAGTCCTTCTTGCAAAACAGTTGTCCCTATATGACACCATTTGAACAAACAGTTAATGAAAATACAATGCAAATTTTTTCATTTTGAGAACATGCAATTTTTTATTGATTTTAAAAATATTCAATTTTTTTAGATTTTTAAAAATATTCAATTTTTTATGGGTTTTGAAAATATTTAAATTTTTTAGATTTTTGAAAATATTTAGATTTTTTTTGAAATTTTAGTTTAAGCATTGCTAATTGCAGTACGAAGAGTAGTTTAAACCACTAGCTAGGGGTTCTTATTCCTTCCCCTTTCATTAAGAACTGCCCAAAGTAGGGCGTGCATTGAAAGTGACACCCTGTAGTCGACTGTCCTTGTTTAACGGTGTCCCTACTAAGGTCATACAAGAAAAACACTCAGTCCTTGAGGGAGAAGAGAAGAAGATTGGAGATAAGCCTGATATGAGTTAAGAAGATGTTGGGTTTAACTTCTTTCTATAGCACAACCACTAGAGATTCGATCTGTTGAGCCGAGACTTTTCGTCATATCATTGAACATTAATCCTCTTTAGGCACGCATATGACCGGACTCATAACATCCCGCGGGAAAACTGTACTTCTCTTTTGCCATGTCAATTTTCTTGAATTGTCTTTTTTTGACAATCATTCTGTCTTTTTTGTCGTTTGCACTTCACGAATATTGAAATTAAGTATTGAAACTGAGAATAAGGTTTTAATAGACTACCCCTATTTGAGAGTTCCTCTTGTCGGGGTGTGCTTAGGTTAGTTGTCTTACCCAGACTACCTCTGCCCTTATATTTCGGCCGAGTAGAGAGAAGAAAAAGATATTTTGCCCTCAGGTATGGCCCAAGTAGCAACGATGTTCTCCAAGGGAGACAGTTAAGGATGCCGTGAAGTGTGTATGGTGCCCATACTTAGGCTTGCCCTTAATGAGTAGGGAGGGAATGCCAAACTCCCATCATAGGGTTTTCATAGCCAAAGGTACTATAGTAGAAAGCCTAAGACACTTTTTGACATTGACTAAAGCAAAGACCTAGGACTAAACCTAGGCTACCACTTTTAATCATGTTAAGAAGCACTTCAAGTTAAAAATTATGCATAGATGCACGAGATAGTGAAGCCATAAAATGTATACTTATGTAAATGAATTACCTTGTGACCCTGCTGAAGAAGTAGTGAGGTGATTTTGATCATCACGGGATTTATTATCCTCATTTGGCAAATAAAAGAGAAGGGAGACAAAGATTTGAAGTGGCTTCACATGGAGTGGTGTCAAGGTTGGACTCAGACGAATAAGGAGAAAAAAGAAAAGAGGTGAGAGCTAGACTGTCTCACTAAGGTGTAGAAACCTTGATCACATGAAAATCCTATAGAAGGAAAAGAATTAATAGGAGGAGTGAGGACTAAAGTCTCGAAAGTAGTGAGAGAAAGGACAAATGCCCAGAGCAATTGATGTAGGAGAAATCAGGTCAGACTCGAGATCAGAAGGAATTAGAAGAAGAAATTGATCGAGAGAAAGAGGTGGATCGAGAGGGTCCAGAAGGAGAGAATGAGAATCATTGTGGAAAAGATCCGGAGGTTTCAGAGGAATAAAATGATGAGGGACACGATGCCTATGGAAAAGAGATAGGAAAAGAAGGTTCAGGAGGTCGCAGATGAAGAGAATGGCAAGGGACGTGATGCCCTAAAAAAGTAGGAGGATGAATTGGAAGAAAGGGTAGAGGTTTGGGGATTCTGGAAGGACAGAAGGGACGCGATGCCCTGGGAAAATTGATAGGAAAAGGAGAAGAAAATCTGGAGGTTTCGGAAGGAGAGAATAAGAAGGGGCTTGATGCCCAAGAAGGATAGAGGAATGAAATACAGAATCCAGAGATTTCAGAAGGAGAGAGTAGGAAGTGGGACGATGTCCTAAGAAAATAGATGCCGAATTCGAAAATCTTGGAGACAAAGATGAATCAGAGGGAATGGAAGGATGATCCGGAGGTTCCAGAAGATGGGAAAGATGAGGGTCAAGAGGCCCAGGAGAGAATGAATGCAAATACAAATAATGCATAGAATGCAAGAGTGAAAGCCTCATTCTCACCCAATGGGTGGCCTATGAGGAGAAATTAATGATCAAGAGGAGGGTGGATGGAATGGAATGGGGTGTGAATGACTCGGTGGAAGACCCTTTAGAACATCTACCCTTCAACGGCCAATGACATGTCCAGTCAGATGGCTTGATTGATAGGATTAATGTCCATGAGCTTTCATATGTACCATTCTTGGAAACATATTAGCAAATATGTCACTGTTATTTTTAAAAACTTGTAAATATGCACATTTAGTTAAACACATTTATCACTGCTATTTTGAAAAAATGATGGCATATTTGTAAGTTTTTTAAAATAACAGTGATATATATGTTAATATGTTTCCAAAAATCTCATATATGTAATTTCACCTGTAACAATGACATTTATGCAAAAAAACCCTAAGTCATATTGTATTTTATATGATTATTATTGAAAGATGTAGAAGTCATACTATATAGATTAAGGTCAAGCAAGCATGTTTGTGAAATAGTTGGGCGTAGTATTAGTGGTTTGCCCCTCATATATATGTGAAGTTGAGCATAAATATTCCTTTTAAATGTTTTAATCTTAGAGTGACTCTATTTGATGCCTTGAAAATTCTTGTCTTTTCCAATATTTTTTTCCTAGAACAAAAAATTATGCATTTTTCTTTTCGCCCAACGGCTAAAAATCTGGACTACGTACAACTGTCTCTGCCATATTCATAATTCAATTATTGTGCTTCACATAAATATCTTCTGGAATCCTTTTGACTATGTTATAATTGATTGAATTCAGTCTTCAACTCATACATTATCAAGTTCAGAGAGGATCAATGCTATCGTGCTTCCAACATCATATATTATATTTCTTGAATCAAATTCTTGATTGCGCTTTAAAATGATCAACTAATGTAATTTATTCAATCTTTTATTTAGTCAAATGTATTTTTATTTATCTATACCATCTGGATATAATTATTTTATTTGACACATAAGAAGAAAAAGTCAGCAAGAGTTGATGTACCGGGCACTTGATTAAAAATTAGTCTGTTGGTGTGTCGATATTTGATCAAAACTCAACGAAATTGATGAGCTGAATATCTGATCAAAAATCAACTTAGTGTATTTCTTGAGAAAAGTCATGAAACTCTAAACATGATTTAGGTGCTCGATGTATTTGTCTTTGTGCATCTTTGCTCGTCATTTTTATTCACATCGTTAGAACTTCACACATTTCATTTTGCATCCTCCTTTCTTAATATTAGTCGGGTAACTTAATTTTATATTGTAATTTTAGCTAACACTCCCATTTATTCCCCCGTGAGAGCTACTTTGACACCAGTATAATATAACATTATGACAAAGCCGACCTAGTATATCCATTTGCATAGATTAAGTCACGATGGGATGACTTAAAAAACCATTCTTTATTTTTTTAAATTTTTGTTTATAATTATCCTTTCATGACTTGACTTATACGGATGCATATATCAAGTTGGTGGCGCTATTACCTACATATTTTAGAGGAAAATTCTATTGCACATTAATAACTTTGACTGTGCAACTATTAATGTATTTATGGAAGCAGGAAAGTTAGGCATGCAATAAAAGGCCTCTGGACCCAAAAAATAATAATACCATGTCGGCAGGACCAACCTTCTCTCAAAAATGGTGGTTCCTTCGTTATGTATCCGTGGAACCTTCCTGGACGGCCGAACCACCAATATCGACCACGGTGCGAGCAGTCATTTTCATCGACTTAATTAGTCGTCTCTCCGGTGGTTATATGGGAAAAGGATCTCATATTCGATGAAAGAGAACGGATTTCTAGTTTTAAGCTCTTAAAAAATTTAAAATTAAAAAAAAATCTCTCTCATTCACCAATTCAATCAAAAAGTCTCGAATTCTTCAAACTCTTAATGAAAAATATCTCGATTTAACAATTATTAAAAAAATAAAACATACCTCGTAATATTTCGTGACCCACTCCCGTTAATTTACTCTCTCTCTCTCTCTCTCTCTCTATGTGTGTGTGTGTGTGTGTGTGTAAGTGGGGGTCCCTACATTGGAAGGGTTAACTCTGCTAGTATAGATCACGGTGAAGGGTCACACGGTGCCGACGAGGTCGTCGTCGACAGTGATGGTGACCTCCCTGAAGTGGCCGTTCCCAGGCATGTCTGTGAGGTTATTTGCAGTGATGTAGCCATCATTGGGATTCGCAAACCAAGACTCATCATGAGAGTAGAAGGAGACGCACACCTCGAGGATGGCCCTGAATGCATTTTTGGGGATTGCGAGCTCCTTCAACTACACATGCGTGGAGTTCTCGATTACAAACCAATGCCCATCTCTTAGTGGGAGGTCCTATGGGATGTGGAGGGCAAGATCGACTGGGGAGCCTCCAAAGTCGGGGATAAGGTTGGGTAGGAGGGGTTCTGTGGCTGCCATTGCTGCCGTCATAGAAGTGGAGGGTGAGCTTGACATTATAGACCCCTATTTAGGCATTGTCGCTGATGTTGCCTTGGTGGATGATGAGGGATCTGGCTCCGGGAGAAGAGGGCGGCATAGCGGGTGACGTCCTTCTCTAGTCCACATTGATGGTGGCATGGGGTACGACGGTGCAGCTGCGGAGAAACTTGACGCCACCAAGCCAGACCCTAAGGGCGTCTTTGATACCCGAGTAAGGGGGTGCCGTAATCGACCCCGAAGGATCGATTACGGTACCCGGGATCGGTTACCAGGTTTATGTGAGGGGGAGGGCGAGCGGAGGCGGGGCCCACCGGTTAGCCAGTGTCGGCTAACCGAGGGAAAACCCTGTTCTCAAAGACGCCCTAAAGATGTAGCCGAACTGGCAGCCGCGGCAATTGGGCTTCGACTCTAGGACCACCTTGGGGGGTTGGGGGGAAGCTACAGCGGTGGCAGCGGTGGCAATGAGTGGGAGGGGCATGTTGGAAATATTTGCACGGGTGGAGATATTCAATTAGATCAAAGCACAAAAATCAAAGAGAATCAAATGATCAACAAAAGTAATTTTGGGTGGAAGTGCGTAGTCGCTTTCTTTAGAGTCATTTTATCCCTACTCCAGTACAAATAGGCCTCACGACGGAGCTTCCCCCAAGATACAATGACCTAATCTGGTGGCGACACGAAGGTGCACTCCAACTCTCATTGTCGGGGGTGAACACCACTGTGACTATAGCCTCTTGCAAGAGAAAGAAGATGATTGGGAGAGAGGAGCTTGAGAGAGATAAGTGTCGAGTGAGAGAAAACTGTAAGCCTTGTCTCTCTTACAAAATTGACTCCCCTCAAATATCTCCTCAGGAAGCTAGCCTTGGTTGAGTCACACCCATCCGCCCAAAGAGTGAAATCCGAAGAGACATGAAGAGAATCCAAGAGATACTCGGTCCAATAGTCAAAAATAAAGGAAAATAAAAATAAGATAAATGACGAGAATCACACACGTCATGGAAAAGCAAGGCAATTTACACACGTGTAAGAAAGAGGATAGAGCCCAAGGAGTCCATTAGCTCAAATAGTCTAACTACTATAGTCTTCCCAAAGGACTGCACAAGTAAGGGTAAGGGTCCCAACTAAAAATATAAGAAAACTTTTTTCATCTTCTAATGTGGGACAAAATAATACAAAGGCTCAAACTTTGAAAATTTAAAATATGAAATCCAACATTCGCCCACCAAGAAAAAATTTTAAAAGTTTGAGACACGGATTTATAAGAGCCTAAGATGACATGCCTAAGTGAAGGTGTCTTCTGACTTGAACCTTCACATAGTGTTATTCTTCCCTTGCTCCACATATCCAAGTAAATTATATCTTTAACTTAGAACCTTATATAGAAGGATTCATACAGCACACATATAATTAGTCAATAGTAGTGTTTCCACGGGATAACACATTTTAGCCATATACTTTGTATCTTATTTTATGAGTGCTCAAGGGATTAGCCCCAAAGTTCCTATAGATTGCGGCCACACAATCATACTCACATAGGAGAGTCCTCCAAAGTGCACTGAAACATATCTACACCTCACTACACAGGCCTTTGGACTCATTAAGAGTTATAACTCATCCTTTACAATTTTAGAATAAGCACCTCATCATAGGGATGAACATTGAGATACTAGTCTCCAACAAGTGCTCTTCAGTATACACCCATTCAACTTATTTTCTCATTGAACATATATTATGGAATCTCCAAACATTAGGTTAGGTTACTATCGATGGTGTTTAAAAATGGGTTTATGTCCCATCTTCCTCGATGATTGTTCAACCAAATTTCTATCCAATCCCTTGGTTAAAGAATAAGCAAGATTATTAACTGATTTCACATAGTCTAAGGAGACTATTTCTTTGTTCATGTACTCTCTCATAAATTTTAATTTCAACCTTATATGAATACTCAACTTTTCATTTAATTTCTCACTTTTAGCTTCAGCTATTACAACTTGGCGATCACAGTGAATAGAGATAGCAGGAATCTGCTTACTCAGTAAGGGAAGCTCAACCAAAAGGTTCGTCAGCCATTCTGCTTCTCTACCAGTCACTTCTAGTACTACTAACTCAGCCTCTATAGTAGACCAAGCTAATATAGTTTATTTGGTGGACTTTCAGACAATTACCCCACCACTCATCATAAATACAAAGTCAGTGGTACCATTTCCTTTGGTTTTCTAGTCACCCAACTGGCATGACTATGTCCTTCCATTACAACATGATATCTTCCATAATGCAGTGCATATAATAAGGTACCTTATAAATATCTGCAGATTCTTTCAAGCGCATGCCAATGTATTTTATTAGGACAATGCATATATCTATTGAATCTATTCACAACAAATGAGATGTTAGATCTTCTACAATTTGATGAATATATTAAACAACTAATTAACTGTGAATATCTAAGTTGTTCAAACACATTCACTATGATATTTTTTAAGCATGACACTAGGATCAAAAGAAGTACTCGCATGTTTATAGTCATATAGACCAAACCTTCTCAATATTTTCTCAACATAATGAGATTGTGATATAGAATAACAATAAGGTGACTTTAGAAGCCTAACTCCCAATATCACCTCTACCTCTCCTAGATTCTTCATTTCAAATTTACTATTCAAAAATTATTTGATTTTATTTATCAACATTAAATCATTGCCTAATATCAAGATATCATCAACATAAAGATATAAAATAATGCAAGTATCAACAAACAATTTAACGTACAAGTATTCATCAGATTCACACATAGAAAAACTATTAGAACAAATGACTTCATCAAATTTTTGATGTCATTAGCTAGGGGCTTGCTTAAGTCCATATAAGGACTTCACCAACTTGCATACTTTATGCTCTTGGCCAGGAACTACAAATCACTATGGCTAATCGATACAGATCTCTTCATCTAGTTTGCAATTTAAAAATATACTTTTCACATTCATCTACTGAACTTTTAAATCATAAATGGATGTCAGTGCAACAAGCACATGTATTGTAGTCATCATAGCCACAAGAGAATAGATATCAAAGACATCTATTCCCTATTTCTGTTTGAATCCCTTAGCAACCAATCTAGTCTTATATTCCCTCTTTCTATCTGAAGTTCCAAAATGTGAATCCTTATGCATCAATGAGACTTCACATACCTAGTCATTCTATCAAAGCGATTCAATAGCATGAGGTGGAATTGGGAAGCCCTAGGCATGTTCTTGGAGCTATGCCATCTAGGAACTCGCACCTTCATGTCCCCAGAGTTTGAAGCTTTGGTGCTACTGGAAGAAATTGACTTCCTATTCCAGTAGGGGGACTTGGACGTAGGAGACATATCGGTCCTTCCACCATTGGAGGAAATCCTGGCTGACATTGTACGTGATAAATGTGAGGTTTTTTGAATGAAAGATTAGCACAATATCCTAGTTGATCGTTTGGCTTGGTGGATACTTGTTGAGATCAAGGATATATTAGCCAGTGCTGAGAGACTGATGCGGGGATTGGCTCTGTGCCTCGGTGGGGCACTTTTCTTCCCGACGTCACATGATACGATGTGAGAGAATGTGGGACTGTTGTCCCTTTTATGGTGAGGGTACTCCATCTCTCAGGTCATGCTCGCTCATATGTACTATGGGTTGACACAAATGAGCATGGGAGCTGGCATGATGGGAAGCCTCTACTTGTTGCAAGTGTGAAGGGAGATACATTTGAGCTTTGATTTTGATGGCACGGTGACCACCATCTCCTGTATCTTCGAGAGGAGTGCCTTATATCCTATTAGGGCAATCTTTGGTCTAGAAAATCAGGTAAAATGTTTAACAGCACATCTGAAGACAAAAGATGATTGGCGAGATTGTTTAAATTTTTTGCCCGTGGAGCAGTTCATTTTTGTTCTGATGATGCATCGACATTTTCAATTCTAGGTTCACAACTCACTAGATTAGGAGTTATCGCTGGTTGGGGCCAAAGACATCATTTTATACTAGGCTCATTGTTGTCATCACCAAGCGGGAATACCTAGACAGATTCAAAGTCCTACCTTGAATGATGCTCTGATCATCGGGCGCTTCTTCGAGACCGAAGAAGATAAGAAACAACTCAAGAAGATCCGGGGAGCATGGAGGTGCCATGCCACCTTATTAAAGGCATGATTAGACGTAGGAGAAAGTAGGGAAGGTTTGGTTCAGTATGTAGGCTATTTGAAAGGAATTCACCCAGCTGTCAATGAATTATGTATGAGACGATGGGCTTTGAAGTGAATATCACCCTTGTACCAATGAAGCAACAAATGTAATTTTGATTATGAAATAAAAGAAAAAACCTTTTTGTGATTTTATAGTGTATGGTTTTTTTTCATTCTCTCTTTTGTTATTTTTTTACTCAATGAAGACAAAGGCCAAATAACTAGGGCCTTGTTTTTGGAAATTTCACACAGGTCCCAGGCAGCCAGGTTCCTGACTGTCCAAGAATGAAAAGCGGCCAAGGTTCTGGCTATCTTGGACTAGGTAGGCGGCCACCGACATGGCCACCTAGGGGGCGGGACCTATAAAAAGGGGCCGCAGTTCAAATTGGCTGGCCACCTTTCGTTCGAGTGGGAAAGAAGCGTCTCCATGGCGTCTCCCATGTTCTCCCCCTTCCTTAGCCATCCCTCGATCCTCCTTCACTTTTTCTGACCCAAATAGCACAGTGGGGCCTTGGAGAGTTGATCTAGCCTGAGTTCTCTCTAAAACGAGTTTGAGCGCCACTGACACGGACGAGATGTCGGGAGAACTCTCGGGTAGCCTGCCATTTCAATCGACAGAGGAGGGGGTGGCTGAGTACACTGGCAGTGAATCCAGTAGGTGAAGTGATGACGATGATGGTTCCGGCCATCCCGAGGAAGATGAGGTAGATTTAAGGGAAGAAATGGTCGAAGCCCTGGGAGAAGATGATGAAGATGCTTCTCCAGAGGATATAGCGAGTGGTATGACTACCGTGCAATGCCCACAGGTCAGTAGTTTGGTTTATGAATATGGATTAGGACTTTATTTTGTATTTATTTGCATTTGGAGGGCTACTAGATCCATTTCGCTCAGTTGGCAAAGGGCGGCCAATTTCCTAGCCATCCATGGTTAGTAGATGGCCAGATTCCTGGTCATCTAGGAAGGGAGATGGCCAACGAGTTTGCCATTTATGGGGGAAGGTGGCCAGTGGTCTGGCCATCCAAAGACTAAGGTAGCCAAGTCCAGAGACTAAGGTGGCCAACGACTTGGCCGCCTAGGCATTTTGATGTCGAGCTATTTAGAGATTAAACTTGTAAAAACTAATGAATTTTCCTTTTTTGTTGATTGTTTCTTTTTATAGGGCCCTCGACATATCTGAGCTAGAGTGTCTTGGGTCTTGGTGTGGGCATGGTACCATCTCTCCTGCCTGGAGAGAGAGAGAGGATTGACAGGCTTAGGTTTGTCCCATTCTTCCAGATCCCGCCATTTCCAATGGACGCCACCTTTCAGATGGCCTTTCGGGAATGGTGGATGGACAGTTGCAGGACATTCATGATACCATGGGGTCACATGATCCCAATGTTTGAGGATGTGGCATATCTGACAGGCCTCCCAGTGGATGGGGCACCGATCATTGGTCGCGAGTAGAGGGACTACCGGAGGGAGGTGGAGGAACTTCTTGGGCCAAGAATCTGCCGCTCAAAGAGGCCTATATTAGTGCTCTTGCTGGGGAATCTAGCACTGTAGTAAATCTCATAGGCTTCAGTTGAAGGACCTGGGGCCTTACTTGGAGAGATTGGGGCGCACTATCTAGTTGGGCAGGAGAGGCAAGGACCAAGAGATCCACCTCTTCCTATGGTACTTCTTCGGTAGGCTGTTGTTTGTGACCTCGTTAGATAATGTGAATTTGAATTTCCAGCCTCTTATCTGAGACAAGGAGCATGGACCACAATATGCCTGGGGGAGAGCAATGCTGGCGCACCTCTTGGCTTATATGGACCCCTTCTGACAAGGTTTCAGGGACCTTGGCGGCTTTACCCCATTTCTTTGGGTAATTTATTTCCTCAAAAATATCCAATCCACATTTAGTATTGATGTGTTTGTTATGGTTTTTCTAACTTTGTTTTCATGGCAAATTTGGGGATATTTTCACTTTCCTTTTAGCAAGGGTGAGATTGCTCTGAGCCGAGCATTGGAGACCCCTCTCATGGCTCGATGGGACCCCTCGCTGGATCGTTGTCTAGTAGTTAGATGGATAGCAGAGATTCGAATGGCATTGGATGAGTTCCCTCATCATCGGGTCTCATTCTCACCTTCAATTCATTTCTTTGCCTATTGCTTATGATTATTTTTATGAATTTGCTTGTGTATTGCAGGTGGTATGGACACTCCATGCTGAGGAGGAGGACTCCACCTAGCCATGGGTAGTGAGGGGGCAAACATGGCTTTATAGAGACACATTGCTCTTTAGTGTCAACCTGCGACAGTCTCTGCACCTGAGGCTGGTTAAGGGGACCTTGGTGTGGCACCAACCACTGGTGAACAACCTAGAGTCACATGGTGTAATGCCTCGGGTTTTTTGGATTATTTTCGGGTTAGGATCTATGGGTTTCGGATCGCTTTCGTGGGTCCCGAATCGTATTTTGTGATTTACGCATGTTTTGCCTATCGAACCTGCGGAACTCCGTGTAGGGTGAACTGTTGCGTTCTCCGACTCCGGGATGGTGCAGGCGTGTTGTGCTCCTTCCGAGGAATACAGAGGTATTTTTGTCAAATTTTTCTAAATTTTGATAATTTCAGGCTCTAAATTAATTTCTGAATATTTTATTTTTTTATTTTTCTTTTTCCCTCACCCTCACCCCTCTCTCTTCCCACACTCTCGTTCTCTCCCCCTCTCTCCACCGTGCTCTCTCTCTCTCCCTCTCCCTTCACTCCGGGCAATCGACGGAGGCAAGGCGGTCGAGGCTGCGAGGTCCGTGGGGTGGAGGCTGGCGAGGACGGTGCAAGGATCGAGGTGATGGTGGCAGTTCACGGGATCGTGAGTCGGCGAGGGTTAAACGAAGTTTTCTCGGCGCATCGGCGTCCACGGCGCGTCAAATCTTCGGTGGAGGTAGGGAGATGGATCCCTAGCTCATGTACTTCCATTTCCGCGAGTTTGGTAGCCCGAGGCGAGCCGAGTGAGTTTATTTCCACGCCGGGGTGAAAATGATTGATTTTGGGGAGTGAGTCGGACCTAGCGTTTTAACCGTGTGTTGGGGTTTAAATGGGTCCTCTCGATGCTAAGGAGGTCAGGGAATGGTTTCCCCTTCGCGTGGGCGCGAACGGGGCGTGGAATGGGTTTTCCCGCCGTTCCTGCCGTTTTTGGGTTTCTAGAATAGAGGCGGTCCTACTAGGAACCACCACTAGGCGAGGCGGCCCTCAGGGAGGCTGCCACTCACCCATTCTACCGTGTTTTGGGTTGCGGTCTCACGATAGACCGCTACGTTGGCGTAGCGGTCGAAGCCAGACCAATTTTCGGGGCTGGGCGGCCATGGGCCGACCGCCATATCGTTGTCTGCATCCCCGTAAAGTAACGGCCTGGTGGCTGACCGCCGCAGAGGCTTGCGGTCTGGGCAGGGCTGCCACTTGGGGGTTAGTGGCCCAGGTTCTGGCTATTTCTATTGGTGACGGTCTGGGAGGTGACCGTCCCTAGTCCGTGCTTCCCGAATAGTAACGGCCTTTCCGTGACCGCCTTGGGTGCCTTGCGGCCCAGAGTGGACCGCTTAGCTTTACCTTGCGGTCCAGGGCAGACCGCTTTTAGGCGTGACGGTCTAGGGAGGACCGCCACCTTGTTTCCCTTGCTAGTTACGTTCCGATCGTGTCGTATTGACTTCCGGTCGTCCCGGTTGTGACCCAATGGTCGACCTTCGGTCTCGTGGATGGCCCGAACACCCCCGGGGTTCTATGTCCATGTTTTTGGGCTATCTGGAGGTACAATGTTATCTCAATTAGCGTGCCCATAGATTCAAAGGGTCTGGGTGACCCTATGAGGGTGTTCTGGGCTTTTGTGTTGCGCTTGATCGAGTCACTGTGTGTCAGTGTGAGTGGGGTGGGACTTCCCCCGCATGTCGTGGGCTTATTCGGAAGATGGTTCCCAGGTGGGCCAAATGTATGGCCTTGGACTGCGAGTCCAGTCACCCAGTCTGGGGCTGGAGGTTTCCCACTTTTCCCTAGGATGGGGGAATCGGCTTGGCCGCTTGTGAGCTACCTTGGGAATCATGCTTCTATATTTTCTGCGTGGGCCATGTGTGTGGCCTGTGAACTGTGAGTCCAATTACCCAGCCTGGGGCTGGAGGGTTTCTTAGTTTCCTTTTTCGAGGGAATGGTCTCAGCAGTTGTGAACTGTCACGTGAGTCATCATGCCCAGGTTTTTGACCCTAGGGTTAGGGCAGATTAACAGCGTGGCGTCGTTCGGTGTAACCGTCTTGACCCCGAGTCTTGTGACTTAAGGGCCGTTAGATTTAGTGAGTCTAGAGGACTGTCCAGAGTCTAGTGGCTCGGCGCAACTTGGTTCTTCACGACTTTCGCACAGGGTGCATGCGTGTTTCTCGAAGTTTCTCCTTGGAGAGTGGTCACACCAATGACTCCCCACTAGTCGTACCCTTCCGACACTCGTGTGGTCCCACCAGGGAGTGGTGGCGAGGCTTTTCCCAAGAGAGATGGTTTTAGGCTAGTTACCGTGAGCCTCCTATTGTGGCGGCTTGAGTCCGGGCTGGGAGGAAGAACCAGCTAGAGGGCCTGACGTAGCGCAGTCAATCAGTGTGTGCACACATGGTCGGGGACTTCGGACGCGTGCTGACGAGCACGACCCCGACTAGACCCTTGTCAGTGTTACTTGTGTGTGTCTCAGTCTCCGCTTGGGGCGTCGCAGCGAGACACCTGAGGTTGTGGACTAAGTCGTCAGTGGACGCATCCGGCCTTGCTTCTTGTGGGTAGGTACTCCTGTCACGCGAGACGTGACTCTCCTGTTATGGTTTCATGTCCCGTCTGTGAGACGTGGTTTTTTGGACTGTCCGGTGTTTCTGAGGTAGTGGCCAGGGTGCTAGTGACTTTACCGAGGTTGCGTCTTGTCAAAGCGGTACCCGCAACTAGGCAGTCGGGCTTGCACTTGGACAGCGTGTCCAAGTTGGCCCTGTCTGGGAGGACAAGCTTTTACGGTGAGGCTGTCGTAGGTTTTACCTCGGTAGGTGGTGTTAGTGTTGTCCAGTTCCCGATGGTGAGATCGGGAGTTCCCTTTTTTCCATTACCGGTAGGAGTAACTATATAGCCGTGGTCTTATCGGCTGCCGTGGGTTGGTGAATGGGTTCCCTTCGCCATAGTTGTTACTCTACCGCTGTTGCTGTTGCTTAGCTAGTGCTGCTTTCCTTTCCGCTATTATTTTCGGTTGGGGTTCCGCGGGACCCCTATTGAGCCAGTGATAGGAGGCTCACCCCTGCTTTTCAGGTGCGGTGGTTCTTCCTATAGGTTCGAGGGTGCTGTTTGGAGGTTCTTAGTTGCCAGCTCGCCGAGCCAAGTGTTCACTTGGTGTTGGGTACATTCTTTACCTTAGACTGTACTTTTGTTGGACTGGACTTTATTGTTTTAGTTGTTTATTTATTTTTATTAATTATTGTATTGTCCTTCTTTATTTCCTATTTCTTTGTACCTCCACACTCTTTTAGCCCTTTCGAGCCCTCCCAGCTCGTGGGTAGCGGGCCATGATTCGAATGGTATTGGGTTCTTCCCGGTATCCGGATCTTGGGTCGTTACAGTTGGTATCAGAGCGTAGTTGTGGACGTACATGGGAATTTGAGATATTACAGTGATCAGAGTCCATAAGGTCCAGTACAGTCGGAAGCTGGCTTAGGGTTTTGTGTTTATTTTCTGCTTGATTTCTCACTTGAGAGCTTAAGTGCATTGTGCGGCACTGTAAAGGTGGTTGCTGTTCGCGACTTTTGTGCCGGTGTGGGGCCCAAGGGATGTGATAGAGAGGTTTCTTCCCGATGGGTAGTGGCCCCTGTCATCCTGCATTGGGCAGAGGTTGCCAGTAGGTGCGTTGCTGTGGTGTTGTGTTCGAGGAATTTACAGCGAGGGCAGGTGACTGGCGAGGATTGTTCGTGGTTAAGTGGCTGTGAGCATGCTCTGAGGGAGCTATCGTAGAATCTGGCCACTCCAGCTTGAGGTTTATCCAGCCCCTGAGGTGTTAAGGTCGTGGTTTGAGGTGACAGAGTGGATGCTCTGACCTAAAGTTACGCTCGGGTGAGCAGAGAATCTTCTCGGTGAGTTGCTAATTTTCGAGCTTAATGTCCTCATCGTGCTCTGTGGCGTCAGAAATGACGTGTCGGTCCTGATTATTTTTTTAGATTTTGAGGCAGGATTGGGTGGAGTTGTCCTAGTAAGTTCTTGCTCCTGCGCCTCTGCGTGTGAATGGATTGTGTTTACCCTGGATTTGGGTTGAGATGGGAAGGTTCCGCGGCGAGTTCGGGACTCGAGGATGAGCGTTGACGGTTGTTGATTATGGCTCGTGTTGTCGCTCTTGGCATGGCATGTTGCAATTCGAGGAATTGCAGTGGTGGTGCATCAAGAGATGCTGCAATTATGGTCTGATGTGACACTCGCCAAGTGTGTCGGAGGCGCTGACCTAACGTGGTGATGGTTTTCTTGGTGCTGGAAGGTGCTGTTCCCAGCGTGCTCGAGATTCGAGGTCAGGTCAAGCGTGGAGTTTTTCCATTGGTCGGAGGTGTGTTGGTTTCTCCTTTGGTTGGAGAGATTGTGTTTGGCTAAGGTTCGTCGTCTTGCATTATGTTTTCGGCTTTGGTTGGCCTCTGTGTGCCATGAAGTCCGTACGAGATGGGTTCCGTATTTTGGCAAGGTGGTTACCTGTTAGAAGTCCTACCCAATTCCCTTGTTGTGTGAGGGTGTGTTGGCACTGCTCTGGAAGGACGAGCGCTGGTTGGGCGGTGTTCACGAGAATTCTTGGCTGGTGCTGAAATTTTTCGATGCGTGGCGGATCAGAGCCTGCGGAGTCGCAGAGGGTTGCCAGAATAAGAGAGAGAATCTGTGCTTGGGGTTCAAGGTGATGGAGCTTTCCTCACCCTATTTTCTGGGGTTGACCAGCTGAGTTGCAGATTGTCAGGATGGTGAGTCCCGAGTTGCCGTGTTGGCTGTGTGTGTGGATCAGAGTGCACAACGGAAGCTTGGTGGGCCCATAACCCACAGGTCCTAGGATCGTAGTGTTGGCTGCTACGAGCTTATTCTTGAGAATGCGTATAGCGGCAGAGGATTGGTTCCTCGATATGCATTGTCTCCGGTTGTGTGAGATGTGTTGTTTCCATGCCGTTGCTCGAGGTGTTGTGGTCATGGCACTGGCGGGATGGAGTGCTGGGGAAAGGTGTTGGCAAGTGTGCCACATGAGTACCTTGCTCTTGTGTTGGGAGCTATGTTCTCGGATGAGATTGTATTTTGGAGAAGTGATCTCCGAGAGATCGTGGGTCCCAGTTGGTAGCTGCGAACGTCTGGAAAGGCTAGCCGAGTGGTCGACCATAGTAAGATGTGTAATGCTTAGGGGCCGGTGTGCATTGGTCGCAGCGATGGCGACCAGGTTGCTGTGATATTGGATGGCACTTTCCTCCCCTAGAGAAGTGTGCCGTGGATTCTAAGAGGTTGTGTCTCGTGGCTCTATAGTAAGGGTGGAATCGGGATTGGCAAGCATTCTCTTGGATTAATTGATATGAAAGTTTTGATGAGACAGGACAGTGGTCGATGCCTGTGCGTAGAGGTCCTTGATGGGACGTTGGCGTTGGATGGTGATCCTTAGTCTGGTGACCAGCACAGGAGGATTTCCCTATAAGTTTGAGGTGAGTAAGGTAAGGACTGAGGACTCTTGAGCCTTGTCATTAGTTTCACCGTGCTCCCTTGAGAGGCTAGAGTGGCGCGACGATCAAGATCGAAAGCGGTGTCTGAGAGGTGTTTGGCTCGAGATGTGGTGTCGATCTGTGTGTGAGTCAAGGGATGGCCCATCGTGGTTTGGAACATGTTTGTCGGTTCTGGTGTAGGACCAGGAAAGATGGAAGAAGTTGTGCAAGAGGAGGGTTTCCCGTTGACGAGTGACTGGTAACCAGAGCGTGGTCTTTCACAGATAGAAGATGCTAGCGGTTGTGCATCGAGAACGGTGAGAGCTGTGTATCGGTGAGGCCTTCGGTGGTTGTTTCCGTGATGTGCCTTCTGGATGGGATCTGGGCTTTGTCAAAGTTTATCTTTTGGCAGAGTTTGTCCGGTACTGTTGTGAGCATTTGGTTTTCCAGGTGTGAGCTGGTGGAAGCTCAGTGTTGGTCATCCCTGGCGCAGGGCGTGAAACCAGTCAACTGGTTGTGAAGCTGATGTGGGTTTTGTCCACTGACCATAGGATGGATCGGTGGCTGTTTCTCGTAACGAGGACTGTGTCTCCTCGGTGAGTGAGATGGTGACAGTGGTGCCATGAGTGATTTTTTGTGTTGTCTGAGGTGATACTAGACTTGTCTTTTGTGTTATGCCTGCTCTATTGGCCGATGTGTGTGCGGTGCGTGGAGCGTGGCGCTGTCCGTGTTTAAGGTCTGGCGGTATCCATCATGATCGGTGCTTTCGTGAGAATCGAGGTTTTCTGTGCTGGGGCTCTGACGGCATTGTCAGTTGGATAAGGCATTCTTCCCCTGTGTTCCCGCATTTTTCCTAAATTTCGAGGATGAAATTTCTTTAAGGGGGGAGGGCTGTAATCCCCTGGGTTTTTCAGATTATTTTCGCGTCAGGATCCATGGGTTTCGGATAGCTTTCGTGGGTCCCGAATCGCGTTTTATGATTTACACGTATTTTTCCTATCGAACCTGGGAACTCCGTGTAGGGTGAACCGTTGCATTCTTCGACTCTAGGACGGTGCAGGCGTGTTGTGTTCCTTTCGAGGAACATGGAGGTATTTTTCTCATATTTTTCTAAATTTTCAAAATTTTGGGCTCCAAATTAATTTTTGAATATTTTTATTTCTTATTTTCTTTTTCTTTTTCCCTCACCTTCCCTCACTCTCGTTCTCTCCCCCTCTCTCCACCGTGCTCTCTCTCTCTCCCTCTCCCTTCGCTCTGGGTTGCCGATAGAGGCAAGGGGGTCGAGGCGGCGAGGTCCGTGGGGTGGAGGCCGGTGAGGATGGCGCAAGGATCGAGGTGATGGTGGCGGTTTGCGGGATCGTGTGCCGGCCAGGGTTAAACGCCGTTTTCTCCGGGCATCAGTGTCCACGGCGTGTCAAATCTTCGGTGGATGTATGGAGATGGACCTCCAGCTCGTGTACTTCCATTTTCGCGAGTTTGGTAGCCCGAGACGAGCCAAGTGGATTTATTTCAACGCCGGGGTAAAAATACTTGATTTTGGGGACTGACTCAGATCTAGCATTTTAACCGTGTTTTTGGGGTTTAAATGGGTCCTTTCGATGCTAGGGAGGTCGGGGAATGGTTTCCCCTTGTTTTCCCCTTCGCATGGGATTGAATGGGGCGTGGAATGGGTTTTCCCTCCGTTCCTACCATTTCAGGTTTCCAGAATAGAGGCGGTCCTACCAGGAACCGCCACTAGGCAAGGCGGCCCTCACGGAGGCCGCCACTCACTCGTTTTACCATGTTTTGGGTTGCGGTCTCGTGATAGACCACTACGTTGGCGTAGCGATGCAAGCCAGACCATTTTTCGTGGCTGGGCGGCCATGGGCCGGCCGTCATATTGTTGTCTGCATCCCCATGAAGTAACGACCTGGTGGCTGACCCCCGCAGAGGCTTGCGGTCTGGGCAGGGCTGTCACTTGGGGGTTAGTGGCCCAGGTTCTGGCTGTTTCTATTAGTGACGGTTTGGGAGGTGACCGTTCCTTGTCCGTGCTTCTCGGATAGTAGCGATCTTTCCATGACCGCCTTGGGTGCCTTGTGGCCCAGAGTGGACCTCTTAGCTTTACCTTGCGGCCTAGGGTGGACCGCTTAACTGTTGGTTTGCGGCCCAGGGTGGACCGCTTTTAGGCGTGACGGTCTTGGGAGGACCGCCACCTTGTTTCCCATGTTAGTTACGTTCCGGTCGTGTCATATTGACTTCCGGTCGTCCCAGTTGTGACCCAGTGGTCGACCTTCGGTCTCGTGGATGGCCCGGACATCCCGGGGGTTCTGTGTCCATGTTTTTGCGCTGTCTGGAGGTACTGTATTATCTCGATCAGCATGCCCATAGATTTAAAGGGTCTGGGTGACCCTATGAGTGTGTTCTGGGCTTTTGTGTTGCGCTCGATCGAGTCACCGTATGTCGGTGTGAGTGCGGTGGGGCTTCCCCCGCATGTCGTGGGTTTATCCGGAAGATGGTTCCCGGGTGTGCCAAGTGTATGGCCTTGGACTATGAGTCTAGTCACCCAGCCTGGGGCTGGAGGTTTCCCGCTTTTCCTTGGGTTGGGGGAATCAGCTAGGCGGCTTGTGAGCTACCTTGGGAATCAAGCTTCTATGTTTTCTACGTGGGCCGTGTGTGTGGCCTATGGACTATGAGTCCAATTACCTAGCCTGGGGCTGGAGGGTTTCTTAGTTCCCTTTTTCGGGGGAATGGCCTCAGTAGTTGTGAACTACCTTGTGAGTCATCGTGCCGAGGTTTCTGACCCTAGGGTTAGGGCAGATTGACGGCGTGGCGCTGTATGGTGCAACGGTCTTGACCCCGAGTCTTGTGACTCAAGGACCGTCGGATTTAGTGAGTCTAGAGGACTGTCTAGAGTCGAGTGGCCCGGCGCCACTTGGTTCTTCACGACTTTCGCGCAGGGTGCGTGCATATTTCTTGGAGTTTCTCCTTGGAGAGTGGTCACACCAGTGACTCCCCACCAGTCATAGCCTTCCGACACGCGTATGGTCCCACCAGGGAGTGGTGGCAAGGCTTTATTCGAGAGAGATGGTTTTAGGCTGGTTGTCGTGGGCCTCCTACTGTGGCGGCTTGAGTACGGGCCGGGAGGAAGAACCAGCTAGAGGGCCTGAAGTAGCGCAGTCAGTCAGTGTGTGCACACATGCTCGGGGACTTCAGACGTGCTAACGAGCATGAACTCGACTAGACCCTTATCAGTGTTACTTGAGTGTGTCTCAGTCTCCGCCTGGGGCATCATAGCGAGACACCAGAGGCTGTGGACTAAGTCGTCAGTGGACGCATCCGGCCTTGCTTCTGGTGGACAGGAACTCTTGTCACACGAGACGTGACTCTCCTGTTACGGTTTCATGTCTCGTCTGCGAGACGTGGTTTTCTGGAACGTCGGTGTTTCTAAGGTAGTGTCCAGGGTGTCAGTGGCTTTACCAAGGTTGCGTCTTGTCAAAGCGATACTCGCAACCAGGCGGTCGAGATTGCACTTGGACAGCGTGTCCAGGTTGGCCCTATCTGGGAGGACATGCTTTTACGGCGAGGCTGTCGTAGGTTTTAGCTCGGTAGGTGATGTTAGTGTGGTCCGGTTCCCGATGGTGAGATCGGGTGTCACGTCCCGACGCGGAATATCGGGAAATACAGTTATAAACTAGCTAGAAGGAAAGAGAGAGAACTAATCTAAATATTTACACAAGTGCTAAGAAAAGGAAATAACTTAATGATCATAAAACAAACCATAACTGATACAATAACCTCAAACCAACTTAATACAACTGAGACAACAACCACTTAACAACAATAACATAACTGAAACTAAATACTCTCCAAAGCACAACTAATAGGAGGATAAGACTGCCAAAACACTAGAACTGATACACTCAAGACATCACTCCTGCCCTTCCCCATCGGTTTGCACATCGTCACCTGAATAGCCTGGAAAGGGGGGAAACAACAACTATGAGCTGACGCTCAGTAGGAAATAACAGGCAAGTTTACGTGATTAACAAGTTAATTACATTTTCATATGCCATGCTAATAAAAGAAATAAAAGACGATACAATAAAACAGCGTAATACAAAGATCTTGCAAGGTCAAGAAATATAATGATGACAAGAGATAACAAGATAACAAGTACAAGAATTTACAATAGGAGATAGTAATAGAGAATTGAGAATTGGCCAAACAAGCAAGTATTTAAACATCATTCCAAGCACGATCAAGTAACAAGTAACAAGAGATTTTTATGTCATAGACGTTACACTAGTCAAGTACTCGGTGCAATGCCCCACCATGTCATTAACATCCATGGGCTCACTAACTTTTGGGCGCTCTCCCCAGGACCAGACCGGGCCCTTATGATGCGTTGGCATTGATTTATTAGATCCAAGATCCCACGTTGTCTAGACATTCAGTCAAGTTAAATGGCCAATTAATCAGAGGAATTACTGCCAGAAGTTCAAGATTTAAAGGACTAACCTTGTCCTTGGATTCAAGAGAACATACACACGATGAAACTCATCTCCGAGAGATGTGCAGTCGTACAGAAGCCGTGCAAAGGTATGTACGGCTAACACATGGCCGTGCATACAGGAACTGGGTTGAAACTCAGCCTACGAGGTCAAGAAAGAACGGCTGACAGTGGGCCACTCTAAGGTATGAACGGTGCATTATGGGCCGCTCATATTCAGAAGACATTAAGACCCATGAACAAGATATATGGTCCATACTGGGCCGTATTAGAGATAGGCGGTCATAATCGAGCCGCCGAAGAGGATATGCGGTTAACGACTAGCCGCGCATGCCTCTCATCGTCCGATTCGATCCAAGCCTTAAACCAGTGGTTTAAACACATAAAACAAGGTTTTGGTAGTTCATTAGGTTCATAACAGGGATATAACAAGGTTCCAAGATGATGGTAAAATCGCCAGATAGAGTTTCCGGGGGTAAAACCAAGACTAGCACACTAATCGGCTAATGACTTGTTAAAAGTCGGTAAGTTGGTCACGATGTTTATTATAGTACAGTAGCTAACCAGCAAGCTAAAGATCATATTAATCCTAATTCCATGTCAAATTATCAAGGATTAAGTTTTACATTAAGTCAAATTGCCAAAAAGAATGATTCAAGATGATAAGCTAATGAACAAGATCGCGTAGGATGAACAACATGCAATTAACAGAAAATTTAGTTGCATAATTAACCACTAATTATGTGAGTTTCTAATTTATTAATTACCATTTATGATATGAAAATGAATCAATTAGAACATGTATTAAGTCATTTACAGCATAGATGAACGGTTGGTAATAGACCTTATATCTACTGGGCTTAACAGGGGCTGAACGGGGTGCTGCTGGAACCCTGGGAGTTGGGCGGCTGCCTGAGGGCCTACCATCTGATGGGCGGTTCCTTGAGGGCCGCCCAAGGGGTTGGGCGGTCCTGGGATGGCCGCCCATCCCCTGGGATGTGCGGTCAGTTCTGGGCCGTCCAAGTTATGCGGTCCGTTCTGGACCTTATATCTGGATATGTGGTCAGATTGGAACCGTTCATCCTGGGATGTGTGGTTCCTGAGAAACCGTTTAACTAAGGCTATACCAGAGTCCAAATTGGTCAAAGTATGGGCTTGAGTTGTGCGGTCTATCGTAAGACCGTCCATCTCTGGGTGTTCTCTGGTCATCCCTACCACGTCCGATGAACGCCGGAATGCCAAGGGGTTGCTAGGGTTGAACTAAAACTGATGCGGGATGAGACACGGACACGACAAGCTCATGACTGCCCCTTAACGAGGGAAGCGTAGGATGTGCGCGGTTGAGAAACCGGCAGTGAGCTAGGGTGGTCGGCTCTCACTTGTGCCCGGATCGGGTCACGGGACGGTCTCGCTCACTCTCTCGCAGTAGCGGTAATGAATAGATAAAGCGAGCTAGATATCCTTACACATGCTCTCTAGCAGCGGCATAAACAAATATATATGAAGTAAGCAAAATGCCAAGTAAGGGAGCGAATGCGATACCTCCACGCGCTCGGCGTGGGGACGACGGACCCGGCCGAAACTCGTATTCCCGGAACAATAATACACGGAGATTACAGAAATTCAATCGCTGCCCACTCCACGCAGGGAGGTAAAGGGCTACACAATGGGGTCCGGGAGGACCGAATTCGGGTTGACGGGTGGCTTCTCGCGCTGTTTCGTCAACACCCGAACACGTGACGGTGGGGCCCACATGCTGTCCGGAGGGGCCATGTGGGACCCGGTGGCACCGCTGTAGTGGAGGATGCCTGGAAGGGTGCTCCCTGGAGTTGGGGCGCGCAGGTTCACCGGCCGGAGGCCGGGCGGCTCCGATCGGCATCGGTCGGAATAACCGGCCACGGGCTGGAACTTCTGGCTTTCAGCGCGCGTCTCGGCGAGAACGGGCACTGCGATCAGCCCCGATGTCGGATCGACACGAGACTGGCGCCGTTGGAAAGATAACTTCAAATCCTTCAATCTAAGCCTAGAGATCTGGCCTGGAGCTACAAGGATCTGGACTTATGGAATTTCCAAGTTCCTGTTGTATAGTTCCTGAAATCTCAGGTCAGCAGAGAACTTTCCTGTGGATTGCCTTTGACCGCGAGGTAGACGTCCGAATCTGTGGTTGTGTTCTTCCGAAAAGTTGTGGGAAATCCATCTTCGAAACCAGGACTATTTTTGGATCTGGATTTGGGGAAGGCTACGAATTTATATGATTTTTGCACTAGCAGTGGGTAGGATCTGGAATCTGGCTGACAACACTGTAGCTGAGGAAGAACACGAATTTTTAAAATAAGATAGAAGACTGATAAAAAATTAAGAAACTTTTTGGATGTAGGGGGTGATGGACAGAACCCCCAGTAAAATTGGGAGGGTTTTGACAAATTAAAAAGATAGCCGGAGGTGGGAAACACAGGGCTGTTGTCACTGTAGACAGAGACAGGACAGATTTGGGAATGATTAAAGATCAAAAATGTAAAAATAACAAACGATGGATTTTGGACCTGGACTTTTTTGTGGAGGAGGGGATAGAAGGTAGGAACACACCATAAAACTTTCAATCCACGAAGAGGCCGTGGCTGATAGTAGGATTTTCGTGAAGACACCTCTATCCAGCAGGACAGAAAATCGAAGACGATTCTGTGGCTGCTCGAAGGCGGCACGAACAGCGGCGGCGGCGGCGGCACAGATGATCACCGGAGATGAAGAGGAGATGATAGAAGATGAAATCACTCTAGAACTGGAGGTTGGAGGAGAGGAAACCAGGGGGAGAGGGCTGGGGCGCAAGAGCCTTCTTGGCTTACACACAAAATTTCTGAATTTTCATTGCTTTTCTCATAAAAATACAAGCTTATATATGATTCCAACCAAATCCATCCTCAACCCTTGGATCTAGGGGTGTGGATTGAAGGGCTGGGATGAGGTGTTAATATCACACAAAAACTAATAAAAAATTCAAGGGGAAGGGGGCGCACCATTGACCATGTGTAAGTTGAATGGGGTAGGTGGCCAACCTATTAGAATGTTGACCCATTTAAACACATGTGTCCATATGACCAGCCCACCATTCTAGATGTCCACCTAGGAAGGTTGACCAGGCCCACATGGTGACATAGACCAATGGGAAAGGGCTGAGGGCCCCCTTGCTGGTCCTACTGCATAATTGCATAAAAAACCCACACAATCCATGGGAATGACTCCTTGGCTTATAAAGCCTTACATTTGCGTACATACTTTCCCAAAGATATAAACACAAACTAAAAGAACATAAATGTAATAAAAAAGGTACAGGCTTGGTGTTGATTCCCATCAACTCTCCCCGGGTGGGAGGAACTCGACCCCGTCGAGTAGGGGTAGGGATGCTCGAGTACTCCGGCGGATCCGTCACCGTGCCAAGTAGCGCGGGTATGCTCCGCTCCAAGTGATCGTCACCTGCTCATTCCATATATACTCGATATGCGAACTGCGATGGGCTAAAGGTGGTCACTCTGAAGGGGTACTCTCAAAAGGGAAGAAAACAGCTCGAAGACTCACTAGGAATCACCGCTGAGTCCCTATAGGTGACTGATCCGGATATAGATGTGGAACCGATCCCATACTCATCAAGTGAGTCCACTCGCCTCTTACTCATAAGATAACGACAACAAGCTTGCACAAGACGCATGCAGACAAACAAATAACACACAAGCCATGCAAACAAACCACACAAAACAAACCACACAAGAAAAAAACACACGGACTCATCTATGACCCTAGACACACCTAATGTTAGTCCGACCCGTACATGGGTGACGGCGGACCAGGACACCCGAATATGTGCCATGCATGCATGTTATGCAACTGGGAATGGATGGCATGGGGAACACCTATACGTCGGGTGTGGTTATGCGTGGATGGTCTTTTGTATGTGGGTGACTCGGGTGGTTTAGAAGGGCCGGGTGTAGGTGGGTCGGGATTGGTGGATGTAGATGGACCATCCCGAGGGGAAGGGGCATAAAAGTGGGCTTCCTTGAAGAAGGGGAGTACGGGTGGTAACTCGGGAAGCCTAATAGTGAAGGGGTCAAAAGGGTCAAAGAAGGTATGACCCCTTGTGGTGGGTTCCCACAAGTCACGGTCCCACGTGTAGAAGGTTTGAAGATGTGGGTAATCACCTTCTTGAATTGTAACGGGTGGGACGGGGATCGTAGACAAGAAGTATGATTCCTCCCTCGGACAAAAGGGTATGAATTCGGGCTCGTCCGGTAAGGGGAGGAGTAAGAGGACCTCCGTGGTGACACAACCCACGGTGCACTCGGAGGTAATGGACCCGAAGGCCAGATGGGTGAAGCTAAGACTAGCGGGTTGGTCAAAGCCTCGGGCCAAAAGATGCGTCAACTCCCATTGTGAATCTAATCCCATGACAAGATCGTCCAACGTATCAACATGGTGACGAGATCGAAATATGGTATGGAATGAGTTGACCGGCACTATAGGTAGGATGGGGTCCATGGATGGGAAGGGATGTGGGACCAAGCCATCCTTGAGCCAACTAAAAAGTGGCTCGGCGATGTATAGTGTACCCGTTAGAAATACGGGTGGCTCAGGCCTTGGTGGCTCCAAATGAGATGGTTCCGAATCACGTTCGGAAAGAAAGGGTGGTGAGCATGGGTCTGTAGGCGGAGTGGCCTGATACGAGCGGATGGGTGGTGACACGGAGATGATCGGCCGAAGGATGTCGGGAAAGACGAACTTGCCAGGTAGGTGAGGTGGATATAAGGTGCAGGTCCTCGTATCCCGGTCAAAGATCGCTCTCCTCTCTTCCAACCAAGGTCGCCCTAGCATAATGTATGGGCTTGTGGGCGTACCAAGGTTGCACCATGCACCATCACAGTAAAGAGTGGAGCCAATCATCCTTTCAATCTCGACAAAAGCAAAATCCCCATCGCGGATAATCTTACCCACCTTGGAGAGGGACTCCACGATATCAAGAGAAACCCAATTATCTGAATCCTTATGAGCGAAATGGAGTCTCGTTGTGGACCCATTGGGTAGAGTAGCTTTAGTAACGAGATGAGTGAAAGCTAATGGTCGGGCCATGAAGGCATTGGATTGGGCCACAAAGGATGTCCCTTCGGACGCATGGTTGGGGAATGGCCATGGGTAGCGGACATGGACATGCATACACACGGTGACAAGACACTAGACCGACTATGCACATTTGGAATGCATACACACTAAGGACCCTAGACGTAAACCATGACTCGGTACGTGGCGGAGATAAGCGATCCGAAGATCACTCGCGCAAGTGTGCGGCCTTCCCGATAGGCGTAGCCTAACGTTCGGACAACACCTTTTGATATACCGAGTAAAGGGATGCAAATGCAAAAAGACACTTTTTTTTGTTTTAAAACAATGATGACCCTAAACACGACTTAGACAATGACTAATGACTAGACGTAAATGACATTTTTTTTTGTTGACACCCTAGACTCAACTCGCTCTGATACCAAATTGATGTGGGACGAGACACGGACACGACAAGCTTGTGACTGCTCCTTAACGAGGGAAGCGTAGGACGTGCGTGGTTGAGAAACCGGTAGTGAGCTAGGGTGGTCGGCTCTCACTTGTGCCCGGATCGGGTCACGGGACGGTCTCGCTCACTCTCTCGCAGTAGCGGTAATGAATAGATAAAGCGAGCTAGATGTCCCTACACATGCTCTCTAGCAGCGGCATAAACAAATATATATGAAGTAAGCAAAATGCCAAGTAAGGGAGTGAATGCGATACCTCCACGCGCTCGGCGTGGGGACGACGGACCAGGCTGAAACTCATACTCCCGGAACAATAATACACGGAGATTACAGAAATATCAATCGCTGACCACTCCACTCAGGGAGGTAAAGGGCTACACAATGGGGTCCGGGAGGACCGAATTCGGGTTGACGGGTGGCTTCTCGCGCTGTTTCGGCAACACCCGAACACGTGACGGTGGGGCCCACGTGCTGTCCGGAGGGGCCGTGTAGGACCCGGTGGCACCGCTGTAGTGGAGGATGCCTGGAAGGGCGCTCCCTGGAGTGGGGGCGCGCTGGTTCGCCGGCCGGAGGCTGGGCGGCTCCGATCGGCACCGGTCGGAATAACCGGCCACGGGCTACAACTTCTGGCTTTCAGCGTGCGTCTCGGTGAGAACAGGCGCTGCGATCAGCCCCGATGTCGGATCGACACCAGACTGGCGCCGTTTGAAAGCTAACTTCAAATCTTTCAATCTAGGTGTAGAGATCTGCCCAGGATCTGCACGGATCTGGACTTATGGAATTTCCAAGTTCCTATTGTACAGTTCCTAAAATCTCAGGTCAGCAGAGAACTTTCCTGTGGATTGCCTTTGACCGCGAGGTAGACGTCCGAATATGGGGTTGTGTTCTTCCGAAAAGTTGTGGGAAATCCATCTACGAAACCAGGACTATTTTTGGATCTGGAGTTGGGGAAGGCTACGAATTTCTATGATTTTTGCACTAGTTGTGGGTCGGATCTGGAATCTGGCTGACAACACTATAGCTGAGGAAGAACACGAATTTTTAAAAATAGATAGAAGGCTGATAAAAAATTAAGAAAATTTGTGGATGTAGGAGGTGATGGACAGAACCCCCAGTAAAATTGGGAGGGTTTTGACAAATTAAAAAGATGGTCGGAGGTGGGAAACACAGGGCTGCTGTCACTGTAGACAGAGACAGGACAGATCTGGGAATGATTAAAGATCGAAAATGTAAAAATAACAAACGATAAATTTTGGACCTGGAATGTTTTGTGGAAGAGGGGATAGAAGGTAGGAACACACCATAAAACTTTCAATCCACGAAGAGGAAGAGGCCGTGGCTGATAGCAGGATTTTCGTGAAGACACCTCTGTCCAGCAGGACAGAAAACCGAAGACGATTCCGTGGCAGTTCGAAGGCGGCACGAACGGCGGCGGCGGCGGCGGCACAGATGATCACCGGAGATGAAGAGGGGATGATAGAAGATGAAATCACTCTAGAACTAGAGGTTGGAGGAGAGGAAACCAGGGGGAGAGGGCTGGGGCGCAAGAGCCTTCTTGGCTTACACACAAAATTTCTGAATTTTCATTGCTTTTCTCATAAAAATACAAGCTTATATATGATTCCATCCAAATCCATCCTCAACCCTTGGATCTAGGGGTGTGAATTGAAGGGCTGGGATGAGGTGTGAATATCACACAAAAACTAATAAAAATTCAAGGGGAAGGGGGCGCACCATTGACCATGTGTAAGTTGAATGGGGTAGGTGGCCAACCTATTAGAATGTTGACCCATTTAAACACATGTGTCCATATGACCAGCCCACCATTCTAGATGTCCACCTAGGAAGGTTGACCAGGCCCACATGGTGACATGGACCAATGGGAAAGGGCTGAGGGCCCCCTTGCTGGTCCTACTGCATAATTGCATAAAAACTCACACAATCCCTAGGAATGACTCCTTGGCTTATAAAGCCTTACATTTGCGTACATACTTTCCCAAGGATATAAACACAAACTAAAAGGATATAAATGTAATAAAAAAAGTACAGGCTCGGTATTGATTCCCGTCAAAAAAGCTAATAACTAATGGAAACAGACTCCAAATAAGGGGATTTTGGTACTGTTGGAATGCTAATGAAAAACTCTACCTAACAGTAAGATCAATTTTATAATATCTTTCTGAAATCACGATTTATCAAAGCAAGAACACGAGAAACCCTAATTTTGACATGATGTTACTAAATCGTAAAATTCTCTCAATATATATAACAAAATTTGAGGCTTCTTATATCAAAAGAAAGCTACTTCGATGCTGATTCCATCCATGTATGATATGCTATACGGGGATCAAGATATGCAACTCAAAATCAGCCCGAAATCATGCTTTGACTCATAAGAACACTGCATAAATCAAGCCTAGACATGCTCTTACTTCGATCCAAAATTCTCTAGACATGCTCAATGAAATTTGGGACTTTCTACGCCAAATGAAAGCTAACACGATGATGCTTACATCCATGTATATTAATTAGAGTTGAGCTGTTAGATCCTACCTCAATCGAAGAGAGAACTTAAAGCCCTAGAATGAAGAATGAACTGGACAACACCTTAGAAAAACCTCGATATCTCCTCGGATACCTAATGAAATTTAGGGCTTCTTATACCATTGGAAAGATCTCGTCGAGAGGAATAATTTGATGTATTCATATGCAGATTTTGGTTAAGGAAACCTACCTTAATCGATGGAACAAAGAGAAGAGGAAGGAGGACAACAGCTGCCGACCCACTTTCACTAAACGACCAAGATCTTCCTAGATCTGAATCCAATGCGAACATCACAGCTACCAAAAGAAAATAGACTCGTAGAGCTTCATTTTGATAGCTCATAGAGCTTCTGGAGACTTTGGAGCTGGGAGAAATCGACCACGCAAGGTGGTGTCGGAAAACGGCGCCGCCAAGGTTGACCAAGCCAAAACTCGGCCGCCACCATGTGCTAGGGTTAGGTTTGGGTTCGATTGATAGAGGGCTATTGATCCTTAAATCGTGGCCTTTTATTTGCCACAAATTTGAGCTCATTTGGTTGAGTATTAAGCTCTAATTTCACGATTTAAACTAAGGTTAGGTAAGGGTTAAAAAGTGTGTACTTTTGGACTTAATCCACTAATTAGCCCTAATTACGGATTTTTGCTGGGTCGAACACAGAAGATAAAGTTGTTAACTACATGGTCCTTAACCCGATTAGTATTTGTCCAGATTTTTATAAGGTAGTCGAATTTTCACTATTCTATTTTCTAAGGAATTAAATATCAAAAATCCGAAATTCAAGCATTAAATCATTAAAAATTCAATTTTCAGTTAATAAAAGCTTAATAAATACATTGGGCTCAATAAAAATTTTCGGGGTATTACACCCTCCCCTACTTAAGGAATTTGGTCCTCAAAATTCACTGCACTATAACTGAGAGTAGGGAAAGAGATAGATCACCTAGAATAAGTCGGGATACCGCTTTCGCATAGTATCTTCAGACTCCCATGTAGCTTCTTCGGTCCCACACTGACTCCACTGAATCTTGACCATCGGTATAGAATGATTCCGGAGTTGCTGTTGTTTTCGGTCCAAAATCTTGATAGGTCTTTCTTCATAGCTCAAATCTTCCTTCAGTTCGAAATCCACATGCTGAATGATATGAGTGGGGTCATACACATATTTCCGTAACATAGACACATGGAAGACATTGTGTACGCCAGACAACTGAGGCGGTAAAGCCAGTCTGTAAGCAACTTCTCCCACTCTATCTAGGATCTCGAATGGACCAATATATCTCGGACTAAGCTTGCCATGAATGCCAAATCTGTGAATCCCTCTCGTCGGAGAGACCTTCAAGAATATATGCTCGCCAACCTGAAATTCCAATGCTCTTCTCCTGTTGTCGGCATAACTCTTCTATCTTGATTGGGCCACTTGTAACCGGTCTCGGATAATACGGATGTTCTGTGATGATTCTGAAATAAGATCCGGTCCAAGCCGCTGTTTCTCACCTACCTCGTCCCAACACAACGGGGAACGATAGCTTCTGCCATACAATGCTTCAAAAGGAGCCATCTGTATGCTGGATTAGTAACTGTTGTTGTAGGCGAATTCAATCAATGCCAAGTGATCACTCCAACTGCCTCCAAAATCAATCATGCATGCTCGAAGCATATCTTCCACTATCTGATTGGTTCTTTCAGTCTGTCCATCTGTCTGCGGGTGAAAAGCAGTACTGAAATTCAGACGAGTACCCAAAGACTCTTGCATTCCTTTCCAGAAATGTGACGTAAATCTGGGGTCTCGATCAGACACAATGCTGACTGGTATGCCATGGAGCCTTGCCACTTCCTTCAAATACAAAGCAGCCAATACTTAAACTGTCCACTTGGACTTAATGGGTAAGAAATGAGCTGACTTTGTCAATCGGTTGACAATCACCCATATTGCATCAAATCCACCACGAGTCCTAGGTAGACCCATAATGAAGTCCATGCCAATGCTTTCCCACTTCCATTGGGGTATGTCAAATGGTTTCAACTTTCCTGCCAGTCTGAAATGTTCAGCTTTAACTTGCTGACAAACCAAGCATCTACTCACGAAGTCTGCAACTTCCCTTTTCATAATCGGCCACCAAAAGGATCTTTTCAAATCTCTGTAGATTTTAGTGCCTCCGGGATGAATGGTGTATCTGGATCTATGTGCTTCCTCCATAATCTTGTCCTTTATTCCAGCTTCATCAGGCACACAAGTTCTACCCTGGAATAACAATCTTCCATCGTCAGCCATCATGAAGTCAGGTCTGCTGCTCAAGCTTCCCTTGATCTCTACCAGCTCGGGATCATTATCTTGCAAGGACTTGATTTCCATCAACAGTTCGGGCTTAAGTTGAATCTGTGCAACCATAACCTGATCATTGTCAATATTAAGATCCAGGCTAGACAATTGTTCCAGTAGCCTCCACTCTTGTAACATGAGACTTGATAACCTAGCTATAGGCTTCCGGCTTAATGCATCTGCCACTACATTGCCTTTTCCTGGATGATACTCAATCGAGAAGTCAAAGTCTTTCAAGTACTCCAACCATCTTCGCTGCCTCATGTTGAGTTCCTTCTGAGAAAATAAATATTTTAGACTGTTATGATCTGAAAACACTATGAAGGTTTCTCCATACAAGTAATGCCTCCAAATCTTCAATGCAAACACGACTGCTGCAAGTTCCAAATCATGAACAGGGTAATTCTCTTCATGCTTCCTCAACTGCCTAGAAGAATAGGCAATCACCTTCCCATGCTGCATGAGTACACAGCCTAAACCAATACCTGAAGCATCAGTGTATACCACAAAACCTCCTTCACCAGAAGGTAAAGCCAATACAGGTGCAGTAGTCAAACATTCCTTCAAAGTATGAAAGCTTCGTTGACAATCTTCGGACCAATCAAATTTGTTCTCCTTGCGGGTTAATCTTATCATAGGTACCGCAATCTTAGAGAAATCTTGGATAAATCTTCTGTAGTAGCCTGCTAGGCCTAGGAAACTTCTGATTTCAATCACACTAGTAGGCTGCTCCCAATTCTTCACTGCCTCCACCTTTGAAGGATCCACAGAAATACCTTCTTTGGTGATGATATGTCAGAGAAAGGACACTTCTGGCAGCCAAAATTCACACTTACTGAACTTGGCATAATGCTGATGATCTCTCAACAGTTGCAATGCCATCCTCAGATGCTCAGCATGCTCCTCTTCATTCTTGGAATAAATCAGGATGTCATCAATAAATACCACGACCCATTGATCAAGATAGGGCTGAAATACATTGTTCATCAACTGCATGAAAGCTGTTGGAGCATTCATTAGACCAAAAGGCACGACGATAAATTCGAAATGACCATACCTGCTGCGGAAAGCTGTTTTATAGATATCATCTTCCTTAATCCGCAACTGATGATATCCAGATCGAAGATCGATCTTAGAAAAATACTGAGCTCCCGCTATCTGGTCAAATAATTCGTCGATCCTCGGCAATGGATATTTGTTCTTGACGGTTTGCTGGTTCAATTGCCGATAATCGATGCACAACCTCATCGAACCATCTTTCTTCCTGACGAATAATACAGGGGCTCCCCACGGAGAAGTACTAGGACGAATGAAGCCCTTCTCGAGAAATTCCATCAACTGCTGCTTCAATTCTCTCAGTTCCGCAGGAGACATACGGTAAGGAGCTTTAGAAATAGGAGATGTGCCAGGAATGAGATCAATAGAGAAGATAACTTCCCGCTTAGGTGGAAGTCCGGGTAGTTCCTCTGGAAAGATATCAGGAACATCTCGGACAATAGGAATGTCCTTAATCTCAATCTGCTGCTCAGGGGTTGCACAGACAAAGGCTAGAAAAGCCTCGCATCCTCGTCTCATCAGCTTATCAGCTCGAAGAGCCGAGAAAAGTGGTACGGAGTTATGGTGCTTAACTCCCACAAAACAAAGTCTCGGGTGTCTAGTAAAAGACATAGAGCTAGAACTACAGTGAACATTAGCCTCATATCTAGCCAACCAATCTGCTCCTAGGATTACATCATAATCCTTCATATCCATGCAAACTAAATCGGCTGGAAAATTCTGTTCATCAATCATAACATTGCTAGAAGGATAGAAATACTGAATTGCCGATCTAGAACCAATAGGTGTAGATATTTCTAACGGAGAATTCATCAAAATAGGTTCCACAGCTAAAGACTTAGCAAATCTCTGAGAAATAAATGAATGTGTGGCACCAGTATCAAAAAGAACAAATGCTGGCTTGTCGAGTATAATAAGAGTACCTTCGACGAGTCCACCGTCCTCGGCGGTTCCTGCTTCCTCTGCATGCAAAGCTTGAAGCTTGTCTTGTGGTTTCTTGAAGACTTGAGGTTTTGCCGGTGTAGCTTGCTCCGATATAAGAGGGCAATTAGGGATACGGTGCTCTTTACTCCCACATCGCAGACAGGCGCCTAGCTTGCGCCAGCATTCTTCCATCTTGTGACCAGGACGATCACAAAACTTGCACACGCCCTTGAATGGAGCAATAGGGCCAGGCTTCTTGTCTTCACGCCTCGTCATCTTGCCCTTCCATGATCCGGACCCGCTCCACGAACTAGGTCCACTAATGGGCCTCTTCTTGGTATACCCGGGTTTGACATTCCCGGAACCCGTAGGTTTTTCCTTCTTGGTGCCTTTTCCACGGATTCGCTCCGTCATTTCTAGAGTATCCTCCAGAACTTGAGCTTTCCTCACCATCTCCGAATAAGTTGAGATCTCCATCGATGCCAATTGGTTGATATAATGCAGTCTCAGTCCATTTAGAAAACGCTTTGCCTTCATCTTCTCGGTGGATATCAAGTGGGTAGCATATCGGGATAGCCGAGAAAATTGAGCTTCATACTCTGCCACAGATAGACTTCGCTGCTTCAAAGCCGTGAACTCCGCTGCCTTCTTCTCTTGCACTTTATCAAAAAAATACTTGCTGTTAAAGAATCCCTCGAACTCCTCCCAGGTGACTTGCTGATCACCGAGAGTTGCCTTGATAGAATCCCACCAAGTACGTGCATCACGTTCCAGTTGGAATGTAGATAAAAGGACACGCTCTTGATTGCTGCATTGCATCACTTCGAATATTCTTCCCATTTCATCTAGCCAGTGCTCGGCTTCATCTGGGTCAGTCGAGCCACCAAATCTCGGCGGATTCATCCCCCGAAAGTTCCGATATAAGTCACGGTGCCATGGTGTGCAGCTCCTGCTTGGGCTACTTGCTACAAAGCCTGAGTAAGGCATTGAACCATGCGTTGCAAGTTCCTCCATTCCGCGCGATCAGCTGCCATTGCCAAAGCCTACACGTGGAATAGGTTACTTTGGTTCGGTAAAAATAGATAATAACACGATTAAGATACGAACTTAACCCAAGTTTCTACCCAATCTCACCAGGTCAGGTTCTAGACTTAACAAGGTTAGGGGTTATCATAGGACCCTAAAACTTAGAAAACCTAGAATTTAGGAAAATCTAGGAATGTGAAACCTAGGGCTCTGATACCAACTAAACTGTCACGCCCTGACGCGAAATATCGGGACGTACAGTTAGAAACTAGCTAGAAGGAAAGAGAGATAACTAATCTGAATATTTACACAAGTGCTAAGAAAAGGAAATAACTTAATGATCATAAAACAAACCATAACTGATACAATAACCTCAAACCAACTTAATACAACTGAGACAATAACCACTTAACAACAATAACATAACTGAAACTAAATACTCTCCAAAGCCCAACTAATAGGAGGATAAGACTGCCTAAACACTAGAACTGATACACTCAAGACATCACTCCTGCCCTTCCCCATCGGTTTGCACATCGTCACCTGAATAGCCTGGAAAGGGGGGAAACAACAACTATGAGCTGACGCTCAGTAGGAAATAACAGGCAAGTTTACGTGATTAACAAGTTAATTACATTTTCATATGCCATGCTAATAAAAGAAATAAAAGACGATACAATAAAATAGCATAACACAAAGATCTTGCAAGGTCAAGAAATATAATGATGACAAGAGATAACAAGATAACAAGTACAAGAATTTACAACAGGAGATAGTAATAGAGAATTGAGAATTGGCCAAACAAGCAAGTATTTAAACATCATTCCAAGCACGATCAAGTAACAAGTAACAAGAGATTTTTATGTCATAGACGTTACACTAGTCAAGTACTCGGTGCAATGCCCCACCATGTCATTAACATCCCATGGGCTCACTAACTTTTGGGCGCTCTCCCCAGGACCAGACCGGGCCCTTATGATGCGTTGGCATTGATTTATTGGATCTAAGATCTCACGTTGTCTAGACATTCAGTCAAGTTAAATGGCCAATTAATCAGAGGAATTATTGCCAGAAGTTCAAGATTTAAAGGACAAACCTTGTCCTTGGATGTAAGAGCACATACACACGATGAAACTCATCTCCAAGAGATGTGCGGTCGTACAGAAGCCGCGCAAAGGTATGTACGGCTAACACAGGGCCGTGCATACAGGAACTGGGCTGAAACTCAGCCTACGAGATCAAGAAAGAACGGCTGACAGTGGGCCGCTCTAAGGTATGAACGGTGCATTATGGGCCGCTCATGTCCAGAAGACATTAAGACCCATGAACAAGATATACGGTCCATACTGGGCCGTATTAGAGATAGGCGGTCATAATCGGGCCGCCGAAGAGGATATGCGGTTAACAGCTAGCCGGGCATGCCTCTCATCGTCCGATTCGATCCAAGCCTTAAACCAGCGGTTTAAACACATAAAAAAAGGTTTTGGTAGTTCATTAGGTTCATAACAGGGATATAACAAGGTTCCAAGATGATGGTAAAACCGCCGGATAGAGTTTCCGGCGGTAAAGCCAAGACTAGCACACTAATCGGCTAATGGCTTGTTAAAAGTCGATAAGTTGGTCACGCTATTTACTGTAGTACAACAGCTAACCAACAAGCGAAAGATCATATTAATCCTAATTCCATGTCAAATTATCAAGGATTAAGTTTTACATTAAGTCAAATTACCAAAAAGAATGATTCAAGATGATAAGCTAATGAACAAGATCGTGTAGGATGAACAACATGCAATTAACAGAAAATTTAGTTGCATAATTAAACACTAATTATGTGGGTTTATAATTTATTAATTACCATTTATGATATGAAAATGAATCAATTAGAACATGTATTAAGTCATTTACAGCATAGATGAACGGTTGGTAACAGACCTTATATCTACTGGGCTTAACAGGGGCTGAACGGGGTGCTGCTGGAACCCTGGAAGTTGGGCGGCTGCCTGAGGGCCGCCCATCTGATGGGCGGTTCCTTGAGGGCCGCCCAAGGGGTTGGGCAGTCCTGGGATGGCCGCCCATCCCCTGGGATGTGTGGTCAATTCTGGGCCGTCCAAGTTATGTGGTCCGTTCTGGACCTTATATCTGGATATGTGGTCAGATTGGAACCGTTCATCTTGGGATGTGTGGTTCCTGAGAAACCGTTTAACTAAGGCTATACCAGAGTCCAAATTGGTCAAAGTATGGGCTTGAGTTGTGCGGTCTATCATAAAACCGTCCATCTCTGGGTGTTCTCCAGTCATCCCTACCACGTCCGATGAACGCCAGAATGCCAAGGGGTTGCTAGGGTTGAACTAAAACGCTAATAACTAATGGAAACGGACTCCAAATAAGGGGCTTTTGGTACTGTTGGAAAGCTAATTAAAAACTCTACCTAACAGTAAGATCAATTTCATAATATCTTTCTGAAATCATGATTTATCAAAGCAAGAACACGGGAAACCCTAATTTTGACATGTTGTTACTAAATCGTAAAATTCTCTCAATATATACAACGAAATTTGGGGCTTCGTATATCAAAAGAAAGCTACTTCGATGCTGATTCTATCCATATATGATATACTATATGGGGATCAATATATGCAACTCAAAATCAGCCCGAAATCATGCTTTGACTCATAAGAACACTACATAAATCAAGCATAGACATGCTCTTACTTCGATCCAAAATTCTCTAGACATGCTCAATGAAATTTGGGGCTTTCTACGCCAAATGAAAGCTAACATGATGATGCTTACATCCATGTATATTAATTAGAGTTGAGCTGTTAGATCCTACCTCAATCAGAGAGAGAACTTAAATCCCTAGAATGAAGAATGAACTGGACAGCACCTTAGAAAAATCTCGATATCTCCTCGGATACCTAATGAAATTTAGGGCTTTTTATACCATTGGAAAGATCTTGTCGAGAGGAACAATTTGATGTATTCATATGCAGGTTTTGGTTAAGAAAACCTACATCAATCGATGGAACAAAGAGGAGAGGAAGGAGGACGATGGCTGCCGACCCACCTCCACTAAACGACCAAGATCTTCCTAGATCTGAATCCAATGTGAACACCACAGCTACCAAAAGAAAATAGACTCGTAGAGCTTCATTTTGATAGCTCATAGAGCTTCTGGAGACTTCGGAGCTAGGAGAAATCGACCACGCAAGGTGGTGTTGGAAAACGGCGCCGCCAGGGTTGACCAAGCCAAAACTCGGCCGCCACCATGTGCTAGGGTTAGGTTTGGGTTTGATTGATAGAGGGATATTGATCCTTAGATCGTGGCCTTTCATTTGCCATCGATTTGAGCTCATTTGGTTGAGTATTAAGCTCTAATTTCGCGATTTAAACTAAGGTTAGGTAAGGGTTAAAAAGTGTACCCTTTTGGGCTGAATCCACTAATTAGCCATAATTACGGATTTTTTCTGGGTCGAACACAGAAGACAAAGTTGTTAACTACCGATTAGCATTTTTCCAGATTTTTATAAGGTAGTCGAATTTTCACTATTCTATTTTCTAAGGAATTAAATATCAAAAATCCGAAATTCAGGCATTAAATCATTAAAATTTCAATTTTCAGTTAATAAAAGCTTAATAAATACATTGGGCTCAATAAAAATTTTCGGGGTATTACATCGGGAGTTCCCTTTTTGCCGTTACCGATAGGAGTAACTGTAGAGCCGTGGTCTTATCAACTGCCGTGAGTTGGTGAACGTGTTCCCTTCACCGTAGTTGTTACTCCACCGCTGTTGCTGTTGCTTAGCTAGTGCTGCTTTACTTTCCGCTGTTGTTTTCAGTTGGGGTTCCGTGGGACCTCTACGGAGCCAGTGACGGAGGTTCACCCCTACTTTTCCGGTGCGGTGGTTCCTCCTCGAGGTTCGAGGGTGCTGTTCGGAGGTTCATGATGAGTCTATAAGATGGTGCAAACTGGATTCAGAGGGGGGGGGGTGAATGAATCTCCCCTTTAAAAATTGCCCAATTACAACTAGCTAGACAATAGTGCGGAACTGAACTCTCAGATGACTTGTAGAAGTAAAGTGCTTCTCCAGTAACAACTAGAAGATCAGACAGACTGGGCTTCTAATCTGCTAGAAAGTATTGTCGAATAGAGAAGTTAGCACAGTTTAGAAAACAATGAAGGTGCCTAAGAAATTTACTCAGATGATCAAAGATCAATCAATCACAATCGAAGTTCATCACAGGTAATGATCCTAACATTCATCTATCTCGAGATGAAGCTCAACTAGATCTAATAGAGAAAGAGTCTCTATTCACACTGCGAACTGAAGGACTGGATAGATACATTATAAACAATTATACCCATACATCTATCAGCAATTTCAAAGCCTAATAATCACACACAGAAAACCACTGCACAGATGATTTTTAGGTGGTTCGGTCTTCCATACCTACGTCCACCCTACACTCAACCCGAGTGTGGATTCCTGCTGACTCACAGCTTGAACGGCTGGGCATCACAGCTTACCTACATCAACTGGGCCTCACAGCTTGCTATCCGCTGAGCATCACAGATTGCTATCCCGCTGAGCATCACAGCTTGCTGTCCAAGGTTACCACCTTGCCTGCTGAGCATCACAGCTTGCTCTGCTGACTCACAGCTTGAAGTTCAAAAGAGAAAAAGAAAACAAGACACAACGACGAAAAGCTGGAAATGAAAGTTGAGAATGTAGCTCACGCAGGAGCAGTCTGATTCTGAATTTGATCTCGGAATTAGAAATAGATCTAGATCTAGATGCACATCTCTCTTTCTTCCTCCTCTTTCTGCTAGCTCTCTCTTTTTCTTTCTGATATATTCTTCTATCTTTTCTCTACAACTCAATCTCTCTAATTTTTCTTTTCTCAGACTCCTTCAGATTTCTCTTTCTCTACTGCTCTCTATCTTCTTCTAACTCTCGATCTTACAATCACTCTCTTCTTATTTCAACTCTTTGCAGCTCCCTTATCTCACTCTCTGATTCTTCTCTGAAGCGCTGTTCTATTTCCTTTCTCAGGATATTTTTTGTCCGTCTCTCCTTATATATCTTCTCCAGCCTTCTATCCCCTTTTTATAGGTAGACGGTGGGTGCGTGTGTACCACGTTTGTCGCCCAAAACACTAATGCATATCTGGTCCTCATCTGTCCACGTGTCAGGATCACTGGCCCGCTCATTATCTTGGATCACGTGCCATCTTCCAGCATTATGAGAACACGTGCCTTCTTAGTTCGACCTCACGAGTTCACTTTAACCTATCAGTTAGATGTAATTAATCATATGGTATAAATTAAAGCTTGCACTGACTTAATATGGTATATGCAAGGTATGCACAGATTTTGATATGCATATAGGAGGATATGCACAGACCTCTTATGTGTTGAACCAAAGAGTGCATCGACCTGCTACAGTGTGTGCACATACTTTCAGTATGCAAGATGACATATGTGCATCGACTTGGTTATGTTGAGTGTAAAACATGCACAGACTTGTTTATGCTACAGGAAGACAATATGCACAGACCCATAATGCAGAGCAGTAAAACGTGCACTGACTTGTGCTCGCAGCAAGAGCTGCACCGACTCATGCTCGCAGCAAAAATTGCATTGATTTGAGCTCGCAGCAAACCTACATCGACCTCAAGTACTCGCAGCAAAAGCTGCACCGACTCCTGTATAGCACTTAGCCAAAAACATGCACCGACTACGCATGCAGTTCCACAGAAGTTGCACATACTCTAATATAAATGATGCAAAAAGTGCACTGACTTATTCATGCGTGATGACATAAAAGTGCACCGACTCTTGCATTTGCGTATGCACCAACAAGCATCGACCTGAGCATAGTTGTATGAATAGTGATATGTACTAACCCTGACAAGCACCGATGTGTATATACCTTAGACAAAGCCTGTGTGCATGATGCAAGAGATGCGCCGACTAAATGCAAGTATCATGCAGACTTGCACCGACTGTAGATTATAGTCAAGCAAAGTGTGCACCGACTCCAGCAGTGACGTGAATAGACTTAGATGCAGAAGAAGAGCATGCACTGACCCTAGATGTAGGGCTACGGGAACATGCACTGACTCAATATGCATTAGGCAAAAGTGCACAGACCTATATACGTAACATGTGTGAGTATGCACATACCTCTATACGTAACATGTGTGAGTATGCACAAACCTCTATATGTACCGAGTGCGACTAGCATCGACCTTATGACAATGCACACCTAACTAGCACCGACCTTTATATGCTCGCATACAACCATGCATCGACCCAGTAACATGTACAGACCTTAAATGTATTAGGCTAAACGTGCATCAACCTTAACCTGCCTTAACATGAAAGGTGTATCAACCTTAACTAGAGTACTATAGGACATACTGTATTCAATAAGCACATATGGAATCATAGAAACATTATGGAATCAAACATATGAGTCACAGTGGTTGGTATCATCAAAACACAATATCCAACAATCTCCCCCTTTTTGATGATGGCAACACTCTGAGTCTCATGAATATCATCTCATGAAAGAAGGAAGTATAGACTCATCAAATTATTCTCCTCCTTTGACTTCATAAAAAATAGAAAGCAATAATTGGATTCATTTATGAAGTAACATGAGATTCAGACAAAGTATTCTACAAATACTCCCCCTTTGACATGGCAGAAAGTGGAGTACTTATATTTGATCACATATGCAGACAATGTGGCACACTGTTCTTCCTTTATGCTTTTCAAACAAAATGCAGACCTGCTATGGTAATGGAAGTATAGTGATCAGACTTGGAACCAGTGCATGACCTTACATCAAAGATGCACACTCTCCCCCTTTGCATATTCTCCCCCTTAGACAAACCAGAGAATTCTTCCTCTATGATGAGCAATGACAAGAAAATGTTTGAAGACCTCTTATAGCCTATGATGTCAATGCACAGAGTGAACCTACAAGGATGAACTCTGGTTATCCAGTGAATCAATCTGGAATATTCAACCATAAGAATTTTGAAGTTCAGAAGACTGCAAGTGAACAAGGTAATAATGACAGTGGATCCTCACATTTGTATGGTCTACACATGAAAGGCCTACAAAACCATCAGATTTGCTGGCCAAAAGGAATATGGTAGTGGAATCCAGTGAACAAGAATCATGGAATCCTACTCCCCCTGAAGATGTATGATGTATGGAAATGAGGATAGGGGAATGCCAAGAGACAGACAAGATAATGACCAGCAATGTCACGCCCTGAGCCTTTATGACAGCGGAAGACTCGCTCGAGAAACGTGAATAGCTAGTATGGTAAGTCTCTTGCAAGCAAGAATGATCAGAGCGCGAGACAATCACACACATAAATACAATTGCACATGATTTTAATCAAACTCCAACTCATTTCATTGATAATCAGTATTCAAAATATAATAACTTTCAACTTCCTTCAATCTATCAAACTCAAGAAATAAGAAAATTATAGAGACTCAATCTAAACAATATAGACTTTCCTAAGTCTTCACTCTCATCTTGACAACACTTTCATTCGCTCTCGGACCCGCTACTTGTATAGCCCGAATCCGAATTCGAATCACTTCATTCTCCTGAAAAGATTGGAAATAGGTAATGAGCACACTTGCCCAGTAGGTATCTTTGCATCAACATGAAGGCATGATTAAAGTAATTAACATTTTTGCTCTAGAGAAATAAGATAAAATCATGCGAATGCGATCAATCATGCGAATACCCAAAGTAACGAAGATGATCGTTTAAGATAAAATGAGAGCAAGATTGAACTAGCAAGAATGTAAGAAGAACATGTTATTGTCCTTTCATGAACAAGAATGCATCGAGAATGTACTAGCAATGCCACATAATCATCACTCCAGTATCTTTTGCTTATGAGCAAGTACTTCGTGAATTTCTGTAGAATATCAAGCAAGAAAGTCATGTCATGCCGTATCGTGGATCTTCACTTATTTATAGAGAAAGTACTCCCAGCGCAATGCGACGCCAGTAGCATCATACCCCATGGTTTGTAATAGTATGTTTCCGACAATCAGCCGAGGGGACTAGTATAGAGCCCTTGAACACAATCAGTGCTCGATCGCATCTTCAAGTATAAATCAAGCTTTTTCCATGCATGTAACAATAAAGTATGGCCAAGAATGTACAATTCCAACAAGCTCTTGATAACAATAATTCAACGAATGAATGCTTTAACAAGAATCATGAGAAATCAAGAATGACTTATACTATGTTACGCTCATGGAAATAAATTGGCAGCATAACGGTACATTCTTTATCTTCCATTCATTATATTAGGCTTCTTGATCAATATGATAAGTTCTAGATCATCAAGAGTCCATCTAGAAACCTTGGAATATTAACCCTTGGTCAAACCTCGGGTTAAAATACTCAAGCAGTGTGACGATCATGTACTGGGCCGTTACATGATGTGACGCTCCAGTATTGGGCCATTACATTAGTTTGAATCCAGAACTAAGAAATCGGACTCAGTTGAATGTGATGGTCGTATATTGGGCCGTTACATGTTCCTGACAGTCCAATATAGATCCGTTACACTACTGATAACCAGAAACATCGATAGTGTAATCTAATCAATTGGGTTTTAATGGTACAACCAACTCGGCGTCCTAGTGGGAATCCCAAGCTCGCGGAGAATTACGGAGGCCTTACAACAAGATTTCCTAGTCCATTGGAAGGAATATCCAATAGAGAGGTCCTCATGTCCAAGAATAATGTTCCTATAGTGCAAAGTGTGAAGTAATGGACATATACCTGAATATGTGCCATGTACTTAAAGAAATGACTCTATTGATAGAGAGGATGTGTAACAATAGGAAATCATGATAAAACTCCGTCAATACATCTTTGGAAAATCATGATTTAGATACAAAACTATAGAATTTTGGTACATGAAATTAACATAACTTAAAATAACTTAAGATATCTAAATTATGTAATTTCTATCATGAATCAGTAAATAATCTTAAAGACATGAAATCAGGTCAAAACTTAGATAACTAAGCTTATTTATAAGTTAAATTAACTAGTTTCTCATTCTATCTACAGTTACCATGACGATCTAGAATGGGTGCGTCACAGTGACTGTGACGGTTTATCGTGAGGCCGTTACAGTAATGTAACGCTCCATCGATGGTGCGTCAGAGATAACAGAGAACTTCAAACACTAAAGAAGGTGTGACGGCTTATCGTAAGACCGTTATATAATTGTGACGGTCTTACCTTGATGCGTCAGATCGTCTGCTGGCAGAAAAGATATAAAAATCTAAGGTCTCAACTTACATCATGTCTGGAAATCATATATAGACTTCCACATGATAGAATGAAGGCTAAGCTACTAGTATGCATAGACTTTCAGTGAATTTGACAAGAGAGTTCCTTTTCAACTTAGTTAGGGTTTTAGTGAATAGACAAGATAATATCTTTTATTTTCCATTTAGGGCTAAGAGATGCATGAATGTATAGAACTATTAAAACATGAAATTTATGATCTATCATGCATGAAATCAATCACAATCAGAGGGATTTTATCCCTAACAAGATGTTTTTGCCAATCATGAGATAACCTACCTTTTAAATGAGCTTTAAATCTTCCAATTTGGGACTGTAAGACACGCCCTAGTTCTTCCCTTCCTGAGATTTTTCAGCAACTTCATGTCGCTCTATCTCTCCAATCTCTTGACCCAAGGACGTGAAATTTTGAGGGTAAGAAGCTAAAACTAAGGTGAACAAAAAGTTCTAAAGGACTGGACTCTAATTACCTCGTTTAGACGTCCTAATCTCTTGATCTTCAGGGGTCTTGCGTTCAGTTTCCTGGGTTGCTATGACTGAATCAGCGACTTTGGAAGCTTCTATCTCCTTGGTTGGTTAATCTCCTAGCACGATATTTGGAGAGCTATTAGTCTAAAGTATACTAAAATTTACCCGAAATTATGACTCATTATCTTGATTCTTCACGAGCCAAAAGTAAGGGTCGCTCAGTTCAGAACAAGGTCCTATTTATAGGGTTTTGGCTAGGGTTTGAGGATTAGATCGATTCTAGAGTCCTTAATTTGCCAGAACCTAATCTCTAAGAGTCCTTAGTAATGTTATAAGCTCTCCCAAGTTGATCTCCTGCAGATAGGATCCCAAAGTTCCATTCTTTTTGCTCGTTCTTCCATTCACGGAACTGACATGATGTAACGCATCAAGACTGGTGTGTTACATGGCTGTGGCGGTCGTACGATAGACCGCTACATCCAACGTGCACAAAGTTCAACATAAATCAAACTCTTTTGTTAATTATCCATATTATTATCCATAAAAATGGTATTTTTATCCTTAAAATACGTAAACAGGCTAAATAACATTCTAGATTATGGGCCAAACTTAATGGGCTTGGTCCTTAAACCTTTTGATTTTATTTAAATATGTTAGGTTAATTATTTATCATAAATTGGGCCTTATAATGATTTATTTAATCTAATATTCATTTATTAATCTATTTTGGGTCTTTAAAATTCCCATAAAATAATTAAATATACCAAAAATAATTTATAAAAATTCTAGGGCCTTACACCCTCTCCCACTTAAGAGAATTTGATCTCCAAATTCAATATATATGAGTTTTTACGGAGAGTGTACGTATTTTAATGTATGAAGAATTAACGTAAGGTGAATGGGTTAAGAGAGTATCTTTTATCATCTCACCTCCCTCATCTAGAATGGCATTTAATCGTCCTTGCTTCCCACATCTGTTGTTATCTCTTGAAGATTGTTCATTTATGAGAGGACACAGGGGCAAGCGATGTTCCCGGCTTCCACATTTGAGGCAAGCGCCGAGACGCTTCCAGCATTCTTCTGCCGAGTGCCCAAATTTTTCACAAAATGAGCAAGGTGCCACGGCTTGCTCCTTCTCTTCTTTAACTTTCTTGTTCTTTCCATTTTCATTTCGATTTCTTTTTCCATTACCGTTCCCATTACGGGACCTCTTAATGTGACGATTTTCACCCTCATCCACTTCTTGTTCTTCTTGCCTATCATGTTTTCGGCTTGACCTTCCTCCTTGAAGCCTTTCCATCTTCTCCATGGTTCTTTCACATAGGTGCGCTCTTTGAACCATCTCAGTATAGGTGCAGATATTCTGCGTTCCAAGTTGTTGGATAAATCCGGGTCTTAAACCATCCATAAATCGGTTGGCTTTCAATAAATCCGTGCTTACCAAGTGAGAAGCATAAGGTGCTAGTCGAGAGAATTGTAATTTATATTCTGCTACGACATCGTGCCTTATTTTAAGGAGGTAAATTCCATAGCCTTCCTCTCTTTTTCATGCTCGGAGAAGTACTTGGCTCGAAAAAGTGTAAGAAAACCCTCCCATGTATGAGGTGCATCCGCAGGTGGCGTTGGAATGGATTTACACCATGTACGAGCATCCTTGTTGAGTTGGAACGTGGCAAGTCGAACTTTCTCCTGGTCGGTGCTTGCATGACATCAAATATTCGATTCATCTCATCGATCCAGTTTTTCGCTTCATCTGGGTTAGAAGATCCAGAGAGTCGTGGGGGATTTAAACTTCATAATTATAAATTACCGTACAAGCTACCCGTGCCAGCCCTTCCACCAGCTTGGGCCACTGTTTGTAGGGCTTGAGTAAGTCCCGCAACAGTTTGCTGCATCTCGTCCCAGTTTATACGATGAGCCATTGAGAATCAAGGTACCTGAGAATCATGGACATTTTAGTTATTTAGAGTCGGGAAGATTTATCCTAAGATAATTTCTATATAACTATCTAATCCCGGGCTCTACCCAATCCTCGCATGGGTAAGGAAATTTCTTCCTTAGTTCATAGGTAGGGGTCCTTATATCTTGGACTTATCCTAGGACATGACTCTTTTCCCAAAATCCTGAGACTTAGGCTCTGATACCAACTTAACTGTCACGCCCCGAGCCTTTATGACAGCGGAAGACTCGCTCGAGAAACGTGAATAGCCAGTATGGTAAGTCTCTTGCAAGCAAGAATGATCAGAGCGCGAGACAATCACACACATAAATGCAATTGCACATGATTTTAATCAAACTCCAACTCATTTCATTGATAATCAGTATTCAAAATATATCAACTTTCAACTTCCTTCAATCTATCAAACTCAAGAAATAAGAAAATTATAGAGACTCAATCTAAACAATATAGACTTTTCTAAGTCTTCACTCTCATCTTGACAACACTTTCATTCGCTCTCGGACCCGCTACTTGTATAGCCCGAATCCGAATTCGAATCACTTCATTCTCCTGAAAAGATTAGAAATAGGTAATGAGCACACTTGCCCAGTAGGTATCTTTGCATCAACATGAAGGCATGATTAAAGTAATTAATATTTTTGCTCTAGAGAAATAAGATAAAATCATGCGAATGCGATCAATCATGCGAATACCCAAAGTAACGAAGATGATCGTTTAAGATAGAATGAGAGCAAGATTGAACTAGCAAGAATGTAAGAAGAACATGTTATTGTCCTTTCATGAACAAGAATGCATCGAGAATGTACTAGCAATGCCACATAATCATCACTCCAGTATCTTTTGCTTATGAGCAAGTACTTCGTGAATTTCTGTAGAATATCAAGCAAGAAAGTCATGTCATGCCGTATCGTGGATCTTCACTTATTTATAGAGAAAGTACTCCCAGCGCAATGCGACGCCAGTAGCATCATACCCCATGGTTTGTAATAGTATATTTCCGACAATCAGCCGAGGGGACTAGCATAGAGCCCTTGAACACAATCAGTGCTCGATCGCATCTTCAAGTATAAATCAAGCTTTTTCATGCATGTAACAATAAAGTATGGCCAAGAATGTACAATTCCAACAAGCTCTTGATAACAATAATTCAACGAATGAATGCTTTAATAAGAATCATGAGAAATCAAGAATGACTTATACTATGTTATGCTCATGGAAATAAATTGGCAGCATAACGGTACATTCTTTATCTTCCATTCATTATATTAGGTTTCTTGATCAATATGATAAGTTCTAGATCATCAAGAGACCATCTAGAAACCTTGGAATATCAACCCTTGGTCAAACCTCGGGTTTAAATACTCAAGCAGTGTGACGGTCGTGTACTGGGCCGTTACATGATGTGACGCTCCAGTATTGGGCCGTTACATTAGTTTAAATCCAGAACTAAGAAATCGGACTCAGTTGAATGTGATGGTCGTATATTGGGCCGTTACATGTTCCTGACGGTCCAATATAGATCCGTTACACTACTGATAACCCGAAACATCGATAGTGTAATCTAATCAATTGGATTTTAATGGTACAACCAACTCGGCGTCCTAGTGGGAATCCCAGGCTCGCGGAGAATTACGGAGGCCTTACAACAAGATTTCCTAGTTCATTGGAAGGAATATCCAATAGAGAGGTCCTCATGTCCAAGAATAATGTTCCTATAGTGCAAAGTGTGAAGTAATGGACATATACCTGAATATGTGCCATGTACTTAAAGAAATGACTCTATTGATAGAGAGGATGTGTAACAATAGGAAATCATGATAAAACTCCCTTCAATACATCTTTGGAAAATCATGATTTAGATACAAAACTATAGAATTTTGGCACATGAAATTAACATAACTTAAAATAACTTAAGATACCTAAATTATGCAATTTCTATCATGAATCAGTAAATAATCTTAAAGACATGAAATCAGGTCAAAACTTAAATAACTAGGCTTATTTATAAGTTAAATTAACTAGTTTCCCATTCTGTCTACAGTTACCCTGACGGTCTAGAATTGGTGCGTCACAGTGACGGTTTATCGTGAGGCCGTTACAGTAATGTAACGCTCCATCGATGGTGCGTCAGAGACAACAGAGAACTTCAAACACCAAAGAAGGTGTGACGGCTTATCGTAAGGCCGTTATATAATTGTGACGGTCTTACCTTGATGCGTCAGATCATCTGCTGGCAGAAAAGATATAAAAATCTAAGGTCTCAACTTACATCATGTCTGGAAATCATATATAGATTTCCACATGATAGAATGAAGGCTAAGCTACTAGTATGCATAGACTTTCAATGAATTTGACAAGAGAGTTTCTTTTCAACTTAGTTAGGGTTTTAGTGAATAGACAAGATAATATCTTTTATTTTCCATTTAGGGCTAAGAGATGCATGAATGTATAGAACTATTAAAACATGAAATTTATGATCTATCATGCATGAAATCAATCACAATCAGAGGGCTTTTATCCCTAACAAGATGTTTTTGCCAATCATGAGATAACCTACCTTTTAAATGAGCTTTAAATCTTCCATTTTGGGACTGCAAGACACGTCCTAGTTCTTCCCTTCCTGAGATTTTTCAGCAACTTCACGTCTCTCTATCTATCCAATCTCTTGACCTAAGGACGTGAAATTTTGAGGGTAAGAAGCTGAAACTAAGGTGAACAAAAAGTTCTAAAGGACTGGACTCTAATTACCTTATTTAGACGTCCTAATCACTTGATCTTCAGGGGTCTTTCGTTCAATTTCCTGGGTTGCTATGACTGAATCAACGACTTTGGAAGCTTCTATCTCCTTGGTTGGTTGATCTCCTAGCACGATATTTGGAGAACTATTAGTCTAAAGTATACTAAACAAAATATTCTAAAGAATTTACTCGAAATTTTGACTCATTACCTTGATTCTTCATGAGCCAAAAGTAAGGGTCGCTCAGTTCATAACTTGGTCATATTTATAGGGTTTTGGCTAGGGTTTGAGAATTAGATCGATTCTAGAGTCCTTAATTTGTCAGAACCTAATCCATAAGAGTCCTTAGTAATGTTATAAGCTCTCCCAAGTTGATCTCCTGCAGATAGGATCCTAAAGTTCCAGTCTTTTTGCTCGTTCTTCCATTCATGGAACTGACAGGATGTAACGCATCAAGACTGGAGCGTTACATGGCTGTAGCGGTCGCACGATAGACGGCTACATCTAACGTGCACAGAGTTCAACATAAATCAAACTCTTTTGTTAATTATCCATATTATTATCCATAAAAATGGTATTTTTATCCTTAAAATACGTAAATAGGCTAACTAACCTTCTAGACTATGGGCCAAACTTAATGGGCTTGGTCCTTAAACCTTTTGAATTTTATTTAAATAGGCTAGGTTAATTATTTATCATAAATTGGGCCTTATAATGATTTGTTTAATCTAATATTCATTTATTAATCTATTTTGGGTCTTTAAAATTCTCATAAAATAATTAAATATACCAAAAATAATTTATAAAAATTCGGGGGCCTTACAAGCAAACATCGCAGGGACAGCTAAGAAGGACTATCAATCTGACATGCATGAAGGACTATCAATGCTGATGAGTCAGTCTTCCCATTTGACAAAATAGAGGAATTGGAGTGGAAAGATGTCATCAGACATGCATAGTGAAGTCTGATACCAATTGTTTAGAAAAGGGATGTCAACAAAAACACAAAAGCAATCATAGATAGTTTCAACAGCAAATGGAAACCGAGCATGGAATGATCAAAGATAGTGAGCAAAGAGTTGAGCACAGAAATAACCGGATTGCCAATGAATAGATAAAGCAGAAGGATTTTCAATATGATACCAATTTCATAAATCTTAATGAAAGAATTTGAGACTCTTCTATTATAAGAGATTATGAATGAGTCTAAACTGACCAGCATGGTTTAAACAAGATGTATATAGAATTTGTCAATGAAATTCAATACTCATATCTGAAATCAAGTTTTAATAAAGATGAACCAATTGCACATATGATATTCTTGTTTAACCTCCTTCTATCTTACTCATTCAAATTCAATGACTCCTTTGAGAGTTATACAAGATAGTATTGAGATTAAACAAATATGAGTGTATCTGAACTTGTCTTCGATTACACTAATTTTCCAGATTTTTCTTTTGATCATCACTTTATTTTTCCTGAGCAATCTTGGTTGATCAACACCTTTTTATATGAGGCACAACACGTCTTAGGTGAAGTGACCCAGTTACTCAGTGTGATAACTGCATTACTTCTCATTCATGAGAATAGAGTTAGCAATTGAAGTGTCTTTTTTTGTGAGGAGACACCTTGATTAGAGGTCGGAATCCCTAGTTACTCAACACAACCATGCCATTGCTCAACCATATTTTCAATCATTTTTAACAGCAGAGGTAACTATGGCACTTCATGATATGGGTTTACTCCATTTCTTTGATAGGGAACCCAGTTTCTCGGTGACCAAAGTCATTGCTCTGGCCAAAATTTCTTTCAAGTATTTTCAAATTCTTCAGACATTTCTCAGTATACTGAAATGTTTGAGAATAATACCTACTACATGTATCTTAACCAAAGGAAGCTATGATTTTTAAAATTTTAGATTTCAAAAGGTTTTGCATGAAATTACGTGAGACAATTGGTTAAGATTTATTAAAATAATGATTAAATATTTTCAAGTCTTTTACATCCAAACTTAATGAATACATTAGACTTAAATCAATTTGATTCATTAGACATTCTTAAACCAGTATAATAGAAGATTCTTCTTTTCGGAAGATGTTAGATTTATGATTAGGGTACACAAATTGAAATCTTTCCAAGTTCAGATAGATCAACACATTCAGTAGCATCCAATCAGTAGAAGCAACAAGAAATTTCATTTAGAGGGCAGTAGAGGACAATAACAAGCATGTATATGAAGTGAAAGAATTGGAACACATGCTTCTGCATCAACTAGATTTTTAGGAGGCAGTGAGTTTACAAGGATGTAGCAAGAGGTATTCACTTGAGTAATTCAATTCAGAAATTAATAGCTGAGTCTGGAATACAGATAGATCAGCCTGACAACATTGAATTCTAGTTCAACTCTCCATCAGAAACTTTAAGGAGAAGCAGACAGAGATTTCAGCTTTAAGAGAAGATATGAATTCAGATGATGGATAATTCAGAAGCCAATCAACACACAGGAGTAGGAGAATGATTTAAGTGACTAGACAGGAAGGGTTCATATTGTAAAAGATAAATGAGTCTAAAATGCTCCCCCTGTCTAGATGCAATGAGTCATTTCTTTTTGGATTTTTCAAATTTAATGATATGTAATGCACTACACTACATGTATGCATGTGCAGTGACTCTCCTAAGAGTATTTCCTGAACAGAAACATGAGATACATGACCATCATGCAGTGGTAGCCAAACTCTCCTTGACTAAATGCAACATAATCCAAAGTTCTAAATTTCACAAAAGCATGACAAATTATGCATCTACGCCCCCTGACTAAATGCGTTGTATGCAGTGAAGGTAGTACATATGATTTTATGATTCATGCTCATGATTATTCAAATTGTCTCATATGCATCAGATTTTTAATGGCTGTTCAACATACAAATATTAATGCATGCAGATGAAACATGAATCCATCATATCTACAAGAAAATTGCACACGTACACAACTCAGTGCATATGACATAGCAATTAAAGACATGTATGCAGGAAATTCCTGGAGAATTTAAATAGATAGGTCTGAGAGTGTTACATGAAATGTGCAGAAGTGGGGTTTTCATTCTAGAGTGCCTTGGTTTATTACCCCTTTATTCCTCTTCAAGGCACACCTACAATACAGTAAACTATTTTGTACACGTAGGTACCCAAGTGGTCTTGGGTCCTGAAGTACCACTGACACCTCTGGATGGTGCTCTCAACTTTTTCTTAGCCAGATAGTCATCAAACTCCATCAGATAACAATAATCTATAGAGTGACCAAATTTTCCACAATATCTATGTCACGCCCCGACGCGGAATATCGGGACCGACAGTAGAAAACGCTAGTAAAGATAACATGCTAAGGCAAGAATTAACATAATACCATGAATGGAAATAACTCCAATCTATTACAATAACCATCAAACGTCTTACAAACCGACTTAAACATAATCAAACATAACCTCTACTCGACTCTAGTACAATAACTAACACCAGTTCTAAGACATAGCTAGATGTAAAAAACTAAACAAACTCAACATATCTACTAGCTGATACACTCCAAGTAATCACTCTCGCCCATTCCCATCCATCTGTGAATCTTCACCTAAGCTTCCTGGAAAGAAGGGAAACAACTATATGAGCGAACTCTCAGTAGGTAACAATAGGTAAGTGTAAGTGATTAACCAATTAATTACATGTTAATATGAAACGGAAGAAGGAAATAACGATCGAATGAACAACGTAATAACAGAAAGTGCTAAAGAATGGAATGGAATAACAATATGACAAGAATGATAAGATTACAAGAATTGCAAGTTATGAACAATATATATAACATGAATTTACAGGAAATTGGCCAACAAGCAAGAATGTAACCAAGCCGAACACGATTCAAGTAAGATATAAGATATCATTGTCATAGACATCACGCTAGTCATGCACTCGGTGCAATGCCTCACCCTGTCATTACAAACTCCCATGGGCACAAGTACTTTTCGGGCGCTCTCCCTAGGACCAGACCGGGTCCCTATGATGCATTGGCATTGATTTATTGGATCCAAGATGCTAAGTTATCTAGACTTTAATAAAGTTAAATGGCCAATTATAATCAAGTATAAACTTACCTCGGAATATCCCAAGGCTAAGTTGAAGAATTACTGTCCAGAATTTTGGTCCAGGATTTCAAATTATCAAGAACCATCATGTTCTTGGATTCAAAACCATAAAACACAGGGAAAACTAGTCTCTGGAAGACATGCGATCAATACTGGGCCGCTCAAGGCTTGTGCGGTCGACACTGGGCCGCACTAACAGAAACTGGGCTGGGTTTAGCCCTCGGGAGGTCAAGGTTGAACGGCTGCTGACGGGCCACCCTTCTATATGAATGGTTAGGATAGGGCCGCACAAGGCCAGAAGGTTACAGAATCGAGGATAGGATGTGTGGTCCTGACAGAGCCGCTCATGAGTTGAACGGTCAACTCAGGGCCGCCTGAGAGAAGTACGGTCCATTACTGGCCGCACAACACAGGGCCTAACCAAGAGTTAGAATTTAGCCCAAGTGGGCTCCCGGGCTACCATAGGCATGGTGGAACTGAACCAGAGTCCAGCCCACTGTCTACTGGTCGGCCTAGGGTCTACTGGATTGATCAAATCAGGGTTTGGCTGAAGATAGATCAAGGATAATCGGCCAAGATAAATTGGCATCTGCTAGGGATGAATGCTCTCCACTGGCCCATTCATTAGTATATTCGGTCTATCAATAGCTGCTCAAGTCTCTGTTAATCCAATTCGGATTAACTCAAGTAACAGCGGTTCAATTGAGTCTAAATCAAAACTAGGGGATACAATGGTTCAAGATTAAAGTTATAACAAGTATAAACCTAATAGCCATTCAATTATAAAGGATTCACAATTAAAAATTGACATTCATTGAAAAGATGAATCAAGATCAACGTCAATTAAATAAATCAGTAAGAATGATTTACTATCATGAATTACAGTTTATTAGGTATGTTTCTAACATGCAATTAACCACTAATCTACTAACATAACATGCTGAAATGATAATTAATCTGTTCTGTTATAGATGTGCGGTCGGTTCTGGACCCTACATCCCAATGAACGGTCACAGACTAGCTGCACACGTCCCCTCAGATCCGAAGACCTGCTGGATATGGACGGTCGGTAGTGTGCCGCATGGAAGGATGTGCGGTCTGGAACTGGCCGCAGGAAATACATGCAATTAGGGCTAGGCCGCACGTTCCAGGGACAGGAACAGATATAAAAACATATAAATGGTCAACAGAGGGCCTCTTGTCTAGGATGTGCGGTCTATCGTGTGGCCGCACATGTCCAAACAGGTCGCTGCTCCTTCGCCGTGCCTGACTCCGACGAGGTTTCTAGGATTAATTTAAAACATGAAATTCGCACGATATAAAGCATAAAATTTGGGACATTTACTACCAAAAGAAAAGGCATGAAAAACTATACAAGATGCATGAATCAATTTTATGTTTACAGCCTGAAATCACAACTTAATCGAAAAGGAATAATTATAACCCTAGATGTGACATGCTTCTACTAAAACCAAAAATTCTCGCAGGATACTTGTTAGAATTCAATGCTTTCTACATCAATGGAAAGCTAACACGATGCTGCTTCTAACCATATATTATTGGTAGGGTTTGGCTTGCTATCACCTACCTGAATCGGATGAAGAAGGAAGGAGAAAGAAAACCAAGGACACCGGTACACGCAGTCACTAATCGCTCGAGATCTCCCTCGGTCCAACTCCTCTGCCGCCGCCGCTGGTTCTAAATGATTCTAGGGTTAGAGAGCTTCATTTTAATAGGTCATACATCTTATGGAGGCTTCTATGCGCGGAGTATTCGTCCACGCAAGTCGGGTTGATGTGAACGCCGCCGCAAAGGTTGACTCGATCCAAACTCCGCCGAATGCATCTCCTAGGGTTAGGGTTTTGAGAGATTAAGAGAGGGTAAATTATCCTCTCATCCTGGCCTTTCATTTGCCACCGATTTGGGCTCATTTGATGGAGTATTGGGCTCGAATTTGGCATTTCAAGGCATGGTTGACTAAGTGTTCAATTTGGGCTTAAACCACTAATTCGGCCTACTTACAGATTTTATTTGGGTTGGCCACAGTAGACAAGTTTGTTAAACGTGTTATCCTCTGCAAGAATATAATTTTTATGGATTTTTATAAAATGGGCGAAATCTAACTTATTGTATTTATTAATGGATTATTCTAATTAATTTCAAATAAATTTCTAATTAATTTCTAAAAGAAATCGGGGTATTACACCCTCCCCCACTTAAGGAATTTGGTCCTCCAAATTCTATGCACTTAATAAAAAGAGGGAGTGAGATAGCTCACCTAGAATAAGTCGGGGTACTGTCTCCGCATAGTATTTTCCGAGTCTCACGTAGCTTCTTCAGTTCCACGCCGACTCCACTGCACTTTAACCATCGGTATGGAAAGATTCCTGAGTTGTTGTTGCTTCCGATCCAAAATCTTGATCGGTCTTTCTTCATAAGTCAGATCTTCCTTCAATTCGAAGTCCATATGTTGAATAATGTGAGTGGGATTATACACATATTTCCGTAACATAGACACATGGAAAATATTATGCACTCCAGATAACTGAGATGGTAGTGCCAAACGGTAAGCAACCTCCCCCACTCTTTCCAGAATCTCGAATGGACCAATGTATCTTGGACTCAGTTTGCCCTGAATACCAAACCTTCGAATTCCACTCATAGGAGAGACCTTTAAAAACACATGTTCACCAACCTGAAATTCCAATGCTCTCCTCCTGGTATCGGCATAACTCTTATGTCTTGATTGTGATACTTGCAACCGATCTCTGATAATACAGATGTTCTTGGACGATTCAGAAATGAGATTTGGTCCAAGCCATTGCTTCTCACCTACCTCATCCCAACATAACGGGGATCGGCAGCTTCTACCATACAAAGCTTCAAATGGAGCCATCTGAATGCTGGACTGGTAACTGTTGTTGTAGGCGAATTCAATCAATGCCAAATGATCACTCCAACTACCTCCAAAGTCAATCATGCAGGCTCTAAGCATATCTTCCACTATCTGGTTGGTCCTTTCAGTCTATCCGTCTGTTTGTGGACGGAAAGCAGTACTGAAATTCAGATGAGTTCCCAAGGATTCTTGCAATCCTTTCCAAAAATGAGAAGTGAATCTGGGGTCTCTATTAGACACAATGCTGACTGGTATACCATGTAGTCTTACCACTTCCTTCATATACAAAGCAGCCAAAACATCAACTGTCCATTTAGACTTAATGGATAAGAAATGAGCCGATTTTGTCAATCAGTCGATAATCACCCATATTGCATCAAATCCACTACGAGTCCTAGGTAGACCCATAATGAAATCCATGCCAATGCTCTCCCACTTCCATTGGGATATATTAAGGGGTTTCAATTTCCCTGCTGGTCTGAAATACTCCGCCTTGACTTGCTGACAAACCAAGCATCTACTTACGAAGTCCGCCACTTCCCTTTTCATATTCGGCCACCAAAAAGATCTTTTCAAATCCTTGAACATTTTAGTACCTCCAGGATGAATGGTGTGTCTGGATCTATGAGCTTCCTCGAGGATCATACTCTTTATCTCAGCTACATCAGGTACACAAGTTCTACCTTGAAATAACAATCTTCCATCATCAGCCATCATGAAGTCAGGTATGTTACCCAAGCTTCCCTTGATCTCTACCAACTCCGGGTCATCATCTTGCAGAGATTTGATTTCCATCAGTAATTCAGGCTTAAGTTGAATCTGAGAAATCATAACTCGATCCTTGTCAACATTAAGATCCAAACTAGCTAACTGCTCTAATAATTTCCATTCTTGTAACATGAGGCTTGACAACTTGGCTATAGGCTTGCGGCTTAAGGCATCTGCCACAACATTACCTTTTCTAGGATGATACTCAATGGAGAAATCGAAATCCTTCAAATACTCCAACCATCTTTGCTGCCTCATATTGAGTTCCTTCTGAGAAAACAAGTATTTCAAACTCTTATGATCTGAAAACACCATGAATGCTTCACCATACAAGTAGTGCCTCCATATCTTCAGGGCGAACACCACTACTGCTAGCTCCAAATCATGAACATGATAATTCTCTTTATGCTTCCTCAACTGCCTAGAAGAATAAGCTATCACTTTCCTGTGCTCCATGAGTACACACCCTAAACCAATACCTGAAGCATCAGTGTATACAACAAAACTTCCTTCACTAGAAGGTAAAGCCAAAATAGGTGCAGTAGTCAAACATTCCTTCAAGGTCTGAAAGCTTCGCTCGCAATCTTCTGACCAATCAAATTTGATCTCCTTGCGCGTTAATCTTGTCAGAGGTACCACAATCTTGGAGAAATCTTGAATAAACCTTCGGTAGTAACCTGCTAGGCCTAAGAAACTTCTCACTTCAGTCACATTAGTAGGCTTAGCCTAATTCTTTACTGCCTCTACCTTCAAAGGATCAACAGAAATACCTTCTTTTGTGATGATATGTCCTAGAAAGGACACCTCTTGCAGCCAGAAATCACACTTACTAAACTTGGCATATAACCGATGATCTCTCAATAGTTGCAATGCCATCCTCAAATGTTCAGCATGCTCCTCCTCACTCTTAGAATAAATCAAGATGTCATCAATGAACACCACGACCCATTGATCAAGATAGGGCCGAAACACATCGTTCATCAGCTGCATGAAAGCTGAAAGTGCATTCGTTAGCCCAAAAGGTATTACTACAAATTCGAAATGCCCATACCTACTGCAGAAGGCTATTTTATAGATATCCTCCTCCTTAATTCATAACTGATGATATCCAGATCGAAGGTCGATCTCAGAAAAATACTGAGCTCCTGCTATCTGATCAAATAACTCATCAATCCTTGGCAATGGATATTTGTTCTTGATAGTCAACTGGTTCAATTGTCGATAATTGATGCACAACCTCATCGAACCATCCTTCTTCCGGACGAATAATACAGGGGCTCCCCAAGGGGAAGTACTTGGTCGAATGAACCCTTTCTCAAGCAATGCCATCAACTGCTGCTTTAGTTACCTTAGCTCCGCAGGAGACATACGATAAGGAGCTTTGGAAATAGGGGTCACACCAGGAATTAGATCAACAGAAAAGATAACTTCCCTCTCATGAGGAAGTCCTGGTAATTCCTAAGGAAAGACATCTGGAAAATCTCGGACGACAGAAAAGTCCTCAATCTCAATCTTCTGCTCAGGGGTCACAAAAATAAAGGCTAGAAAAGCCTTACATCCTCTTCTCATCAGCTTATCAGCTCGAAGAGCCGAAATAAGCGGAACAGACTTATGGTGTCTAATTCCTATAAAAGAAAGTCCAGGGTGTCCAGTGAAAGACACAGAACTAGATCTGCACTGAACATTGGCCTCATACTTAGCCAACCAATCTGCTCCTAGGATTACGTCATAATCCTTCATATCCATGCAAACTAAATCAGCTGGCAAGTTTTGTTCATTGATCAAGACCTTACTAGAAGGATAGAAATACTTAATTGCTAAACCGGAACCAATAGGAGTTGAAATCTTTAACGGACAATTCATCAAAGCTGGCTGCACAGCTAAAGACTTCGTAAATCTCTGAGAAATAAAAGAATGAGTGGCACCAGTATCAAAAAGAACAAAAGCTGATTTATCATATAATAAGAGTACCTTCAACAAGTCCACCTTCCTCGGCGGGTCCTGTCTCATCTTCTTGTAGAGCCTGGAGCTTGCCTTGCTGCTTCTTGATTCCTTGCGATTTCACCGGGGTAGCTTGCTCAGATAAAAGAGGGAACTCGAGAATACGGTGGTCCCTACTACCACAACGTAAATAGGCACCCAGCTTGCGCCAGCGCTCCTCCATCTTGTGACCTGGATGGTCACAATACTTGCATACGCCCTTGAATGGAACAATAGGGCCATGTTTCTTGTCTTCAATCTTTGGCATCTTGCCTTTCCATGAACCAGACCCGCTAATGGGCCTCTTCCTGCCATGACCAGGCTTGATACTTCCAGAACCAGTATGGTGTTGTTCAATCTTAACACTCTTCCCACGGATTCTCTCCATCATTTCTAAAGTATCTTCCAACACTTGAGCCTTTCTCACCAGCTCGGAATAAGTTGGAATTTCCATCGGTGCCAACTGGTTGATATACTGCAGCTTCAGCCCATTAAGAAAGCACTTAGCTTTCATCTTCCTAGTAGACATCAAATGAGTAGCATAACGAGATAGCCGAGAGAATTGAGCTTCATATTCAGCTACAGATAGATTTCGTTGCTTCAAAGTAGCAAACTCAGCTGCCTTCTTCTCTTGTACTCGATCAGAGAAATATTTACCATTGAAGAATTTCTCGAACTCCTCCCATGTGACTTGTCTATCACCAAGGGTAGCCTTCACTGCGTCCCACCATCCTCACATCACGTTCAAGTTGAAAGGTCGATAAGAGGACACGTTCCTGATCGCTGCATTGCATTACTTCAAAAATCCTCCCTATCTCTTCAAGCCAGTGCTCGGCTTCATCAGGGTCAGTCGAGCCACCAAATCACGGGGGATTCATCCCACAGAAGTTACGATAAAGGTCGCCAGTGCCATGGTTTGCAGCTCCTCCTTGAGCCACTTGTTGCAAAGCTTGAGTAAGTCCTTGAATCGTATGCTGCAAGTTCCTCCATTCTGCACGTTCTCCTGCCATTGCAAAAGCCTACACGTGGAATAGGTTATATTAGGTTCAATTCAGAATGGATAATCGTGCAATTAGATTATTAACTCAACCCCAGTCTTCTACCTAAATCTCACCAGGTTGGGTCCTTAGACTTATAACAAGGTTATAGGTCCTACGGTATCACTTAGGATCCTAGAACTTAGAGAACCTAGGGATATTAGAAAACTTAGGCTCTGATACCACCAAACTGTCACTCCTCGACGCGAAATATCGGGACCGGCAGTAGAAAATACTAGTAAAGATAACATTCTAAGCTAAGAATTAACATAATACCATGAACAGAAATAACTCCAATCTATTACAATAACCATCAAACGTCTTACAAATCGAATTAAACATAATCAAACATAACCTCTACTCGACTCCAGTACAATAACTAACACCAGTTCTAAGACATAGCTAGATGTAAACAACTAAACAAACTCAACATATCTACTAGCTGATACACTCCAAGTAATCACTCTCGCCCATTCCCATCCATCTGTGAATCTTCACCTGAGCTGCCTGGAAAGGGGGGAAACAACTATATGAGTGAACGCTCAGTAGGTAACAGCAGGCAAGTGTAAGTGATTAACCAATTAATTACATGTTAATATGAAACGGAAGAAAGAAATAACGATCGAATGAACAACGTAATAACAGAAAGTGCTAAAGAATGAAATGGAATAACAATATGACAAGAATGATAAGATTACAAGAATTGCAAGTTATGAACAATATATATAACATGAATTTACAGGAAATTGGCCAACAAGCAAGAATGTAACCAAGTCGAACATGATTCAAGTAAGATATAAGATATCATTGTCATAGACATCACGCTAGTCATGCACTCGATGCAATGCCTCACCCTGTCATTACAAACTCCCATGGGCACAAGTACTTTTTGGGCGCTCTCCCCAGGACCAGACCGAGCCCCTATGATGCGTTGGCATTGATTTATTGGATCCAAGATCCCAAGTTGTCTAGACTTTAATAAAGTTAAATGGCCAATTATAATCAAGTATAAACTTACCTCGGAATATCCCAAGGATAAGTTGAAGAATTACTGTCCAGAATTTCTATATAGGAGTTCAAATTATCAAGAACCATCATGTTCTTGGATTCAAAACCATAAAACACAGGGAAAACTAGTCTCTGGAAGACATGCGGTCAATATTGGGCCGCTCAAGGCTTGTGCGGTCGACATTGGGCCGCACTAACAGGAACTGGGCTGGGTTTAGCCCTCGGGAGGTCAAGGTTGAACGGCTGCTGACGGGCCACCCTTCTATATGAACGGTTAGGATAGGGCCGCACAAGGCCAGAAGGTTACAGAATCGAGGACAAGATGTGTGGTCCTGATAGAGCCGCTCATGAGTTGAACGGTCCACTCAGGGCCGCCTGAGAGAAGTACGGTCCATTACTGGCCGCACAATACAGGGCCTAACCAAGAGTTAGAATTTAGCCCAAGTGGGCTCCCGGGCTACCATAGGCATGGTGGAACTGAACCAGAGTTCAGCCCACTGTCTACTGGTCGGCCTAGGGTCTACTGGACTGATCAAATCAGGGTTTGGCTGAAGATAGATCAAGGATAATCGGCCAAGATAAATTAGCATCTGCCAGGGATGAACACTCTCCACTGGCCCGTTCATTAGTATATGTGGTCTATCAATAGCCGCTCAAGTCTTTGTTAATCCAATTCGGATTAACTCAAGTAACAGCGGTTCGATTGAGTCTAAATCAAAACTAGGGGATACAATGGTTCAAGATTAAGGTTATAACAAGTATAAACCTAATATCCATTCAATTATAAATGATTCACAATTAAAAATTGACATTCATTGGAAAGATGAATCAAGATCAAGCTCAATTAAATAAATCAGTAAGAATGATTTACTGTCATGAATTACAATTTATTAGGTATGTTTCTAACATGCAATCAACCACTAATATACTAACGTAACATGCTGAAATGATAATTAATCTGTTCTGTTATAGATGTGCGGTCGGTTCTGGACCCTACATCCCAATGAACGGTCACAGACTGGCCGCACACGTCCCCTCAGATCCGAAGACCTGCTGGATATGGACGGTCGGTAGTGTGCCGCATGGAAGGATGTGCGGTCTGGAACTGGCCGCAGGAAATACATGCAATTAGGGCTAGGCCGCACGTTCCAGGGACACGAACAGATATAAAAACATATAAATGGTCAACAGAAGGCCTCATGTCTGGGATGTGCGGTCTATCGTGTGGCCACACATGTCCAAACAGGTCGCTGCCCCTTCGCCGTGCCCGACACCGGCGAGGTTTCTAGGGTTAATTTAAAACATGAAATTCACACGATATAAAACATGGGATTTGGGGCTTTTACTACCAAAAGAAAGAGCACGAAAAAATATACAAGATGCATGAATCAATTTTATGTTTACAGCCTGAAATCACCACTTAATCGAAAAGGAATAATTATAACCCTAGATGCAACATGGTTCTACTAAAACCTAAAATTCTCGCAAGATACTTATTAGAATGTAGGGCTTTCTACATCAATGGAAAGCTAACACGATGCTGCTTCTAACCATATATTATTGGTAGGGTTTGGCTTGCTATCACCTACCTGAATCGGATGAAGAAGGAAGGAGAAAGAAAACCAAGGACACCGGTACACGCAACCACTAATCGCTCAAGATCTTCCTCGGTCCAACCCGTCTGTAGCCGCCGCTAGTTCTAAACGATTATAGGGTTAGAGAGCTTCATTTTAATAGGTCAGACACCTTCTTGGAGGCTTCTATGCGAGGAGTATTCATCTACGCAAGTCGGGTCGATGTGAACGCCGTCGCAAAGGTTGACTCGATCCAAACTCCACCGAATGCATCTCCTAGGATTAGGGTTTCGAGAGATTAAGAGAGGGTAAATGATCCTCTCATCCTAGCCTTTCATTTGCCATCGATTTGGGCTCATTTGATAGAGTATTGGGCTCGAATTTGACGTTTTAAGGTTTGGTTAACTAAGTGTTCAATTTGGGCTTAAACCACTAATTTGGCCTACTTACAGATTTTATTTGGGTTGGCCACAGCAGAGAAATTTGTTAAACGTGGTATCCTCTACAAGAATATAATTTTTATGGATTTTTATAAAATGGTCGAAATCTAGCTTATTCTACTTATTAAGGTATTATTCTAATTAATTTCTAATTAATTTCAAATAAATTTCTAATTAATTTTTAAAAGAAATCGGGGTATTACAATCTACATGAAACAACCGAATTTTTTATCCTATTATGCACATCAACATAAGCATGAGATCTACGTGCATGAGTATGAACCTTTCTGTTGTTTACATGAACATTTCATCTCTCATTGTCAGTTGGCCAACAGTTTGCAGATTTATGACCCGGCTTTCCACAATTAAAACATGAAAGATTCATTCTGTTAAGGCTTCTATCAAAAACATGTCTTTTTACAGGGATTTTTGCAGATTTAGAATTAAATATTTTTTCCTGAGCATGTCTACAGTCCTTGACTATATGGCCATACTTTCCACATTCGAAGCACCCGATGTGCTTACCTCTAGAACTAGTATTATTCCTATGAGACCCTCACCAACATTCAATAACCTTGTGACCAGGATTATTATAATTGAAACATATGATGTGCTAGTTTGAAACAGATTTGTTTCTATTAAAGCCACAATGATTTACAGGAAATTTAGCACGCATCCTATCATCTTGTTTGATGACAAAGCATTCATTCATGAAGTGACCATGCCTACCACAGTAATGACAAGAACTATTAAACTTCTTAGTAGCATGATTTTTGTTAAATGAGTTCTTTGACTGCATTGTTCCACAAATATGATCATCCTCTATCATCAATATGCAATCATGCATTACATGGCCTAGCTTACCACAGTAATTGCATGAGACATCCTTTTTATTTGCATGTGAATGAGTAAAAGACTTATGAACAACATGCATTAAGCTATCAGATTTCACAAAACTAGTAGAGTTAACAATGCAGGCAGGAACAACTTTGACTTTATTCATATGTGCACTCTTTTTTAATTTTTTAGTCTTTTTAAAAACTTTTGTTTGTTTTTCATTTCTCTGAGCCTTGAATTGAAAGAATGATGATGAGGGTGTTTTAAATGGCTCAGAACAACTCGCAAAAGAGGTGGATAACTTATTTTCAGGTTTCTTCTTGTTGACCAAATTGTAACCTAATCCTTCCGTCTGAACATTAACCTTAGTTCCAAGAATCTTATCAAGGTTACTTTTTCCTTCAACAAATTTTGACAGTGAGCTTTTAAGATCCTGGATTTTAGAATTTAAGGAAGCAATGTTAGCTTCATAGCCAACAATCTCAGTTTCACAAGAAGTAACCTGTTGATGCAGAACATCATTCAAACTTTTTAAAGTTACAATTTCTTGTGTGTGCTCTTGCTCTTTGTTGACTTCAGTTTCTTTCAAAATACATTTTTCTTTTTCAATTGTCAGTAATTTTTCTGATATAACAGTATTTAAAACCATGAGTTTCTTATTTTGCTCTTTCAAATTTTTATTTTCATCCATCAGAATTTCTTCATATTCTTCTACTTCCTTTTTCTTTTAAAGCAACAAATGATTTTCATCTTTTAAGGATGCATTCAGATTCTTCAGCATATCAATCTCAGAATAAATATCTTCAATCACTTCTTTTAGAAAAATGCATTCATCATTCTCTTCTTTTGAGCATGTGTTTTCTTCTTAAAGAGAGACAATCAATTTCCTCTGCCATTCATTTTCAAGGTAGAGATCTTCATTGCGTTCCTTTAGGAGAGGGCATGTGTTGCAAACTGCCTCTATAGAACAAATGTTTGAAGCTTCTTCCTTGATTTCTTTTATTCTAGCTACAAGGTTTTCATTATTCTTCTGAACTTCTACATTCTCAAGTTTCATTTTGTCCACTTTGGAATTAATATTATTCAACTCTTGCAATTTCATTAGATGTTCATCTTTTTTAACATTCAGCTGATCTTCCAATTTAGAAATTTTGTTCAGACATTCTTGATTTTCATCTTTCAAAGATAAAATCTATTCCTTATTGTTATGAACATCCACCAGACACATATCATAAGATTGTTTCAACTTAGGACAATTTTCACAAGAGAATTCAGATTTATTCTGTTCAATCTTTTTCTTCAACTTTTTATTTTCAGATTTTATTTTTCTAGACAACTCTAGCAACTCTTCATACATCACTACCAGGTCATCAAATGAATGTTCTTCTGATCTGGAGCTTACCTGAGATGACGTTTCTTCATCATTATCTCTCCGGTTGGCCATCAGACAAATTCGTTCTTGCTCCTGATGAATGGTACTTATTTTATCCATGATCTCCTTTCCAGAATGACATCGTTCAATACATGGAAATATTTCAGTGTTAACTGCATCTCTTAGAATATTGAGAACTCTAGTATTCTCGCTATGCTTAATTCTGGCCTCTTTAGACCATCTAGTCTCATTCTGAGGTAATTTGTGTGGGCCTTTTGATACAAGATTCCATAGAGTTGGATCAATGGAATTCATGTGAACACATAGGCCGTATAACAAATTACTGAAGTTAGAACCATCAAAAGTCAAAGGATGAGCCATTAAGATAAATAGCAAATAGGTTCAATGCGCAAAGCAATCGATAAGTAATGCACCAAAAGCAAGATAGTATGATCTTCTGCAGATTGTTGGATCTGATGAACCAGAACCCGCTCTGATACCAATTGATGAGTCTATAAGATGGTGCAAACTGGATTCAGAGGGGGGGGGTGAATGAATCTCCCCTTTAAAAATTGCCCAATTACAACTAGCTAGACAATAGTGCGGAACTGAACTCTCAGATGACTTGTGGAAGTAAAGTGCTTCTCCAATAACAACTAGAAGATCAGACAGACTGGGCTTTTGATCTGCTAGCAAGTATTGTCGAATAGAGAAGTTAGCACAGTTCAGAAAACAATGAAGGTGCCTAAGCAATTTACTCGGATGATCAAAGATCAATCAATCACAATCGAAGTTCATCACAGGCAATGATCCTAACATTCATCTATCTCGAGATGAAGCTCAACTAGATCTAATAGAGAAAGAGTCTCTATTCACACTGCGAACTGAAGGATTGGATAGATACAATATAAATAATTATACCCATACATCTATCAGCAAATTCAAAGCACAATAATCACACACAGCAAACCACTGCACAGATGATTTTTAGGTGGTTCGGTCCTCCATACCTACGTCCACCCCACACTCAACCCAAGTGTGGATTCCTACTGACTCACAGCTTGAATGGCTGGGCATCACAACTTGCTTACATCAGCTGGGCCTCACAGCTTACCATCCGCTGAGCATCACAGCTTGTTATCCCGCTGAGCATCACAGCTTCCTGTCCAAGGTTACCCACCTTGCCTGCTGAGCATCACAGCTTGCTCTGCTGACTCACAGCTTGAAGTTCAAAAGAGAAAAAGAAAACAAGACACAACGACAAAAAGTTGGAAATGAAAGCTTAGAATGTAGCTCACGCAGGAGCAGTCTGATTCTGAATTTGATCCCGAAATTAGAAACATATCTAGATCTAGATGCACATCTCTCTTTCTTCCTCCTCTTTCTGCTAGCTCTCTCTTTTTCTTTCTGATCTCTTCTTCTGTCTTTTCTCAACAACTCAATCTCTCTAATTTTTCTTTTCTCAGACTCCTTCAGATTTCTCTTTCTCTACTGCTCTCTATCTTCTTCTAACTCTCGATCTCACGATCACTCTCTTCTTCTTTCAACTCTCTGTAGCTCCCTTATCTCACTCTTTGATTCTTCTCTGAAGCTCTGTTCTATTTCCTTTCTCAGGATATTTTCTGTCCGTCTCTCCTTATATATCTTCTCCAGCCTTCGATACCCTTTTTATAGGCAGACGGTGGGCGCGTGTGTACCACGTTTCTCGACCAAAACACTTATGCAGATCTTGTCCTCATTTGTCCACGTGTCTGGATCACTGGCCCGCTCATTGTCTTAGATCACGTGCCAACTTCCAGCATTCTGAGAACACATGCCTTCTTAGTTCAAGCTCACGAGTTCACTTTAACTTGTCAGTTATAAGTAATTAGTCATATGGTATAAATTGAAGTTTGCATTGACTTAATATGATATATGCAAGGTATGTAAAGACTTTGATATGCCTATAGGAGGATATGCACAGACCTCTTATGTGTTGAACCAAAGAGTGCATCGACCTGCTACAGTGTGTGCACATACTTTCAATATGCAAGATGACATATGTGCATCGAATTAGTTATGCTGAGTGTAAAACATGCATAGACTTGTTTATGATGCAGGAAGACAACATGCACAGGCCCATAATGTAGAGCAGTAAAACATGCACGAACTTGTGCTCGCAGCAAGAGCTGCACCGACTCTTGCTCGCTGCAAAAACTACACCGACTTGAGCTCACAGTAAACCTGCATCAACCTCAAGTACTCGCAGCAAAAGCTGCACCAACTCGTATAGCACTTAGCCAAAAAAATGCACTGACTACGCATGTAGTTTCATAGAAGTTGCATAGACTCTAATATAAATGATGCAAAAAGTGCACTGACTTATTCATGCGTGATGACATAAAAGTGCACCTACCCTTGCATTTGCGTATGCACCAACAAGCATCGACCTGAGCGTAGTTGTATGAACAGTGATATGTACTGACCCTGACAAGCACCGATGTGTATATACCTTAGACAAAGCCTGCTCCGTCTTCATATGTGCATGATGCAAGAGATGCACCGACTGTATGCAAGTATCATGCAGACTTGCACCGACTGTAGATTGTAGTCAAGCAAAGTGTGCACCGACTCCAGCAGTGACGTGAATAGACTTATATGCAGAAGAAGAGCATGCACTGACCTTAGATGTCGGGCTACAGGAACATGCACCGACTGTAGATTGTAGTCAAGCAAAGTGTGCACCGACTCCAGCAGTGACGTGAATAGACTTATATGCAGAAGAAGAGCATGCACTGACCTTAGATGTCGGGCTACAGGAACATGCACCGACTCAATATGCATTAGGCAAAAGTGCACAGACCTCTATACGTAACATGTGTGAGTATACACAGACCTCTATACGTAACATGTGTGAGTATGCACAGACCTCTATATGTACTGGGTGCAACTAGCATCGACCTTATGACAATGCACACCTGACTAGCACCGACCTTTATATGCTTGCATACAACCATGCATCGACCCAGTAACATGTACAAACCTTAAATGTATTAGGCTAAACGTGCATCGACCTTAACCTGCCTTAACATGAAAGGTTTATCAACCTCAACTAGAGTACTGTAGGACATACTGTATTCAATAAGAACATATGGAATCATAGAAACACTATGGAATCAAATATATGAGTCGTAGTGTTTGGCATCATCAAAACATAATATCCAACAGTTCTTAGTTGCCAGCTCGCTGAGCCGAGTGTTCACTTGGTGTTGGGTACGTTCTCTGCCTTAGACTATACTTTTGTTGGATTGGACTCTTTTCATGTAGTTGTTTATTTATTTCTATTAATTGTTATATTGTCCTACTTTATTTCCTATTTTTTTGTACCTCCACACTCCTTTTAGCCCTTCCGAGCCCTCCCGGCTCGTGGGCGACGGGCCAGGATTCGAATGGTATTGGGTTCTTCACGATATCCGGATCTTGGGTAGTTACACATGGACCTAGTCGAGGATGGCATCGGACTACAGTGAGCGACCATGATGGGGTCTCATTATATGAGGCTTAGGCGCAAGCACCACAAGAGAGCAATCCCTTGGTATCAGATCACACCCTAGAGGATAGCGCAGTGTACCTGGCAGACTACGCATGCTGGTACATGAGATGCCTCCATCTCAACACCTGCATGGTAAGAAGTTTACATCTAGAGATTGTATTAGCATTGAAATTCATGTTTGAAGATTTTAATCCCTAGCGAAATTGTGCAAATGCAAGAGACGGAGGCCACTTGCATCCTGAAGGATAGGGTGGCGATATTGGACCATGAGAACGTGGTCCTACATCACCAGATCCAGAAGCTTGTAAGTCTAATGAATTTGAATTAATTTAATTCACATATGACCACACTATTTTCTTTTTGTAGTGAGAGTAGCTGGCCCACTGTCACTACACCAGGGGTGGAGCAGAGGCAGTGGGTCCTTCATCCCCAGTCATGAGATTGGAGGATTTGGAGGCTCGCCTATAGGTGGCGTTGGATTGGGCCGAGGCGAGAGAGGAGGTGCTAAGGTAGTCGGTAAGACCCTAAGAACATTATGCATTTCCTTTTAATTATTCCCTTACTTCTATCAATATGCAACTCCATGTTGGTGTTTGATTACAGCAGAGAGAGACAGAGGCTACCTTAGCCAACGGAGGAGCTATGATTGCATAGAGAGACACAAAAACAAGGGGTTTTTTCTTAATAAAAATTTCTTGATTTAATAATCATCGTAAAAATAAAGGATTTTTTCTTTTTAGTCTCTACAAATAAGTGTATTTATGTTTTAGTCCCTCAAATAGAACTATTATTTTTAAAGTCTCTCAAATCTTCATTGTTTTAGTTATTAGTCCCTACCATTAGTTTCAATACTAGAGTTGAATGTAACCTTGGCTAAATTAACTTAAGATGAGTAAAAGACTAAAATAACCCAAGTTAAATTACGGGTCCCACACTCCTCTCTCTCTCTCTCTCATCATTGTAGTTGTGTGCCCCACCTCCTATCTCTGGCGAAGACATCCCACCCACCATAGATGTAGAAGTAGAGAGAGAGAGAGAGAGACTATAACAAATAGACTTTTACCTACATTTTTAAAACATAAGTATAGATCCAAGAAATATAGGTAAAGCATTTACTTAGGTTTCCCTGCCACGCTTTGAAAATATGGCGCTTGCACACGTGACTATAGGTTATACCTACATTTTAATGAAACATAGGTATCGATCGACCTATACGTATACTTTAGAAGCGTACGAATAGTCTAACAGAGGCGTAGGTAAAACTCATCTACAGACATGCATATAATGCATATAAGAGGATATACCTACATTTCTAAAAATTTATGTATTACCTTTTGCCATGTAGTAGAATAAATGTTCGAATAAGGATTAGCATCACTTTTTTAGAAACGTAGAAAAATAATTTAACGTCCGTTAATAAAAAATGTAGGAATATATTATCTTTCTTTTAAAAGATCCTATTAGTATTTGTGCTCTCATCACCTATCATAGTACATCGATTCATATTTTCACATTACTCATAATACATCTATTCATAGATTGTATCACTCACAATCATGTTGATCTACACAATTCTCATTCACACCTATTTACAAATCTCATCCACTAAAGATAATTGAGGAACATGCATTGACATGATTAAATCTTAATGGCATTCATTCAAAAAATACTAAACTCATAGTACATCTAAAGTAACTTTATAAGTTTCCATAAATGAAGAAAAAAGTAATCAACATCCATCTCAAATGTATATAGGTGAAGAGTAATTATACATAATTAACATCATAAATTAAAAAACATACTAAGAATTAAATCTAGATCACCCTGCTTGTATATTTCTCGACAAAAAGATCTCGATACGTTGTGTTGGGCAACTTTCAAGAAAATGTAGTCCGACTCAGAAAGAGGCTACAAAAGAAAAAGCAACCAAGTCTATAGATACTAATAAAACAACATAAGGAATGCCTCATTTTTATACTCAAAGCTTTTGACTCTACAGATCACTTCATAACCAAGTAAAATGCATATCCTACTTATGTGACACTTTGCAGCCGACCCTTAATGGAATTCTACTTCAAACTTTAGTCATACAAATAGTGAATCAGTGATGCTTGAAAGTTGAAACCAAAAATTCCGGTGGAAACAACTTTCCTGATCTTAAGTACTAATTTTGATGTGACTTGACTCATCTGAGGTCATCTGTGCACCGAAACCAGAAACTAATGACAACTAGTTCCAACAACTGAAATAAGCCTTTTTGAAGATAGATTTGCTCGCAATAACAACTTAGCAAGAAAAAATAATATAGGAAATGTAAATTTAATATTTTCTTAAGAATAACTCAGGTTGACTACATTAAGAAAACCACACGAGATGTATCACTTAATATGTGGAATTGCTTGGAGGTAGCCTCATTTTAAGAAGATTATAGTACACTGGGGTTTCTCCTTTTATCCTGACGGTATTCTCAAATGGTAAAATAATAGAAAAGATGGCTTCAAAATCTCATATCAAAGCATGGATCAAGAAGAACCATGTCAAAATCCATAGAACATGGAGTAGTAAAGTTGGATGCAATCCTATAGTCCAGCAAGGGAAGATGATAAACAACTAAGATTTCAAACTAAAGCAAACTGAAAGGTTTCAAACTAAAGCAAATCTTCCAGTACTATAGGATAAATTTGTTCAAAAACCAAATAAATAATACCTTCTACACCTTTGAAGCAGACTGCACCTTTGCTTTTAATGTCTTTATAATATTTTCCAAATCTTTTAGTCATTTCTCATGCTTTAAGCCATGCTTTTCAATAGTTTTCTCAGGTGCCAAAACTGTAGAAGCACAATCCTCATATAGAGTCTACTTTTCATTCATACCCACTCTCAGTTCTTCGAGATCATGTTCAAATTTTCTCACTATCTCACCAAGCTGACACACTAGAAAGATAACACACTAGAAACAGGACAGCTGGTCAAAAAGATGCTTTACTAGCGACCTTGTGGTGCTCATTATGTATAGCTCCGCTCTAAAATAGTGAGGGATCATAAGATTTGAGTTGTACAAATAATTTCTAAAGAAGCAAAAGTTGTGAAATCTACAAACCAAGAGTAAAACTAAGAAAGAGTGCAGTTCTATTACTACATGGAAATTAGGCTGTCTGCACTAACATATCATCACATTATTTGTCAACCAAATGCAGTTTACTGCACCAAATCAGACCAATCTGCAATACAGAAGAATTGATCCACGATTAGGCATGGTAAAGCTGAAACATGTAAGGTCCAACATCTTATTAAAGTGCTTCATAATTAGTGTTTATGATGCTTCTTGGAGAATCCCATTGTGGATGATAGTTCATCGTACAATTTCAGTGAAAAAAATCATGCACCAAGATACATGTGAAGGCCAATGACCAGGCAGTGGAAGAAGTCATAAGTTGACACAACATATATACATATTGAAGACAAAGCTGAACCAAATATAGAACAAAAGTGCAAAGTAAAAGGGACCTTTCTTCAATATTTCATAGTTGCTTCCCGTGAAAATGTGGCATTGATTCAGCTTTAGCCAAAGCATGAAGCTGCCATAACAGTCCCCCACCTGGATTATGACAAGGAAAAAATTAAAACCATGTTACTCGATAGAGAAACCAAATTGCCTTTCATTTCTTTCTCTTTTTTTCAATATAAACAAATGCTGAGAAGGTCCACCAGAACACTGATAGAGGGGCCAAAGAAAAAAGAATCACTAGAAGCAAAGATGGAACATCCACACATGGACAGCAACACTGCTAACACTATGAGACAATCAGTATTAACAAGAATATAGCCTAGGGCATTAAGAGTCAGAAAACTGAAGCTGAGTCCAAGCGTGCAAGCTTGTTGTTCACTGCCACAATCCGAAGCATTTCACCAATGGAATTTTCTGAACCCACATAATTTAGCCAATCAAGATGCTCGTGCTCTCTTATCGCTGCAACCAGGGCACTTGTACTGCTTGATGTGCTCAGCCCTTGCAGGGGTAATCCGAACACATTTCCCATGGAACCATCTCTCGCACACATCACAACAATGAGAGTTAGGACCTAATATTCTGAAGATAGGTGATCTAGTAGTGGAAGTGGCACGGAAGGAACTTTAAGCATGCAACATTCTGACTTGATTCTTTATACAGTTATGTAGACAACAAGACAATTTGACAAGGATGATGTGCAAACTTTCAAAAGAGGGAACCTTTAGAGTAATATGTGAGTAAAGAATGTATGTTTTCTTTTAAATGTGAAATGTTTCATGTGGATTTTAAAAGAAAGCATGCTACATACAGGGAATAACCTGAGAAGTAGAGGTATACAATGCTTAAGAAATGCCACTTGTTTGGGGGAGCATCACAAAGATTGACCACTTTTTTGCAATGCATACTCATTTTCAGGATACATAAGATCCATGTTTCCTTGGCAAATAAGTAGACAAATATTGTTGTGCATGTATGGTTCATGTGTGGTTTTGATGATGTTTAACTATGATTTATTATTGTGCTTTTGATAATGATCCAACTATGATTCACTGAGTGTGTTGATATTTTTCATGCTGCTATGCTATTTTATGTTATGTTAGTTAATCAGAGTTGACTGCAGGGTACCGGTTAACTTAAGTCTAAGTCGACAGAACAAAGTAAATTCAGTCGACTCATATGTACTCAAGTTGACTCATATGTCTACAGGTCGACCAAAGTGGCTAGCAGGACGACCCAAAGAAAGGGCCTGGTCGACCGAATTTCCCTGGTCATGAAGGGAAACTTGGTCAGTTTTCAAGCAATGGCAAGAAGTCTAGACGTTTTCCTATCTTTATCACTAGACCATTGGATTTCCATATCAATAGGTCAAGAAACTAAATTATGGAACCGAGAAGATGAAGAAGATATCTTAGAAGATTTAATGATGAAGCAGAGGGTGTGAATTCTCATGAGAAGTCAAAGATGTCAAAAGCAAAGCCGATAGAAAGAATTGAGAAAGAAGAGTCAACAGACAAAGGGAAAGTCAGTCGACTTAGTTTGAACTCAGTCGATAGATCTAAAGATTCAATCAACTGACATGCCACGGAGTCGATAGACATTATCGAAGGCAAGCCAACAGCAACATCAGTGCAAGCAACAGCAAGCAGCAACACCAACAGCAGCCAGTAGCATCGGCCTGAAATAGCAACACAAGTAGCATGAAGCCAGGCAGGGTAAGTCGGCAGAACAAAGGAAAAGCAGAAATCAGTTGACTTAGGTAAAACTCAGTCGACAGATGTTAAAAATCAGTCGACTGAAACATGTGAAACAAGAAGCAAGTCCACATAGTCTGTAGAAGTGTTGAGTTGCGCAACAGTATAAAATGAAGACATGTTGAGTCTGTTGAGTAGTGGACATCGGATCTAGAGGGGAGGGGTGAATAGATCTCCTCCTCTTTTCGCAATGCAACCCTCTTTATAGATAGTTAAAAAAAAATACAGCGGAATACAACTAGCTTAGCGAAGGACACTACGATTCGCTTGGCAAGACGAGCAAGTAATATATTGATTCGAATCTAAGCATGCATCTAGAACGAAATAATCACACAAGCAAATCACAACACACAAGATTTTAAGGTGGTTCGGACTGAATCCCCAGCCCTACTTCCACCCCTCACCAAATCCGGTGAGACTCTACTAGTGCCACGCACTGAACCGCAAATCAGAAAGACCTCCGATTGCCTTCCTACTAACCACAGGTAGGGACGTCAACACCGCAGATCAGCCAACTTTCGATTGCCTTCCTACTAACCACCGGTAGGGACAATATTTAGTTTCAAATGTTTGAATGAAATGAAAAGAGAACAAATATCAAGCTATTCAAACAAGATATGGAATATGCTCAAGGAGAAAAGATCTTGTCTGAGATTACTGGAGCTTGAATCTGATTCTTCAATGGTATCTTCTTCCTTGTGAAATGATCTTCCTTGGATCACCTTGAGTTGATGAAGAAGATGATGGTTGCAGCTTTATCTTCACTTGGCTTGGGGTTGATCTCCTCTTGAAGTAGCTTGAATCACTTGAGGATTTGATGAAGAACTTCTTCCCGGAATACTGTTCACAGCTATAGTACTCGATCTCCTCTCCCTTGAACACACCCTTGTAGCCTCCTTTGATCTCCCTTCTTAGCCTTAGGGTTTCCAACCCTTCTTGTGTGTGTTTTATATCCTTTGAATGGTCCATAGAAACCCCCAGACCAGATCCATAATCCATGGGGGATTGAGTGACTTTAGGATTAAAGAAATACAAGGAAAGGGGCTGGCCTCGAGGTGGAAATCGAAGTCAACAATTGTTGGCTCACGCCTGGCGGTCGACCGCCACTGAGAAACCGACTGGCATTTGGTCCCTGGGAAATACGGTCGATCGCCTTGGGTTGGCGGTCGACCGCCACTGAGAATCCATGTAGGTAGTGAGTTGCTGGTAGGAGCGGTCGACCGCCCCTGGGCCAGCGGTCGGCCGCTGGCTGGGGCAAGCCCAGGTTTCCCCGGTTCGGTCCATTAACCCCTTCCGCTCAGTCCTTTAACTCCTTTAGCAGCTTGTTCATGTCTGTGGCATCAACTTTGACAGTCTTGAAGGTGTCAACTGAGTCTTTGACCTTGGGTTCTCTTGGTTATGCTTCTTTGTGCATCGACCTTGGCTATGTAAAGTGCCGACTCATCTTGAAGGGATTTGCATCCTTGCTTGGACGCGATCAATGAGCTTTCACTTTTGCCATTTCCACTCAAGCCCTCGGCATATCTGTTATAAAAGAACATCAAGTAGTTCAGTCATATAAGAGTGGAAAGCATCAATGACTTATAGTGTTTAGCCATTATCAAAACCAAGAATATCAAATAACTCAAATGAGCACAGGATGATGTCGAATGACTCAAATGACCACATGATGACTCAAATGACCACAGGGGCACAACATTCTCCCCCTTTTTGATGATGGCAACACTGCGAGTCATTATGTGACAGTAATATCCAAGATGGCAAAATTTATAAAAAATGCGACATATATCCATGATAAATAAAGCATGTGAATGCGGATATGAATGCGGATATGGATGCATGAACGATCAAAGCATATGAATGCGGATATGGATGCATGAACGATCAAAGCATATGAATGCTATGCAATTATGCAAACCCCCATCACATATGAAGATTCTCTCCCTCGTCCACAATTCACTCTCCCCCTTTGACAACTCACAAAGGACTCACAACAAGACATTCTCCCCCTTTGACGGCATCAAAATGGAGGGATAATGTAGACAAGGTGATAGATGTCTTGGAGACCAGAGCTGAATGGAGTTGAGAGCAAGCCATTATATGCAAACCTGAACCACACCGTGAGCAATATATATATGGTTCAAAGCTAAGGAAATCACAGATCAATAATAGAGTTCGAAAAGTAGCTACATCCAAGTGTTAATAGAAATGAACAAAAAGTGCATATCATGGCGGTGTGTAACCTTCCCTTGTCTGATAGATCCATATTCAATAACTACAAAGGGAATAACACAAAAACTAGTATTGAGGCTAAACAATCATGACTAAAGCATGGAATTTTACGATAACAGCATATTGTGGAATGTCAGTAGCTTTTTATATTTAAAGGCACATGACTCATATTTTACGAGCAATTGAGTCTAGTACATGCCTTCTAGCCGTAAGAATACACGTTGTTTAGACGCTAGTATTCCTAGGTATTTGGTAAGACTGACCGTTATGCTTCAAATTGAACAGAGATAGCTTTGTCACCTCATGACATATCTTACCTCATTTCTTTGATGAGAAGATATATTTCTCATCAACTTTACCATTGCTCTGCCTAGAGTCTAATATAATTAAGATAAAGATAATAGGGGCACATCATGACATATCATTCGTCACTTATTTTAAAGACGTGACATATTTCTCCGTGCAACAATATCAGTGCTCTGTCAAATTGATTTTCAGGAATTCCAGCTCATCAAGATTGTTTAAAAATAATACGAAGCCTTAGTGTATCACCAAGGTTGTCATGAAGTTTAAATTTTCAGATTTCGGGATAGTCATTCAAGGCACAACATGCAATCTCTAGTTAAGGTCTATTAAAATCACAGAACATAGATGATTTCATAACAAATATTTCAGAACTTCAAGGAAATTATTAAATCTGAACCATTTTCATTGGATGGATAATCATCAGTTCATATAATAGAAAGCTCTTACGCCATAGTTCCGTCTGTCTCATGATCTCATTTCAGACTATAAGCCATTGAAATTCAGATTGAGAAAATCAACAAGACTCCCCCTAAGGCTATGCAATGGATGCACTCAAGGAGTTATGTTTGCAAGTGAAAAGATAATTGTCAAGGAGAGGTTGACTAGAACCATGCAGGGGTTGACCTGATCAAACATGAAGTGGGCAGACATGCAATGCATGACTCAACGCATGGTTGTACACTTATTAAATGCAACAGAATGAAGATTAAACAAGTGCATGAATGCTGCAAAGAGACAACTCCCCCTTACTATATGGCCAATATGCGATAGTGACGCATAGTACTTGGCGGAGGTGAAACCTCACACATATTGAGTTCTTCTAGGCAAGCATAACCTACCTTTCCATATGTCAACATTTGAGGTACCATGGCCATGCAAGAATGATGCTACACCAACCATGCAATACATCATGAACATGAATTCAATATTTATTATGCATCATGAGTATATGCAATGCTACACCATATGCAAAATGACATATTTACATATAAATAATGCATGGACACCAATCTGCAAAAACGCACAACTAAATTGAACAAGATCATCATTTCAATTTTTATTGGCCTGAGGTCGGCAAAGACCAAGCTCCCTTCTAAGTGTTGTAAACATGTCATTACACAAGGGCTTGGTGAAGATATCAGCAATTTGATTTAGAGTATCAATAAAATGTAGCTCAAAGTTTTTTTTAACGACCTCATCTCTAATGAAGTGATGCCTAATCTCAATATGCTTAGTCCTAGAGTGCTGGACTGGATTTTTTGCAAGGTTAATAGCACTAGTGTTATCACACAGAATCGGGACACAATCAAGATCCACTAAATAGTCTTGGAGTTGGTGTTTAATCCACAACACTTGGGTGCCACAGCTCCCCGCAGCAACATATTTTGCCTCTGCGGTTGAGAGGGTAACCGAGTGTTGTTTCTTGGAGGCCCAAGAAACTAAACACCCGCCCAGAAATTGGCAGTAGCCACTAGTACTCTTGCGATCTAGCTTGCATCCAGCGTAGTCCGCATCAGAATAAGATATAATAGATAAATCACATGATGACAGATACCAAAATCCCAAATCTTGAGTGCCGGCAAGATATCTAAGGATACGTTTAACGGCAGTCAAGTGGGATTCTCTAGGACTAGCTTGAAATCTAGCACAAAGACATACACTAAAATGGATATCTGGTCGGGATGCAGTCAAGTAAAGCAAAGAGCCGATCATACCTCTATAGATTTTTGCATCCACTAATTTACCATTTTCATCCGAATCCAGTGATGTTGAGGTGCTCATAGGAGTTGCAATTAATTTGTTGTTTGTCATGTCAAATCTTTTCAGCAGCTCCTTGATGTATTTAGCTTGACTTATGAAGCACCCATCTTCTCTTTGGTTGACTTGCAAATCGAGAAAGAATTGGAGTTCTCCCATTAGGCTCATCTCAAATTCGCTAGTCATGAGGTTAGCAAATTCCTCACACATTTCAGATTTAGTAGAACCAAACACAATATCATCAACATAAATTTGAACAATCAAGATGTTCTTATCTTATTTCTTGGTGAAAAGTGTTTGATCTACCTTACCTTGTGTGTACCTTTTTTCAATGAGGAACGAGCTTAGTCTCTCATACCAAGCTCTTGGTGCTTGCTTCAGTCCATAAAGCGCCTTATCTAGCTTGTAAACAAAACCTGCATGGTTAGAGTTTTTAAAGCTAGGGGGCTGCTCAACATAGACTTCTTCTTTGATCAAACCATTCAAGAAAGTACTTTTTACATCCATTTGATATAACTTTATTCTAAGGGAGCATGTAAAGGTAAGTAAAATTCTGATGGTCTCAAGTCTAGCAACTGGGGCATAAGATTCCTCAAAATATATCTCAAACTCTTGATTATACCATTGAGCCACCAATCTAGCCTTGTTTCTTATTATCTTGCCATCCTCACTGAGTTTGTTCCTAAAGACCCATTTAGTGTCTATGACAGATTGTGATGATGGTCTAGGAACAAGATGCCAAACTTTATTTCTTTCAAATTGGTTTAACTCGTCTTGTATTGAATTTATCCAGTCTTCATCCTTTAATGCCTCATCAACATTCTTGGGTTCAATCTGGGAGACAAGAGCAAGTTGATCTAATTCTTCCACAATTCTAAAATGTGACCTTATTCTAGGTTGATCATTCAAGCTGCCAATGATATTTTCTAAAGGATGATCCTTAAGAATTCTAATGTTTGTAGAATCATTACCTTCTCCTGGAGCTTGATCCCTTGCATTGCTTGATTCAGCTAGGTCACCATCTTCTCTTGTTTCTTCTTGTGGAGGATCATTCTTAGGAATTCCCCGTCTTCATCGTGTTTCCTGCAAGAGTTATCATTGTTAGAATCATCATGATATTCATCAAAGGAAACATGGGGTGATTCTTCCACAGTTTGACTCTTAATGTTATAGATTTTATAAGCCCTAGATCTATCAGAATATCCAAAGAATATACCTTCATCGCTCTTGGGCTCGAATTTATCTAAATCTCTTTTGTCATTATTGTGGATGAAGCATTTTGACCTAAATACTTTCATATGTGTGAGAGAAGGCTTTTTACCTTTCAGTAACTCATAAGGAGTCTTTTTGGTGTGTGACCTTACCATAGAGCGGTTGATAATGTAACATGCCGAGTTTACCACCTCAGCCCAAAATTTTCTTGGGAGTTGCCGTTCGGCAAGTATAGTTCTTGCCATTTCTATAAGTGTTCGATTCCTTCTTTCAACTACACCATTTTGCTCCGGGGTTCTTGGTGATGAAAATCGATGTGAAATGCCTTCAGCCCTGTAAAGATTATAGAATTCAGTATTTTTAAATTCACCACCACGATCAGATTGAATGTTGGAAATCTTAAACTCACTATCTTGCTTTATCTTCATATAGAGTGCCTGAAACTTATCAAAAACATCATTTTTATGTGTGAGAAAGAAAACTCATATGAACCTAGAGTAATCATCCACCAAGATATATCCATATTTTCTACCACTTAAACTAGTAGTTCTGGTTGGACCAAATAAATCCATATGAATCAGCTCAAGTGGTTTAGATGACATGTTTACAGATCTAGTCTTGAAGGATTTTCTTATTTGTTTACCTAGGGCACATGCATCACACAATTTGTTTTCTTGTTTAAACGATAGTTCAGGCAAACCTTTCACCATTGAATGCTTTAACAGTTTATGTAAGACATTGTAGCTAGCATGTCCTAGTCTATGATGCCATAACCATGCAAGCTCAGATTTTGGTGCAGCAAGACAAAGATTTATATGAGCAGGATCATCAAAGTCAATCATGTAAACATTGTTGACCCTTTTCCCAAAAAATTTTACCTTGTCAGATTTTGGTTCAAGGATTCTACATTCATGAGAGTCAAACAACACTTTATCACCTTTATCACACAATTGACTTATACTGAGCAAGTTGTATTTTGGACCTTCAACTAACAGCACATTTCCAATGGGGTTGGAGAGGTTCGTACCTACATTACCTGTTCCAATAATTTTTCCTTTGTTGTTCCCTCCAAATGTGACATATCCTCCTTCCTTTTCCTCCAAGAGATAAAATTTTGATTTGTCTCCAGTCATGTGTCTTGAACAGCCGATATCAAGGTACCACCTGTTATGCATGGCTGCAAGACACTCCTGCACAAACAATTAAGTAATGATGTTTGGAACCCAACAAAATTTGGGTCTCATCAAACTCTTCAGATTTTCAAAACATGAAACCATTTCTTTTGAAATCCAAACCTTCCTAGCATTTATGTTTTGTTTGCTTAGAGCAGGGATTTGGTTTTTCTTTTCAACTTTGACATTCACTTTTTGTTTAGAAGCTCTTTGTTAGATTTTGTGGAAGTTTGAGAAAGTTTACTTCTTAAACCATTGTGGCCACTGGTTGGTTTTGGGTTGAAAATAATTGTTTTACCACCTAAGGAATTGAGGCTTATTAGATTAGTGAACACATGAATCACAATTTCCCCAAAAGTAGGGTGGTGTTGGCCTATAAGAATGTGCAATCCAGTTATGGTGACGTCTAGAAGATTGAGCAGGCGATGGCCAAGGAAGTGTTGACTTATGCTGCAGGGAATGTCAACCTTTCTTAGGCTTTTGGACAGACTTTTTGGGAATTTCAGTGACTGCCCCTTCAATCTTTTCTTTCTTTTTCTCCTTTTGTTTTTGCTGGTTTTGTGTGGGAGTTGTGTTTGAGGTGGAAGCTTCGGAAGATGAAACAAATGTGACAGTTTTTAGCCCAAATGGCCTTTTATTTGTTGGATTAAAACCCAACCCATCATTGTTGTGGTTCATTCTAGTTCCTAGCAATGCATCTAAGTTTTCTCTTTTATCTACAAACTTTTCCAATGACTGTTGTTTATCCTTTAACTATTTTTGAAGGTTTTCAATGTTTTGCAAGAGTTGAGTGTTGACATATTTGACAGCTTCATACTTCTCATTGCTCAATTTGCTATCCTTTTCATAGGTTTGCATTTTGAGTTTCATGTTGTCAATTTCATTCCTTAAGTCCTCATTTTCAGTTTCCAAGTCAGTCATTTCTTTCCTTCCTTCCTCTAAGTTCTCAATCATTTTCTTAAGATCTTCGATTTCAGTTTCAAGTAGAGCAGTCTTATCATTCATATCATGATCATGTACAAACAAGTTGATTTTCTTTTTCAATGATTTATTCTCCTTTTTGTACATGTCATATTTTTCCATGAGCTGTATATATACTTCCTCCCAATCATCAAATGTGTAATTTTCAAATGGAGAGTTTACCTCAGTTTCTTCTTCACCTTTGGCCATGAGATAGAGATCTTCTTTTTCTTTGTCTGAGGAGCTGGTTCCACCATCACTTTCTTCCTCGTCACTCCATGTGGACACCATGGCCTTGTTCTTCTTTTTACCCTTCCATTTGTCAGCTTTTCTGAATCTATCAGGACAATCAATCTTGAAATGCCCTGGTTTGTTGCAAGAATAACAGTTGATTTTGTCAGATTTTTTAAAGTTTTCAGAATTAGATTTGAAACCATTTCTTACCTTTGACCTTCCTATCATGAAGCTCTTACCTTCCTTTCTCAGAAATTTTCTGAACTTACGTGTGAGCATGGCTACGTCATCCTCATCTCACTTACTTGCAGAATCTTCACCTTCATCAGAAGTGCCTTGACCGCTGGGTCCTGCTTTAAGAGGTAGGGACTTCTTCTTAGGTGCCTCAGCCTCTTTGTTCTTAAGGTTGATCTCATAGGTCATCAATGACCCAATGAGTTCATCTACCTTAGTCGTTGCGAGATCTCTGGATTCTTCAACCACTGTCGCCTTCGTGTGCCATGCTGGAGTCAATGATCTGAGAATTTTTCTTACAATTTCTTGCTCTGAATATTTCTTTCCCAAATCAGTCAGACTATTAGTAAGCACAGTTAATCGAGCATACATATCTTGAATTGACTCATCATGCTTCATGCGGAACATTTCATATTCAGAAACTAAAATGTTGGCTTTTATTTCTCATACCTGAGAGGTTCCTTCGTAAATTACCTCTAACTTGTCCCACATTTATTTTACCGTTACGCAAGTAGTCACTCTTGAGAATTCTACTGGATGGAGTGAGCATTGCATGATGTGTTTAGCACTCCAGTTGACAGTGGATTGTCTTATTTGTTCTTTGGTCCATAAGTCCTCATTTTCCGTAAGCTCATACGGACCTTTGCTGATCACTCGCCAAAGTTCGTAGTCTTGGGCGCGAATGAACACCTGCATGCGATGTTTCCAATAGGGATAATTAATTCCAATAAAATAAGGAGGCCTATTCACAGAATGTCCTTCAGGTAAAAAACCCTTGGACGCTACTCCACCATTTCCCTCAAGGTCGTTGGACCCCATAATGAGAGATTAGGCTCTGATACCACTTGTTGAGTAGTGGACAATGGATCTAGAGGGGAGGGGTGAATAGATCTGTCCCTCTTTTTATAATGCAACCCTCTTTATAACTAGTTAAAAAAAATACATCGGAATACAACTAACTTAGTGAAGGATACTACGATTCGCTTGGCAAGACGAGCAAGTAATATATTGATTCAAACCTATGCATGTTTCTAGAATGAAACAATCACACAAACAAACCACAACACAGAAGATTTTAAGGTGGTTCGGACTGAATCCCCAGTCCCACGTCCACCCCTCACCAAATCTGGTGAGGCTCCACTAGTGCCACGCACTGAACCGTAAATTGGAAAGCAGGTAGGGACGTCAACACCGCAGATCGGATAACTTTTGATTGCCTTCCTACTAACCACCGATAGGGACGATCTTCAGTTTCAAATGTTTGAATGAAATTAAAAAAGATCAAATATCAAGCTATTCAAACAAGATATAGAATATGCTCAAGGAGAAAAGATCTTGTCTAAGATTGCTGGAGCTTGAATCTGATTCTTCAATGGTATCTTCTTCCTTGTGAAATGATCTTCCTTGGATCACCTTGAGTTGATGAAGAAGATGATGGTTGCAGCTTTATCTTCATTTTGCTTAGGGTTGATCTCCTCTTGAAGTAGCTTGAATCACTTGAGGATTTGATGAAGAACTTCTTCCCGGAGTACTGTTCACGGCTACAGTACTCGATCTCCTCTCACTTGAGCACACCCTTGTAGCCTCCTTTGATCTCCCTTCTTAGCCTTAGGGTTTCCAACCCTTCTTGTGTGTGTTTTATATCCTTTGAATGGTCCATAGAAACCCCCCAGACCAGATCAACAATCCATGGGGGATTGGGTGACTTTAGGATTAAAGAAATACAAGGAAAGGGGCTGGCCTCGAGGTGGAAATCGAAGTCAACAATTGTTGGCTCGGGGCTGGCGGTCGACCTGAAGAAGCTAGTGGTCGACCGCCACTGAGAAATCGGCTGGCATTTGGTCCCTGGGAAATCCGGTCGACCGCCCTGGGCTGGCGGTCGACCGCCACTGAGAATCCCTGTAGGCAGTGAGCTGCTGGCCGGAGCGGTCGACTGCCCCTGGGCCAGCAGTTGACCGCTGGCTGGGGCAAGCCTGGGTTTCATCGGTTCGGTCCATTAACCCCTTCCGCTCAGTCCTTTAACTCTTTTAGCAGCTTGTTCATGTCTGTGGCATCAACTTTGACGGTCTTCAAGGTGTCAACTGAGTCTTTGACCTTGGGTTCTCTTGGTTATGCTTCTTTGTGCATCGACCTTGGCTATGTGAAGTGCCGACTCATCTTGAAGGTATTTGCATCCTTGCTTGGGCGCGATCAATGAGCTTTCACTTTTGCCATTTCCACTCAAGTCCTCGGCATATCTGTTATGAAAGAACATCAAGTAGTTCAGTCATATAAGAGTGGAAAACATCAATGACTTATAGTGTTCATCCATTATCAAAACCAAGAATATCAAATAACTCAAATGACCACAGGATGATGTCGAATGACTCAAATGACCACAGGATGACTCAAATGACCATCGGGGCACAACAAAGTCGACCTACCAAGACAACTGGGTCGACTCATATCATCTGAACCCCACAACACTGAGTCAACCTACCAAGCCAACTAGGTCTATGCACCATGTTAGCAGATATTGAAGAATTCAGTCGACTGAACTTTCAAATTAGTCAACTAACTTGGGCTTAGCTGTACAGACTCGTGATCCACTTAAGTAGTCATATGGTCTCAACCTCCAATCATTGGCGCACGCTCCAAGGTCACATGCCTTGGCTTCTGGAAAGGCCCTCAGATAGAATGTTCCACTTTTATCATTGGACCAAGCAGAAAATACTTTGGAAATAGAAGATTATCCATTTTGCTCTACTATAAATAGCACCCATTCGCCATGAAAAAAAAGAGACAAGATGCACTAGAAGAAGATATCCGCCATTGTGCGCTTTAAATAGAGCATCCTTGAGGGAAACTGGAAAGCATCTGAGAGGAAAGGAAGTCTGAGAGAGACTGGAAGATAGTGTGAGAAGTAGTGAGAAGATCTGAGCTCGAGAGGAGAAGGAGATCAAGAGTAGCTGTGGACACTAAAAATTTCTCACCCCATGTTTACGTGCAGGGAAATAAAGAAAAGAAGAGGAGAAAAGAAGATGAGAAGATGAGAAGAAGAAAAAAAGAAAAGAAAGCCCCTGCGGCACACTTTGAAGGGCCTCCCACGGCACACCCACCAAGCCGCAGCGGCACACTCCCTCGTGCCTTTCAACAGCACACTCGTGCCCTTCAACGGCATACTCCTATGAGCGCCTCCAGCGGCACACACTGTCGAATGCCCTCCAGCGGCACACTCCAGGTATCCCCCAGCGGCACAGCCTTTGTGTCCTTCAGTGGCACGCTTACAGACCCGTCCAGCGGCACACCTTTTGGGCCTTCCAGTGGCACAGCGCTGCAACCTTCGGAAGGGCATAAACCAGCGGCAAACACGTTGGTCACTGCGTGTGACCCTCGGCACGCAGCACAGCCAACCTCGGCCAGCCCTGTGAAGACATGCAGGCACCTCCCTCTGCTCGGGGACAAGACTGGGGACCAATCCCCGTTGCTCCCCCTGGTCAACGGACGTCAACGCCGGGAGAGATAGATATATCTCTCTCGCCCACCCTATAGCCCGGGTCTCTCGCTGGTAAGCTTCCCAGAAGGCAGAAGAAGAAGAAGAAGAGGAGGAGGAGAGGCTACTGCCTCTCACCCCCCTACTGCTGCTTCGTCCACCGCCGTCTACACAAGGAGAAGAAAGAGAAGAGAAGAAAAAGAGAGAAGAGAAGAAGAGAGGAGTGAGGTCTGGGAGGGGAGGAGCCCATGCTCCGTTCCCCTTCCCACCTTGTATTTTCATTTCTTTTTTTCTTTTTTTTTGTTTTTGTTTTGTCCCCCTTTTCTTTCTCTCTGCGATGTATTGGCCCTTTGTGGCCTCCCTTTCTTTATGAATGAAAAGCCTTGCTCGTTGGGTTTCCCCCACTGTCTCTGTTTGTTTTCCTCCCCTTGGGACAAGTCAAGCTAAGGCCCCTGGACTTCTCTCTTCCTTTGGCTCCCTCCCGTTTAGTTGGCCCTCAATCCAGCTTCCCCAGCCCCTCAGCGGCACACCCTTGGCCTTCCCCGGCACAGCCCCCTCAGCGGCACACCCTGGCCTCCCCCACCCCGACACGCTTCTGAGGCTCCCTGGCCGGCACACTAATCACCAGTCCCTCCTTCTTGCCCGGTGCACTCCCTAGCCGCCCCTAGGGAGGTCTCCGGTTCATTGTTTTCACCGAGTTTTGCGAAGTTTTCTTAAAGGTGTCGTTGCCTCGGCATGCACCTCAAATTGTCGGGTTCTGCCACTCCCTGTGGGCGCGTTCCCTGTACCTCCCTTACCATCCGGGTCAAGGGGAGATGCTGCCGAATTTTCGTCAAAATTAACCTAATGACAACAATAATAAAAGGAAAGCAATAATACAAAAGGAAACAATAAATAAACAGAATAAACACCAACAAAACGGCTTCGCTAAAATAACCAAAGAACCCCGGAGAGCCCGAATAACCAAACACTCGCATTTTCAGGACGGTCCACCAAGCATAACCTCAAACATGGTCTACATGAACAAACAAAACCCAAATCAAATTCCCTTAACTTGCATTTCAAGAATAAATGAAAAACCAAAAGAAAACCCCTCACGTGCCCTTCTTAAGCTCCTCGAGAAGCAGTCCTGTCAGATCAGGCTTGTTATCAGTGTGAGTTAATCTGAAAGGAAAGAAAGGATGTATCGAGTAAGTTTGATATTTGAACTGAGCCTGTACAGACTTGATGCACACAATGCATTGTGCATATAACAAAGTATGTACAACGAGAATGAATGCACGAACATGCCATCAACGAGTGTATAGACTTTGCGTGCAATGTACAAATGATGTACATACTTTCTGTGCCTAATGCTTAAGCCTGAATGCATCATGTATAGACTTGCTAAGACATCAAGGCAGTCGTGTGCAGACTTAGTGTATGCTTGAAACAACCGAATGCACTGACTATGCTCATGAATGTATAGACTTGATAGCATGCGGCGATGTATAGACATGTGAAATGATGCACGAACTATGCATATGCATGAAGAGCACTGGCTGTATTGACTGATCGAATGAAACAACGGAGGTTGTACAGACTTACTGCCAAAGCATGTACAGACTTGAGTTGATGCAGACTAGGCAAGACTCTGTACGGACTTTATACCTTGAGCATGCATGAGCCTAGGCATGCACTAGCTTATGGCCACCATAAAACACAGTTATGAAATGCACAGGCCTAGACGGTTGACCCTGCACTGACTATGTATGCACAATGAACACGCATCGATTTTGAATTAAAGTAACTGATGAATGCACCGATGCAGTGTATGCATATGGCAGATATTGCACTGATGCAATGTGCAGAAGAACCAACAAGTGCAGACACATGGTGATAAATCATTCATACTCATAGTGCTTGCTGACATCAAAACCACAGGGGCACAACACCTCCTTCAACGGCACGCTCCCGGCATAATAAATAATAATAGTAATAAGGATAATAAGCTAAAAGAAAACACAATAAATAAACAAATAATGATACAAAAAATAAAATAATAATAATAACAGCAAACTCAAAAAAAGGGAGAGAAATAATAGCAAACAATAATGTTAATAATAATAATAAACAATAACGAATTCAAAAATGAATAAAGAAATAAGAAAAATAAAGAAATAAGTAATAATAATAATAAGCTTAAAAAATAATAAATAGACAAATGAATGATAACAAAAGATAAATGAATAATGATAACAAACTCAATAAGAATGATAAATAAATAAATGATAACAAAAATGAATAAATAATAATAAGAAACTCAACAAAAAAATGACAAACAAATAAATGATAATAAAATGAACAAATAATAATAACAAACCTAACAATAACAATAATAAATAAATAAATCATAAAAAAATAAATTAATAGTAATAACGAACTCACTCCAAAAATATATATAAATTAACAAATAATAATGGTTAAAATTCAAATAATAATAAAACGATGAGATCCGCTTCGCAGCCTTGTTCTCCTCAAGACCCGATATAAAGGGAACACTAACGCCGCCCCTCCAAGTCGGGTTCAGACCTCAGGAACTATCCCGATATGTTGCTCGGGGCCGATAGTTTGTCAAACCGGACTCGTTCCCACTGGGATTCATTTCCACTCTTTCATTGAAATTGCCGTAAACTCGCATACATTTGCACGGGTTTGTTTCCGTTTACCTCGTACCTTCAATACGGACCTTTTTCCGAACATAAAGTGGTCCACGAATGTCCGACAAGATTTGAATGGAATGAGACGGCTTTCGTCCCCCGGACCCTTTGCATGGGAACATTGATGAGACCTTCCTAGGTCATGCTTAGACCATGGATTCGCCCTAATCACGGCCATTGCCTGACCCACATCCTAGGCCTATAGCCAGCTATCTCCGTACACGTCTTCATTTTTTGGAATTTAGTCCCGGAACTCTTCCCCGTTGCTCTCCGGCACCGGAAATATTAATGATGTCCACGCAAGCCTCGTTTGGACCGCGGGAGGAGCCCCCGGTATGATCCTGACTCGATCTCGCACCGGGCCAATAAATTCACTGGTTTCCTACTATACTAACCGGGATCTAACCGAATACTTTTAGTCCCTTGGAATAATAAACGTGCCGTACCCCGGCATACATATGTTCCGGGTTTTCTCGCGACGATTACGACATTCTCAAGCCATACACCCTTCTGAATATTAAATGGTCCCCGAGTGACCGACACGTTTCGAATGTTTGCTTCCCTAGACATAGGGCTTTCCAGTTGATTCAAGGGACATTCCCATGTTGCCCCCCCTTGGCACTGGAAATATTAATGATGCTCACGCAAGTCTCATTGCGACCGCGGGGGGTCCACTGCAGTATGGTCGCGGCTTGATCTTACGCCGAGCCAACAAACTTATCGGTTTCCGACCGCTCAAACCGGGACTTAACTGAACGTTTCCCGTTCCTTTGAATAATAAATTTGTCGTACCCCGGCATACATATGTTCCGATTTTCTCGTGACGATTGCGCTTTTGTCGAGCCGGACATTCGTCCGAACATTAAATGGTCAGCACATGACCGACATGATCTCGAATGTTTTCTTCTCACCCTCGTATGGGGATTTCAATACTTCCTAATAGACCTTTCACGCAATTAATTTTCTGCCATGAGACCCTGATTCCCGATGATTAATCAAGGGTGTTCCCCTCTCTGGGGGGATGTAATTAACGCCGTGACCTTTATGGCGCGGCGGGTTTTGGTCCTGACCCGAACAACACAATCGCCTGACTGAGTCAGATCGAGCTCACCCGTGGCTCCTCGGGGCCTAAAAAAATTGTCACTCTGTGACTGGCATGCCCACGCACTTAATAAACCCAATTAACAGATAAACCATGATTTTATTAATAAAAAGTGCGTCCACAAGTCTGGCACGCCCGGTGGGATCTAAACCACCCTTCATCTCTTCGCCGGGATTCAGGGCCTCATGGCCTCCCAATAAACGATGTTTGCCTGCTTTGATGAATTACAGGTGCTGTCTTCGCCAACTCTATGGGGAGAAAAGCCGGACTAGGTGCAACTACCTTTGTGGCCTCGAGGACGCTGCTCCGAAGCATATGCAGCTTCCAGGAATCATGGGGGCTGTTATAAAAAAAGGAGATAAGAGAAAGAGAAAAGAAGGGAGGGGAAATCAGACCCCCTTTCCGCAATAAGAAAGAGATGAAAAGAAGAAAAGAAAAAAGAAGAAGAAGAAAGAAACAAAAAAAGGAAGAGAAAGAATCGGCGAGAGAGGGTTGTATGGCCGCATCCGTCGACACCCGTGCTGAACAAAGATTACCATTGTTGGTTGATGCGATGGAGCGAACCACTCATCCCCTCCCTGAGGGGGTGAGCGCTCTCCTGCACACCCACCTTGGTCTATTACACAAAAGAGAAGAGAAGAAAAGAAAGGACAAGAAGAGAAAGGTTGGCAAGCATCGCCGACCAAAAGGACAAGAATAAGCCCGGCATCCCGCCCAACTCTCGGAGGGTCCAAGTCCGTGGTGCAGTGCACCGGTCCGTTCCACCTCCCCGCTGTCTCTATCCGGCATAAGACGGCCCCTCGAGTGGCTGTCAGAAGATCCAACAAACCACAATTGTAGCTTGATGAATTGATGCCCGCTGTGGGGAATACTTTATAGCAATAAGGCCAAGCACGGCCACCACTCCCGAAGAAATCATGCATATACCCCACCACGGGGAATAAGAAGAAGGTATATACTCTACCATGGGGGCATAAGATGCAAAAAAAGATACACCCCGACTTGGGGGCACGCGAGAAGAATCTACCCCGACTTAGGGGCATAAGAAGGAACGGAGTTGCGCCCCGGCTCAGGGGCATATGAAGAGGAGTATACCCCGGCCTGGGGGCACGCAAAGGAAGAAACGCACCCCTGCTCTAGGGGAATATGAAGAGAAGTTCACCCCGGTTTAGGGGCATTTGAACAAGAACTATACCCCGCTGTAGGGGCATGAGGAGCAAAGACTATACCCCACCTGGGGGCACACAAATGAAGAAACACACCCCGACTCGGGGGCATGTGAGAAGAATCTACCCCGACCTGGGGGCATAAGAAGGAACAAAGTTGCACCCCGGCCTGGGGGCACATGAAGAGAATCCACCCCGACTTAGGGGCACATAAAGCAAAAGTTACCCCCCGACTTAGGGGCATTTGACAAAGAAATGTACCCCCGCCATGGGAGCATAAGAAGCAACATAGTTTCACCCCGACTTAGGGGCATAAAGATCAAAAGAATGCACCCTGGCTTAGGGGCTTTTGAAGAAGAAATATACCCCGCCATGGGGGCATAAGAAGCAGAAGACATGCCCCAGCTTAGGGGCGTACGAAGAGAAGTATACGCTCCGCCCGGGGTGCATAAGAAGCAAAACACACCCTGACTCGGGGGACATATGAAGAAAAGAATACACCCCAACTTAGGGGTATTTGAAGAAGAAACACACCCCACCTGGGGGGCATAGAAGCCATAAAAGATACACTCCGCCATGAGGGCATATGAGACAAAGAATACACCCTGGCTTAGGGGAATACGAAGAGAAATATACCCCACTCTGGGGCAGAAGAAGCAGAAGAATCTACCCCGTCCGGGGGCACAACAAGCAGCAGAGTTACACCCTGACCTGGGGGCACACGAAGAGAAGTATATCCCGCCATAGGGGCATGTAAAAGGAAAGAGAGCGAGAAGGGGCACAGAAGCAAAGAGACCCACATCCCGACCTGGGAGCATATGAAGAAAGGTATACCCCGCTTAAGGGGCATTTGAATAAGCAACTTACCCCGTCACGGGGGCATGGAAGCCATGTAGAATTCACCTCGACTTAGGGGTATTCGAAAAATCTACCCCAGCTTAGGGGCACTTGAAGAAGAAACACCCCGACCTGGGGGGCATGAGAAGAAAGACTACACCCTGCCTGGGGGCACACAAAGAAAGAAGCACCCCCCGACTTAGGGGCATTTGAAGAAGAAACATATCCCGCCATGGGGGTATATGGAGGAAAGCATACACCCCATCTTGGGGGCACAAGAAGCAGAAGAACTCACCCCGGCCTAAGGGGTACGTGAAGAAAGAAACACGCTCCATGCCTTGGGTGCACAAAAAGTGAAACACACCCCGGCCCGGGGGCATACAAATAACACACTCCGCCCGGGATGCACAAGAAGCAAATACACCTTGCCTGGGGGCACAGAATCAAAGAAGCAGAATCCACCCCGGCCTGGGGGCATAAGAAGCATGAAGTTACACCCCGATTCGGGGGTACGCAAAGAAGAAACACATCTTGCCTTGGGTGCATCGGAAGCCAGCAATACACCCCATATGGGGGCATATGAAACAAAAAAGAAGCACACCCCGCCATGGGGGCACACGAAGAAAGAAACACCCTCCGCCTGGGACGCATAAGAAGTAGAAAAGTCTACCCAGTCTAGGGGCATAAGAAGCAAGAGTACACCCCGAGCTAGTGGGAATATAAAGAAAGAAACTACACCCCGCTCCGGGGGGGGCATATGAAGATAAATACGCCCTGCCTTGAGGGGTAGAAGAAGTAGAATCCACCCCGGCTTAAGGGTATTTAAAGAAGAAACACACCCCGCTCTAGGGGCATAAGAAACGAAGAACACACTCTCGCTCTAAGGGCATTTGAAGAAGAAACATACACGCCTTGGGGGCATGGAAGCCATGAAGAATTCACCCCGGCTTAGGGGTGTTCAAAAAATCTTCCCCGATTTAGAGGCATTTGAGGAAGAATTACATCCCGCGATGGGGGCATGAGAAGCAAAGACTATACCCTGCTTAGGGGCATTCGAAGAGAAATATACCCCGCTCTGGGGCATAAGAAGCAGAAGTTACACCCCGTCTGGGAGCCTAGAAGCCATGAAAGATACACCCCGCTTGGGGGCACAGAAGAAAAGTTACACCCCAAGCTGGGGGCACATCAAGAGAAATACACCCCAGTCCGGGGGCATTAATGAGAAAGGAAGAGCGGAACAAAAGAACAGCCATGGGGCAGACGTGGTCTTCGAACCCGCCTCTTTACATAAAAGAAGAAGAGAAGAAAAGGAAGTGAGCCTTAGGGCAAACATGGTCTTTCCACGTTTGGCCTTTGGCCACCCAACAAAATCAAGAGACCTTTCCTATTGTCGGCACCATGACCTTCCGTCTAGGCTGATGCATCAACACATTGTCAGCATCATGACTTCTTCGTCTAGGTTGGCTCATAAACCCATTGCCGGTGGCACTCTCGCCATCTAAGCCAACAAATATCTCACCTTCGGCCTCTGGGCCACTAAAAAGAAGAATAAACCTTTCACTCTGGTTCGGATCCTTCCCTGACCAGAGAATCAAAGAATAAACTGTTCACTTTGGTTTGGATCCTTTCCCGGCCAGAGAATCAAAGAATCAACCCTTCATTTTGGTTCGGATCTTTCCCCGACCAGAGAATTAAAGAATAAACCTACCACTTTGGCTCAGATCCTTCCTCGGCCAAAGAATTAGCCTTTCACTTTGGTTCGGATCCTTTCCCGACCAGAGAATTAAAGAATCAATCTTTCACTTTGGTTCGGATCCTTTCCCGACTAGAGAATTAAAGAATAAACCTACCACTTTGGCTCGGATCCTTCCTCGGCCAGAGAATCAGAGAATCAGCCTTCCACTTTGGTCCGGATCCTTCCCCGGCCAGAGAATTAAAGAATAAACCTTCCACTTTGGTCCGGATCCTTCCCTGGCCAGAGAATCAAAGAATCAACCCTTCACTTTGGCTCGGATCCTTTCCCGGCTAGAGAATCAAAGAATCAACCCTTCACTTAGTTCAGATCTTTTTTTTTCCAGCCAGAGAATTAAAGAATCAACCTTTCACTTTGGTTCGGATCCTTTCCCGACCAGAGAATTAAAGAATAAACCTTTCACTTTGGTTCGGATCCTTTCCCGGCCAGAGAATTAAAGAATCAACCTTTCACTTTGGTTCGGATCCTTTCCCGACCAGAGAATCAAAGAATAAACCTACCACTTTGGCTCGGATCCTTCCCCGGCCAGAGAATTAAAGAATAAACCTTCCACTTTGGTCCGGATCCTTCCCCGTCCAGAGAATCAAAGAATCAACCCTTCACTTTGGCTCGAATCCTTTCCCGACTAGAGAATCAAAGAATCAACCCTTCACTTTAGTTCAGATCTTTTTTTTCCAGCCAGAGAATTAAAGAATCAACTTTTCACCTTGGCTCGGATCTTTTCCTGGCCAGAGAATTAAAGAATCAACCTTTCACTTTGGTTCAGATCCTTTCCCGGTCAGAGAATTAAAGAATCAACCCTTCGGCTCAGCCATTTTGGCCAAGGCCCACTATCAGGATTAATCCATCTGTCCCACCACGCTCTCTGATATCTTTTCAGCTTTATAGCCTACTTCTAACATCTCTCGGCTTGTCAACATGCTCCCAATATCCCTTGGCTTTTTAGCCTGCTTTTCAGTATCCTTCGGCCCTTACGGCCCGCTTTCCCAACTCTGGCTCTCGTAGCCTACTTCCCAAAATTCGACCTTCACGGCTCGCTTCCCATAATTTCTGCTCTTACAGCCCGCTTCCCAATACCCTTGGCTTTTGTAGCCTGCTTCCTAGAATTCGACCTTCACGGCCCGCTTCCCAACTTTGGCTCTTGTAGCCTGCTTACCTTTGGCCTTCGTGGCCTACTTCCCAATTCTGGCTCTCGTAGCCTGCTTACCTTTGGCCCTCGTGGCCTGCTTCCCAACTTTGACTCTTGCAGCATGCTTCCCTTTGGCTTTTATAGCATGCTTCCCAATTCTGGCTCTCGTAGCCTGCTTACCTTTGGCCCTCATGGCCTGCTTCCTAACTTTGGCTCTTGCAGCCTGCTTCCCTTTGGCTTTTATAGCCTGCTTCCCAACTTTGGCTCTTGTAGCGTGCTTACCTTTGGCCTTCATGGCCTGCTTCCCAATTGTGGCTCTTGTAGTCTGCTTCCCTTTGGCTTTTATAGCATGCTTCCCAACTTTGGCTCTTGCAGCCTGCTTCCCTTTGGCTTTTATAGCCTGCTTCTTAACTTTGGCTCTCATGGCCTGTTTCCCCTTTGGCCTCCGTGGCCTGCTCTCCAATTCTGGCTTTTATAGCCCGCTTCCCAACTTCGGCTCTCGCAACCCGCTTCCCAACTTGGACTCTCGCAGCCCGCTTCCTTTTGGCCTTTATGGCATGCTTACCCAATGTCCCTCGGCTTCTATAGCCCGCTTCCCTGATGTCCTTTCGGCCCTCCATGGTCTAATTCCCTAATACTTTTATTACCACTACACTTATATGTAACGACAATATGTTCTTACGCAAAAAAAAAAGAAAGAAAGAAGAAAATAAAAGAGACAAAGAAGAATTGCTTGGCTACCCTACTTGCATGTTTTCTTAATATAGAATAACGCACCTCCTTGAAATTTTCTGGGACCATGTTTCATTGCTAAATAATGTCACCCCGATTTCGCATGCACGTGCGTCACGACATACGCTCGAAAGGGAACCCGATTATGGCGGGTGCACACGTCAAGGGGAAGAGTCATGGCTAGATTGCTAAGCCCAACTTACAAAAAAAATCTGAGGTAGCACTCACCCGCTTCGCACTTAATGTGTTCAATGGCCTTCGACCATAGGGATGGCCTGACTTTCTTCTTAGCACTCTACGGATGCTTGAATTTCTACACTCACGTGAAAGGTAATCGTGAGGAAAAAGCTGCCTGCCCCCACTTAAAAAAAATGATGCAAAAAAAGGGAGAAACGTGAATCCGAGTAGCTGGGAATCCCCATTGAGACACATGAGGAGACTCGCGTGAAAATGGTGAAGCGAATTGCGACAAGGACGAAGCCTAGTAGCCGAGAATCCCCATTGAGACACGTGAGGAGACTCGCATCAAACGGTGGAATCCGTAATATAATTATAATAAGGATAAATCCTAGTAGCCGAGAATCCCCATTGAGACACATGAGGAGACTCGCGCCGAACGGTGAAATCTGCTACGAAAAATAAATAGATGGGGGGTGTGCGAAGCTACCGAAATCGAGAGCCTGAAGCCCATGTGTAGGCGCTAGAGTAATCCTCGAGTGTTGCTTAGAAAACTTGCACATCCCTATGTTTAGGGCTTTTTGTTCGCATGTTTGCTCCTCCACTCCACAGAAAGTTGCCTTGGGAGAAATGCGTGAATTTAAGCTATGCATGCAAGGCATGCGATATCCTCTTGACGGGTGCACCACCCCTTAGTTGTGCCTCCTGGCCCGCACTACGTTCGCGAATTATCGATGATGTCCCTATCCCATCCCCTATAGAGGGAGTTACCTTATATATACTTATGCTATGTCTGCTGATGAATGCCTGCATGATTTGAATAAAGAAATTAAAAATAATAAAAAAAATAAATATAATAAACTTAATTTTTGGCTATAGCATCCTGCCTTCCCCGATCTTGGCCCCCATGGCCTACATCCTGCCCTTGCGGTTTGCTAATCTCCCAACTTCGGCTTCTCTAGTCCGCTTCCCCAATGTCCTTCGACTTCTCTAGTCCGCTTCCCCAATTTGGGCTTTCACAGCCTACTCCCTAATGTCGGCTTTTGTTGCCGGCTTCCCGATTGCGGCTCTCGTAGTCCGCTTCCCCGATTTCAGCCTTCACGGCCTACTTCCGCAACACCGATTGTGGCCCCTACGGTCCACTTTCCCGGGTTCGGATTTCACAGCCGGTACTCCTGGCGCTTTAAAGAACATCATATCCTTTCACTTTGGTTCAGACCTTCCGTCCAGCCAGAAAATGAAAATACTCTCTTCACTCCAGATCGGACCTTCCGTCCGGCTAGAGAACAAAAATCCTTTCACTCTGGTTCGGGCCTGCCGCCCAGCCAGAGAACAAAAGACTCCCTCCACTCTAGATCAGACCATCCACCCAGCTAGAGAATAGAAAGATCCTTCCACTCTGGTTCAGACCTGCCGTCCAGCCAAAGAACAAAGCATCCCTCCATTCTGGATCGGACCTTCCGTCTGGGTAGAAAACAAAAAGACCCCTTCACCCTGACTCGGACCTTACATCTAGCCAAAGAACAAAAGACCCTTCCTTTGACACTCACCCCGTGTCCGTGAATAAACCACGTCAATTCCCGACAGCCCGTCGACATTGATAAATAAATTTGTAATTCCTATCCCTTTGACTTGGACCTTCCGTCCAAGTCATTGATTAAAAAAAAACTTTTCTCTCCGTCCCTTCGGGTGGTGAATGCCCCTTTGATTTGGACCTCCCGTCCATGTCATTGATTAAACAAACTCTTCTCTCCATCCCTTCGGGCGGTGAATACCCCTTTGATTTGGACCTTCCGTCCAGGTCATTGATTAAACAAACTCTTCTCTCCGTCGCTTCGGGCGGTGAACATTGCTTTGACTTGGACCTTCCGTCCAGGTCATTGAATCGACAAACTCTTCTCTCCGTCCCTTCGAGCGACGAATATCCCTTTCGAATCAACAAACTCCTCTCTTCGTCCCTCTAGGTGACGAATAGCCTTTGGGTTCAAACCTGTCATCCAGACCTTTATAGGAATAAACCCTTCTCTTCGGCCCTTGCAGCCCGCTATCCACAACCTCGGCTTCTATAGCCCGCTTTCCAATAACTTCAGCCTTCATAGCCTGCTTCCCGGGTTCTGTCCCACATGGCTTGATTTCTCGACCTTAACTTCGGCCCGCAGACCCGCTCTCCCCGTCATGTTGATGAATCTCTCAGCCGGTCTACACCCGCAGGCCCCGCTCTCTCATCCATCTCTCGCGCCGTCTGCGGCTGGAGGGCATTTGTGGACACTAAAAATTTCTCACCCCATGTTTACGTGCAGGGAAATAAAGAAAAGAAGAGGAGAAAAGAAGATGAGAAGATGAGAAGAAGAAAAGAAGAAAAGAAAGCCCCTGCGGCACACTTTGAAGGGCCTCCCACGGCACACCCACCAAGCCCCAGCGGCACACTCCCTCGTGCCTTTCAACAGCACACTCGTGCCCTTCAACGGCATACTCCTATGAGCGCCTCCAGCGGCACACACTGTCGAATGCCCTCCAGCGGCACACTCTAGGCAGCCCCCAGCGGCACAACCTTTGTGATGGGAATCGACGCCGAGCATGTACTTTTTTTTGCATTTATGTCCTTTTGGTTTGTGTTTATATCCTTGGGAAAGTATGTACGCAAATGTAATGCTTTATAAGCCAATGAGTCATTCCCATGGATTGTGTGGGTTTTTGTGTAATTTTGTCGTAGGTCCAGCTAGGGGGCCCTCAGCCCTTTCCCATTGGTCCATGCCACCTTGTGGGGCTGGTCAACCATCCTAGGTGGACATCTAGAAGGTTGGACTAGTCTTATGGACACATGGGGGATAAAGGGTGAAGAATGTCAACATTCTACACCCACCCCACCTACCTTTTCCATGGTCAATAGGCCGCCCCCTTCCCCTTGATTATTTTTATTAATTCTTGTGTGTTAGTCACATTTGATCTAGACCCTTCATTCTCCATCCTAAGATCCAAGGGTCTACATTAGATTTGATACCTAGCATATAAAAGGGTGTATTTTTATGTGGAAATTAATGAAAAGAAGAGAAAATTCCATTTGGAACAAGAAGCTTGCGCCCCATTCCTCTCTCCTAGAGTTCTACTCTCAACCCCTCTGCAATTCTATAGTGGATCTAGTTTCTATCTCCCCCTCTCATCCTCTGATCTTCACCGGTGCCGCCGCCGTCGTCGTTCGTGCCGCCATCGAGCCACCGTCGGAATTCTATCTTCCTCTAACAGCAGCCCCTTCCATGAATTCTTTCTGTCCGCCACGAGCTCAGATCCATTTGAAATTTTGAGGCCGTGTTCTTACCTTGAATCCCTACCTTCACCTAATTTTCACGTCCAAACTCCTCCATTTAGTAATTTTTCATTTTCGTTCATTTTACATTCCCAGATCTGTTTTGTCTCTGTCTACAGTGATAACAGATCTGAGTTTCCCATCTCCTACCACCGTTTTGAATTTTCCAAACCCTCCCAATTTTACTAGGAGTTCTTTCCATCATCCCCTACATCCACCATTTTTCTGATTTTTGATCTTCCCTCTATCTATTTTTTAAAAATTCGTGTTCTATCTCTGCTACAGTGCCTTTAGTCAGATTCTAGATCCGACCCACTGTTAGTAAAAAAATCCTATCAATTCGTTGCCACATCCAAACTTGTCCAAACTAGTTTTGCCGTTTTCCTAGCTCAATGTCTTACACCTTTGATGAAGACCTCAAGAGCTGAATCGGACATATACACTACGGTCAATGACAGTTCTCAGAGAACAGCCCCGCAGATCTGAGAGTTAAGCCACTGTACAACAGCAACCTTCAAAATTCGCCAATTGGAAGTGCAGGATTTGTTATTTTTTTGTAATCACAGAGAGTTGAAGCCCTTCGAAGCAGATTTCCAACGGCACCCGTTTCGTCGCATTCCGACATGGGGGCTGATCGCAGCGTCCGTTCTCGCTGGAGCGCGCGCCGGAAAACAGAACCGGCAGATCCGTGGCCGGTCATTCCGACCGGTGCTGATCGGAGCCGCCCGGCCTCCAGCCGGCGAACCAGCGTGCCTCCACTCTAGGGAGCGCTCATCCAGGCATCCACCACCACAGTGGTGCCACCGGGGCCCACACGGCCCCTCCGGACAGCAAGTGGGCCCCACAGGCGTGAGTACGTGTGCGGCCGAAGCTACGCGAGAAGCTGCCCGTCAACCCGAAATCGGTCCTCCCGGACCCCATTGTATCGCCCTTTACCTCCCTGCGTGGAGTGGGCTGTAACTCATTGCTGTAATCTTTATGTATTAACTGTCCCGGGAGTACAACTTCGGCCGAGTCCGTCGTCCCCACGCCGAGCGCGTGGAGGTATCGCATTCGCTCCCTTACTTGGCATCTTGCTTACTTCATATATATTTGTTTATGTCGCTGCTAGAGAGTATGTGTAGGGATATCTAGCTCACTTTATCTATTCATTACCGCTGCTGCGAGAGAGTGTGAGACCATCCCGTGACCCGATCCGGGCACACGAGCTAGCCGATCACCCTAGGTCATTGCCGGTTTCTCAACCACGCACGTCCGACGCTTCCCTCGTTAAGGGACAGTCATGAGCTTATCGTGTCTGTGGTCTCATCCGGCATCACTTTGTGTCCTTCAGCAGCATGCTCACAGACCCGTCCAGCGGCACACCTTTTGGGCCTTCTAGCGGCACAACGTTGTAACCTTCGGAAGGGCATAAACCAGCGGCAAACACGCTGGTCACTGCGTGTGACCCTCGGCGCGCAGCACAGTCAACCTCGGCCAGCCCTGTGAAGACACGCAGGCACCTCCCTCTGCTCGGGGACAAGACTGGGGACCAATCCCCGTTGCTCCCCCTGGTCAACGGACGTCAACGCCAGGAGAGATAGATATATCTCTCTCGCCCACCCTGTAGCCCGGGTCTCACGCTGGTAAGCTTCCCAGAAGGCAGAAGAAGAATAAGAGGGCAGAAGAAGAAGAAGAAGAAGAGGAGGAGAGGCTCCTGCCTCTCACCCCCCCCCCACTGTTGCTTCATCCACCGCCGTCTACACAAGGAGAAGAGAGAGAAGAGAAGAAGAGAAGAAAAAGAGAAGAAGAGAAGAAAAAGAGAGAAGAGAAGAAGAGAGGAGTGAGGTCTGGGAGGGGAGGAGCCCATGCTCCGTTCCCCTTCCCACCTTGTATTTTCATTTCTTTTTTTCCTTTTTTTTGTTTTGTCCCCCTTTTCTTTCTCTCTGCGATGTATTGGCCCTTTGTGGCCTCCCTTTTTTATGAACGAAATGCCTTGCTCGTTGGGTTTCCCCCACTGTCTCTATTTGTTTTCCTCCCCTTGGGACAAGTCAAGCTAAGGTCCCTGGACTTCTCTCTTCCTTTGGCTCCCTCCCATTTAGTTGGCCCTCAATCCAGCTTCCCTAGCCCCTCAGCGGCACACCCTTGGCCTTCCCCGGTACAGCCCCTCAGCGGCACACCCTTGGCCTCCCCCAGCCCAGCACGCTTCTGAGGCTCCCTGGCCGGCACACTAATCACCAGTCCCTCCTTCTTGCCCGGTGCACTCCCTAGCCGCCCCTAGGAGGTCTCCGGTTCGTTGTTTTCACCGAGTTTTCCGAAGCTTTCTTAAAGGTATCGTTGCCTCGGCATGCACCTCAAATTGTCGGGTTCCGCCACTCCCTGTGGGCGCATTCCCTGTACCTCCCTTACCATCCGGGTCAAGGGGAGATGCTGCCGAATTTTCATCAAAATTAACCTAATGACAACAATAATAAAAGAAAAGCAATAATACAGAAGGAAATAATAAATAAACAGAATAAACACCAACGAAACGGCTTCACTAAAATAACCAAAGAACCCCGGAGAGCCCGAATAACCAAACACTCGCATTTTTAGGACGGTCCACCGAGCATAACCTCAAACATGGTCTACATGAACAAACAAAACCCAAATCAAATTCCGTTCACTTGCATTTCAAGAATAAAAGAAAAACCAAAAGAAAACCCCTCACGTGCCCTTCTTAAGCTCCTCGAGCAGCAGTCCTGTCAGATCAGGCTTGCTATCAGTGTGAGTTAATTTGAAAGGAAAGAAAGGATGCATCGAGTAAGCTTGATATTTGAACTGAGCCTATACAGACTTGATGCACAAAATGCAGTGTGCATATAAGAGAGTATGTACAACGAGAATAAATGCACGGACATGCCATCAACGAGTGTGCAGACTTTGCGTGCAATGTACAAACGATGTACAGACTTTCTGTGCCTAACGCTTAAGCCTGAATGCATCATGTATAGACTTGCTAAGACATCAAGGCAGTCGTGTGCAGACTTAGTGTATGCATGAAACAACCGAATGCACTGACTATGCTCATGAATGTATAGACTTGATAGCATGCGGTGATATATAGACTTGATAGCATGCGGTGATGTATAGACTTGTGAAATGATGCACGAACTATGCATATGCATGAAGAGCACTGGCTCTATTGACTGATCGAATGCAATAACAGAGGTTGTATAGACTTACTGCCAAAGAATATGTTGCAGCCCTATGGTTTTGACGATGTCTCACACTATAAATCAATCTACTATCTCTAGATTTATGCAGGTTCATCATGTAAGTGAGTACAGTTCATATGATGTTTAATTAGTTCATCTATCTACACTATGCTTAGTTAGAATGAACAGTAGTGGGTCGACCCACCCTTGCTGATGCGTCGACCCATCAGAACATTGAGTGTCTGGGTACCAAAGTCTATACACCAGCTTAATCAATTAAGTCTGTACATTGGCATATCATCTTCAAGTCTGTACATCGGGCAGCTTCTAACTGAAGTCTATACACTGGTCTTAATATTCTAAGCCTGTACACTGCCCGACCGTTTCAAGTCTACACACTCGACTGTTAGGTCTTCAACCCTATACATTCAAGTATCAAGCTTCATGTCTATACACTCGATTGTCAGATCTTCAACTCTATACTCTGCTACAAGAACCAAGTCCATACACTCTCCCGTTCAAATCCTTCTAAGTCTGTACATCAGTTTCGCTTCTCCAAGTCTATACACTGGACTTTGTTTTACCAAGTGTGTACACTCCACATCTTTTCCTACGCTTGGCCAAGTCTATACACTCATACATTTCTCTACGCTTTCCTGGCCAAGTCTATACATCGCTAAGCCTGTACATTGCATACTGCTCAAACGATCAAAGCTCAAAGTCTGTATAGTGTGAAGTCTAAACATTAGCTCAGGGGCTTCAAGTCTATACATTGAACTATTCTTCAAAGTCTGTACAGTGGCTTCGAATCGACAAGTCTGTACATCGGCTTCATTCACTCAAGTCCATACATCCACAGTGGATCATCAAGTCTATACATCCACAGTGGTACTTCCATGTCTGTACAACGCTGAAGCCTTCACAAGTCTGTACACTGCTTGAGCCTCACCAAGTCTGTACATCGCTTCAAGCGATTCAAGTCTATACAGCCAGCCTTCACGATCCAGAGTCTGTACATCGGTCCTTCAGCGTCTCATGCATCATATCGCTCTGGCAAAGTCCATACACTGGCTCAAGCTTGTCAAAGTCTAGACATCGCCGTTGGGGATCAAAGTCTGAACATTGGCCTCATGCTTCAACTCTATACATTCGGTTGTTATAACTTGAGCCTTCAGTGCTCACAGCACACTCGTTCCAAGTCTGTACACTGGTTAGGCTTCGTGAAGTCTATACAGTGGCTGAGCAATGTAAAGTCTACACATTGGTAAGGCTAGTTCATGCATTGTTCATCACATGTCTATACACTGCCATTCATGAGCTTATTCATTAAGTCTATACACTGCCTTCACATGCGCTTATTCATTAAGTCTATACACTCTCTCACGTTGTACACACTTACTCAGTTGCTGTTTCTGAAGTATATACACTCGTGTTAATAGCCTGAACTAACTAAGTATATACATTCCTTCTGTCTCTGTCTGCAGGCGATTCAGGCTGATGATTGGGCACGTGATCCGAGGTTGGCACCTGGCACGTGATCCAAGAAACCAGGAACATGACACGTGGATGGCAACCCAGTCAGGATGCTGCCATGTGGTCGAAATTCAAATGATCTGGCAAAACGTTCTTGGGCGGGAACCTGGAAGCCACACGCCTAATATCTGCTACAAATATGAAGCTTCGTCCTTCAGTAGAAGAGTGATCGTGAAAAGAAAAAGCGGAAGCCATTTGTGTGAGACTGCACGATCCAGAAAGGAAAAAGACCAGAGAGTTCCATATTGTCCAGATCCGAGAGGAGTATGTTCGAGAGAGAGAGAGAGCAGTATCTATGGTTTGATGAATTGCTTCCTTTGAAGCTACATTTGTATTGGTTTCAGAACCGACTGCTTCTTCATTGGTCTTTGTTTCTATTTTGTTTTCTTTTTATTTTGTTCATTCTTCTGATTCGAATTGGTTCCCCTCCGGTGTGTAGAGGAAGGGAGTGTTACTCCGGTTTCCCTCTGGGTTGCAGAGGAAGAGAGATCGGTGATCTCTGGTGTTGCTAGTGACAGGTTGTCATTAGCAGGTTCCCTCCGGTGTGTGGAGGAAGGGAGAGGTGTCTCCGGTTCTGTTCTAGCTGGTAGCTGGAACAGGTTTCAAGCTCTGTGGGTAGCAGAGCTTGGTTGAGGGATTTGTTTCCCTTGGGTATTCAAGCTGTGTGGCAGCATGTTGTTCGCAGACTGAGTCTGCAGTGTTCTAGCATTGTCTAGTGGAATCCTCATTCTAGTTGGAGTGAGGGGTGGATGTAGATTGCGGACTGCAATCGAACCACCTAAAAATCGAGTGCCTCCTCTGTGGTTTGCTGTTATTATCTGCGCTCTCCATCTGCTTGTCTCTTTGCTTCCATGTGATCAGTTCTTCATTCTCATTTACTTATACTGTCTTGTTTGGTGACTGCGTTTACATTTCTCTGTGTGCGGGTTCAGGAGGGGCGTATGCAGTAGAATTAATTTTCCACCTAAGTTTTTACAAATTGGCAGTGATCTATTCATCCCCCCCTTCTATATCACTCTTGCTGCGCTAACATTTGGTATCAGAGTAGGTTTACGCCATGTGGACGAACGGTCAAGGAAATGCCAGTGGTCCTAGAACCTTCATGGCCGAAGGTCAATCCATTAGTCGCCCTCCGTATTTTGATGGTAGTAACTATCTGTTTTGGAAGAACAGGATGGAAGTGTTTATCAGGGCTCAGAGTCATAAACTGTGGAGAGTAATTACTGTGGGGCCATATGATCTGCCACCAAACGAGGATGCTTGGATAGATGACCATGTCAAGCTCTCTTCACTCAACTGGACGGCGCTGAACATCATCCAGTGTGCTGTTCATCCAGTGGAATATGCCCGTATATCTGCCTACAAGACTGCCAAGTGAATGTGGGATGAGCTGCAATTGATCTATGAAGGTACAGCTCAAGTGAAAGCCTCGAAGGTAAACCTCTACACTTCCAAGTATGAAATGTTTAGGATGAATGCAGAGGAGAATATAACTGAGATGTATGCCAGGTTGTCCTTGATGACAAACACACTTAAAGGGCTAGGGAAGGATCTTGCTGAGGCAGATATAGTCAGGAAAATTCTTAGATCTTTATCCCCGGCATGGCACACTAAGGCCATTGTGATTGAGGAGTCAAAAGATCTGACTATCTTGACTGTGAATGAACTCATAGGATCCCTTATGACCTATGAGATGAATTTCCAAGGAGGTGGAGAAGGAAGTGATAGGAAGGCTAAGAATGTGGCTCTAAGGGCATCCCACAACAAGGGTAGCAACAGCGGGAGCAGCAGCAGTAGCCCCGAGTCCGAGCTTGAAGGTTTTTCAAATCTCGACCAGGAGGAGCAGGCAATGCTCACTAGACAGTTCAGAAAATTTTTGAAGAAAAAGGGAAAGACCTTTAGGAAGGAGAAGCCACACTCTTTTAACAAGAATGCTGAATTTACCAGTTATAGGGATAGAAATCCTAAGAGACTGACTTGTTTTAATTGTAACAAACAGGGACACATGAGAGGCGAATGCCCAGACCTCCAGAAGAAGGGTCCCTATACTCAGAAGAAAAACATAAAGGTGCAGAAGAAGAAGAAGCCACAGGCGATGGTCTCCACATGGAGTGAGGAAGAAGAAGACCCCGAAGACACTTCCTCAGAAGAATATGAAGATGGAATTTGCCTTATGGCAAACAGTGAAGAGGAGGTAATAAATGTTTTTAAAAATTTCTCAATTGATGACTGGGAGGATGCTTATGGTGAATTGTTAGATAAATTTAATTCTCTTAGTAAAGAGCACAGAGTTCTGAAAAGAAAATTTAACACAAATGTTGAAGAACAAACTCTGGTCTGTGAGGAAAATGAGAAGCTAAAAGAACAACTAGAAGAAATGACCTCACTAAGGAAAGAAAATGATAAGCTCAAGGGAGAAATTCAAGAAAGTCAAAATCAGCTCAATGAATTCAAAACTAAAATTGAAGAAAGCATGAATGAAATTAGAGTGAACTCAGAGAAATATGAAGCTGTGAAGAAAGTAAATGTTGAACTCCTAAAAAATTCTGAGTCCCTTCAAAAGGAGCTGGAAGACAAACAGAAAGTCTTAAAAAAGTTTGTCCAAGGAAAAACTAGTTTAGATGCTATACTAGGGACTAGGGTCAACTTCAATAAGGATGGTCTAGGCTATGACCCAACCAACAAGAGACCCTTGCAATTCAAGACCATCACCTTCTTCCCAGAGAAGGGAAAAGAGAAGCTGGACACACCATCCAGCTCAAACAACAGTAAGGGAATTCAAAGTCCGAAAGAAAATACTAAAAATAGTGCTGGTCAACCATTTAAGATGGGAATGAATTTTATGAAGAATATCACTAAGCCCACTCACCAGAACACAAATGGTAGATGGACCAAAGAAGTGAATCAGAATAAGAGCTGGAATTACAACAATCAGATGGGTCCAAATAGGACCTACTGGAGAAATAATTTTCATGGTCAAAAATATGTTAATCAACAAGCTTACAGGGAATTTCCTAGGAATAGGAAGACTAATGAATGGAATAGAACTCACTTCTCCAGTCCAGCTGGATTCAACTTTAATAAACCAGAAAGGAAGGTGCCAGAGAAAACCATGCTGAAGCAAATCTGGATACCTAAACACTTGATCAGAGATTTGAACAATGTCTTTGGACCCAACTCATCTTGGGTTCCAAATCACTCTGCTTGATGTATTTGTGTAGGTCGGCCTGGCAGCTGAAGACAACAAGTGGTACCTCGACAGTGGCTGCTTCAGGCATATGACAGGAGACCGATCCAAGTTTAGCAAGATAGAGATGAAGCCAGGGGGTCTGGTCAAGTTTGGAGGAAAGAACAAAGGTAAAATAATTGGAGTTGGTACAGTAGGTAAGTCTTCCACAAACTCCATTGAAAAAGTCTTACTTGTGGAAGGGCTTCAATACAACCTGATTAGCATTAGTCAGTTATGTGACAGGGGTCACAGGGTTGTATTTGATGATAGTTCATGCAAAATCCTTGAAATAAATTCTGATGTGGTTAAATTTGTAGCCAACAGGATTAATAATGTCTACATTATAGACTTAGATGAGGAATCTGAATCTACTATTTGCTTATCTGCCAACTCTGAAAATGATGCTTTTGAATGGCATAGACGTCTAGGTCATACTAGCTTTACAACTTTAAATAAATTGGTCAAGCATGATTTAGTTAGAGGCATGCCTATAATTAAATTCAATTCGATATCAAAAGCATGTGATGCCTGTGCTCTAGGCAAACAGACCATAAATTCCTTTAAATTAAGATCTGAGCCATTATCTTCTAGACCAATGGAACTTCTTCATATGGACCTTTTCGGTCCCACTAGAACTCAGAGTCTTAATGGAAACAGGTTTGGCTATGTCATCATAGATGACTTCTCTAGATATTCATTGATATTTTTCTTAGTAAATAAGAGTGATGCATTTCAAAAGTTTAATCTGTTTTTCAATAAGGTCAAACAAGAAGGGAAATACAAGGTCTGTTCTATTCAATCTGACCATGGAGGTGAGTTTGAAAACTCCATGTTTACTGATCTTTGTGAAAAAGAGGGACTAACTCACAGGTTTTCTTCTCCCAGGACACCTAAACAGAATGGGATTGTGGAGAGAAGAAATAGAACTGTGGTGGAGATGGCCCGAACCATGTTGATTGAAAGTAGATTATCTAGAAGGTTTTGGGCAGAAGCGGCCAATACAGCAACTTACATAATCAACAGGGCCATGGTAAGACCCATTCATAAGAAAACACCCTATGAGCTTCTAAAAGGTAAGAAACCAAACTTGTTTCATTTCAGAATTTTTGGAGCAAAATGTTTTATTCATAACAATGATAAGAAAGATTTAGACAAGTTTGAAGCTAAAAGCTCCCCAGGAATATTCTTGGGTTACTCTGAAGTGTCAAGGGCATATAGGGTATTTAACATATCAAATCAGAAAGTGGAAGAGTCTCCACACATCCTTTTAGTGAAAAGAAAGATGTTTCTAATGTTGAAAATCTTGACAGGGATTCTAATCATGATGGGGATTTTCTAGAAGACCAACAAGAAGAAGAGAAGACTCAGCCGAGTGGAGAAACAAATTCCCCAATCAGGAAGGGCCAAGAGAAACAGGTGAGTCTTTAACAAATGTTAGATTTCTTAAAGACCATCCATTAGATAATGTCATAGGCCATCCTGAAGATCCTCTTCGGACTAGGTCTCATTTTAGAAATGTGAATAATGATGACTTAATTACTTTAGTCTTACAAATTGAACCCAAAACAGTAGAAGAGGCCTTGGCTGATCAAGCTTGGGTCAATGCTATGTGTGAGGAATTAGGTCAGTTTGAAAGGAATAATGTCTGGGAGCTTGTCCCAAGACCAGATGGTATTAATATCATAGGAACCAAGTGGGTGCTCAAAAATAAGATGAATGAAGATGGAATCATCTCGAGGAATAAGGCCAGATTAGTAGCCAAAGGCTACTGTCAAGAATTCGGTGTAGACTTTGATGAATCCTATGCACCTGTTGCTAGGATGGAAGCTATAAGATTGTTGTTTGCCTTAGCTTGTTCAAAGAATATAAAACTCCAACAAATGGATGTTAAAAGTACCTTTTTAAATGGAGTCATTAAAGAAGAAGTTTTTGTTGAACAACATCCTGGATTTCAATACTCTCCTCAACCTAACCAAGTTTTCAGGTTAAACAAAGCCTTGTATGGTCTAAAGCAGGCTCCAAGAGCATGGTATGAAAGATTGACTGAATTTCTGATCAGCAAGGGCTACAAAAGAGGTAAAGTTGATCAAACTTTATTTACTAAGGGCATAAATAGAGATGTCATCATAGTTCAGGTATATGTAGATGACATTGTATTTGGATCAACTAAGCATGAACTATGTGATGAATTTTCTACCATGATGTCTGCTGAATTCGAAATGAGCTTGGTTGGTGAACTAAAATACTTTCTTGGATTGCAGGTACAACAGCTAGAGGATGGGTGCTTCATCAACCAAACCAAATACACAATGGAATTGTTCAAGAGGTTTGGTATGGAAAACTTAAAGCACATTACAACACCCATGGGCACCAATACCTCACTGGATGTAGACGAGACAGGTAAAGAAGTAAATGCCAAACTTTATCGAGGTATGATTGAATCACTTCTTTACTTGACAGCCTCTAGACCTGATATACAATTCAGTGTAGGAATGTGTGCAAGGTATCAGTCTAGACCTACTGAATTACACTTAGTTGCAGTTAAAAGAATCTTCAGATATTTGTCAGCTACTCATTCTCTTGGTTTATGGTTTCCTGCATCTCACACATTTAACTTAGTTGCATACACAGATGCTGATTATGCAGGCTGTAAACTTGACAGGAAAAGCACTAGTGGTCATTGTGAATTTTTGGGTGGGTGTTTAGTGTCTTGGAGCTCCAAGAAATAACATTCTGTGGCCCTCTCCACTGCAGAAGCTGAATATGTGGCTGCAGGGAGTTGTGGAACACAAGTCATATGGATTAAACACCAGCTTCAGGACTACCAAGTAGACCTGAGGTGCACACCAATCTACTGTGATAATACTAGTGCCATCAATATTGCTAAAAATCCTATTTTGCATTCACGAACCAAACATATAGAGATAAGACATCATTTTATAAGAGATGAGGTGTCTAAGAATAATTTTGAACTGATTCATGTAAGCACAGATAATCAGATTGCTGACATATTCACAAAACCTCTGGATAATGAAAAATTCACCACATTGAGAAGAGAATTAGGCTTATACAAATTGTCTTAATTATGAAGCATGTTCTTGTTGTGAGGGGGAGTTGTGTTTGTCTGATGTTTAGCCTTATGTCATGCTAGTTTAAGGGGGAGTTCTGAATGTCTGCTGGTTAGCTTTTAGGAATGCTTTGAGTGAGGGGAAGTTTTGAGATTATGCTGGATTGTTTCATTGAGGAATGCTATGTCTTAGGGGGAGCTGAGTTGTTGTGTGAGAGGAGAAGTTCTTTGACAGATTCAAAAGGACTGTCCAGATGTGTAACTTTGCTGGTCTTGCATGACTGATCTAGTGTGGTTCTCTCAGACAGTAAAGTGTCACTTATCTCTTAAGTCTATAAGTCAGTGACCCTAAAATCCAGTTAGAATCTTTCCTTTGGTACTCCTTCAGAGATCTAGACTAATTGCATAAAGTATATCTTCCTACATTGTCATTGATTCTGGTTCAGGCCAAAACCTGTATGTCTTGATATCTGACCCAATCAGCTTGAAATCTAGACTTCAAGACTCAATTCAAGAAATAGTCCTTCTGGTATTATTTTCAATCATTCTATCTCTTTAACTCAAGGGCTTAACTGAACAAACATGTTCTGTTTTGATCACTAAGAAACTGGGAGCTTCATCAATGAAATGAATATTTCTCCCATGTCATGAGGTGTCAAATGCTTAAAATGAATGAAAAGACATGACAGAGCAATGGTGGCTTGCTGGTGAGTAACTGGGGACTCTGGCCTCTAATCAAGGTGTTTCCTCATGTCAAAAGCCACAGTTACTAACTCTGTTCCTTAATAAAAAAAAAGAAAAGGAAGTAATGAGGTACTCACTCTGAGTAACTGGGGATTCAGACCTCTAATCAAGGTGTCTCCCTAATGTCAAAGGAGTGAACTACCAACTTACTCATTGATCTTCTTGAAAATCATCTCAAAAAGAAAAATATTCCTTGTTGTTATGCAACTAATGGATTGCTTGTCCTCAATACCTTGAGAACACTCTTGCTGTCTTGTGGGATAGGTTAATGATCAGCTATATTTGGCCATACTTGTTAACTCCTGCTCTAAATCATACACTATGTATGCTGATAAACTTTTCTATCATTCTACTTCTCTATTGTGTACTAGAGTTTAAAGAATCCTCTCTTGAGATTAGAAACTCACTTATTCTCTTAAGACCTACTCGTGACTTTCTGCACTAAGAAGTTACTGCCCTTATTCTTCATGTTTCCAGCACTGTCATACACTCTGTATTTCTTTTTGCTGATGTCAAAGGGGGAGAGAAGTTCTGCAATATCAGTGAGTCTTGGCAATATAGTGAGTCTTGGATTTGTCTTGAGCTTTGGGGGAGTCATGTTACTTCGGGGAAGATATGTTTATGAGTTGTGGGGGAGATGAGAGTGTGTGGTAGGGAATGTTTAATTCACTTCCATGAGCATGCCTTGAATTTACTCTGTTTGTTGCAGCTGATATTAATTTCTTGTTGAACTTTGATATTGCTTGATTCATAGTGTTGCCATCATCAAAAATGGAGATATTGTTGCAGCCCTATGGTTTTGATGATGTCTCACACTATAAATCAATCTACTATCTCTAGATTTATGTTGGTTCATCATGTAAGTGAGTACAGTTCATATGATGTTTAATTAGTTCATCTATCGACACTATGCTTAGTTAGAATGAACAGTAGTGGGTCGACCCACCCTTGCTGATGCGTCGACCCATCAGAACATTGAGTGTCTGGGTACCAAAGTCTATACACCTGCTTGATCGATTAAGTCTGTACATTGGCATATCATCTTCAAGTCTGTACATCAGACAGCTTCTAACTGAAGTCTATACACTGGTCTTAATATTCTAAGTCTGTAAACTGCCTGACCGTTTCAAGTCTACACACTCGACTGTTAGGTCTTCAACCCTATACATTCAAGTATCAAGCTTCATGTCTATACACTCGATTGTCAGATCTTCAACTCTATACTCTGCTACAAGAACCAAGTCCATACACTCTCCCGTTCAAATCCTTCTAAGTCTGTACACCAGTTTCACTTCTCCAAGTCTACACACTAGACTTTGTTTTACCAAGTGTGTACACTCCACATCTTTTCCTACGCTTGGCCAAGTCTATACACTCATACATTTCTCTACGCTTTCCTGGCCAAGTCTATACATCGCTAAGCCTGTACATTGCATACTGCTCAAACGATCAAAGCTCAAAGTCTGTACAGCGTAAAGTGTAAACATTAGTCAGGGGCTTCAAGTCTATACATTGAACTATTCTTCAAAGTCTGTACAGTGGCTTCGAATCGGCAAGTCTGTACATCGGCTTCATTCACTCAAGTCCATACATCCACAGTGGATCATCAAGTCCATACATCCACAGTGGTACTTCCATGTCTGTACAACGCTGAAGCCTTCACAAGTCTGTACACTGCTTGAGCCTCACCAAGTCTGTACATCGCTTCAAGCGATTCAAGTCTATACAGCCAGCCTTCACGATCCAGAGTCTGTACATCGGTCCTTCAGCGTCTCATGCATCGTATCGCTCTGGCAAAGTCCATACACTGGCTCAAGCTTGTCAAAGTCTAGACATCGCCGTTGGGCATCAAAGTCTGAACATTGGCCTCATGCTTCAACTCTATACATTCGGTTCTTATAACTTGAGCCTTCAGTGCTCACAGCACACTCGTTCCAAGTCTGTACACTGGTTAGGCTTCGTGAAGTCTATACAATGGCTGAGCAATGTAAAGTCTACACATTGGTAAGGCTAGTTCATGCATTGTTCATCACATGTCTATACACTGCCATTCATGAGCTTATTCATTAAGTCTATACACTGCCTTCACATGCGCTTATTCATTAAGTCTATACACTCTCTCACGTTGTACACACTTACTCAGTTGCTGTTTCTGAAGTATATACACTCGTGTTAATAGCCTGAACTAACTAAGTATATACATTCCTTCTATCTCTGTCTGCAGGCGATTCAGGTTGATGATTGGGCACGTGATCCGAGGTTGGCACCTGGCACGTGATCCAAGAACCTAGGAACATGACACGTGGATGGCAACCCAATCAGGATGCTGCCATGTGGTCGAAATTCAAATGATCTGGCAAAAAGTTCTTGGGCGGGAACCTGGAAGCCACACGCCTAATATCTGCTATAAATATGAAGCTTCGTCCTTCAGTAGAAGAGTGATCATGAAAAGAAAAAGCAGAAGCCATTTGTGTGAGGCTGCACGATCCAGAAAGGAAAAAGACCAGAGAGTTCCATATTGTCCAGATCCGAGAGGAGTATGTTTAAGAGAGAGAGAGCAGTATCTATGGTTTGATGAATTGCTTCCTTTGAAGCTACATTTGTATTGGTTTCAGAACTGACTGCTTCTTCGTTGGTCTTTGTTTCTATTTTGTTTTCTTTTTATTTTGTTCATTCTTCTGATTCGAATTGGTTCCCCTCCGGTGTGTGGAGGAAGGGAGTGTTACTCCGATTTCCCTCTGGGTTGCAGAGGAAGAGAGATCGGTGATCTCTGGTGTTGCTAGTGACAGGTTGTCATTAGCAGGTTCCCTCCGGTGTGTGGAGGAAGGGAGAGGTGTCTCCGGTTCTGTTCTAGCTGGTAGCTGGAACAGGTTTCAAGCTCTGTGGGTAGCAGAGCTTGGTTGAGGGATTTGTTTCCCTTGGTATTCAAGCTGTGTGGCAGCATGTTGTTCGCAGACTGAGTCTGTAGTGTTCTAGCATTTTCTAGTGGAATCCTCATTCTAGTTGGAGTGAGGGGTGGATGTAGATTGCGGACTGCAATCGAACCACCTAAAAACCGAGTGCCTCCTCTGTGGTTTGCTGTTATTATCTGCGCTCTCCATCTGCTTGTCTCTTTGCTTCCATGTGATCAGTTCTTCATTCTCATTTACTTATACTGTCTTGTTTGGTGACTGCGTTTGCATTTCTCTGTGTGCGGGTTCAGGAGGGGCGTAAGCAGTAGAATTAATTTTCCGCCTAAGTTTTTACAAATTGGGAGTGATCTATTCATCCCCACCTTCTATATCACTCTTGCTGCGCTAACAGAATGTAGAGACTTGAGTTGATGCAGACTAGGCAAGACTCTGTACGGACGTTATACCTTGAGCATGCATGAGCCTAGGCATGCACTAGCTTATGGCCACCATAAAACACAGTTATGAAATGCACAGGCCTAGACAGTTAAGCCTGCACTGACTATGTATGGATAATGAACACGCATCGACTTCGAATTAAAGCAACTGATGAATGCACCGATGCAGTGTATGGATATGGCAGATATTGCACTGATGCAATGTGCAGAAGAACCAACAAGTGCAGATACATGGTGATAAATCATTCATACTCATAGTGCTTGCTGACATCAAAACCACAGGGGCACAACACCCCCTTCAACGGCATGCTCCCGGCATAATAAATAATAATAGTAATAAGGATAATAAGCTAAAAGAAAACATAATAAATAAACAAATAATGATACAAAAATATAATAATAATAATAATAACAGCAAACTCAAAAAAGGGGGAGAAATAATAGCAAACAATAATGTTAATAATAATAATAAACAATAACGAGTTAAAAAATGAATAAAGAAATAAGAATAATAAAGAAATAAGTAATAATAATAATAAGCTTAAAAAAATAATAAATAGACAAATGAATGATAACAAAAGATAAATGAATAATGATAACAAACTCAATAAGAATGATAAATAAATAAATGATAACAAAAATAAATAAATAATAATAACAAACTCAACAAAAAAATGACAAGCAAATAAATGATAATAAAATGAACAAATAATAATAACAAACCTAACAATAACAATAATAAATAAATAAATCATAAAAAAATAAATAAATAGTAATAACGAACTCACTCCAAATATATATATAAATTAACAAATAATTATGGTTAAAGTTTAAATAATAATAAAACGATGAGATCTGCTTTGCAGCCTTGTTCTCCTCAAGACCCGGTATAAAAGGAACACTAACGCCGCCCCTCCAAGTCGGGTTCGGATCTCGGGAACTATCCCGATATGGCCGTAATCCGACATTGCTCGGGGTCGATAGTTTGTCAAACCGGACTCGTTCCCACTGGGATTCGTTTCCACTCTTTCATTGAAATTGCCGTAAACTCGGCATACGTTTGCACGGGTTTGTTTCCGTTTACGTCGTACCTTCAATACGGAGCTTTGTCCGAACATAAAGTTGTCCACGAATGTCCGACAAGATTTGAATGGAACGAGACGGCTTTCGTCCCCCGGACCCTTTGCATGGGAACATTGATGAGACCTTCCTGGGTCATGCTTAGACTATGGATTCGCCCTAATCACGGCCATTGCCTTACCTACATCCTAGGCCTATTGCCAGCTATCTCCGTACACGTCTTCATTTTTGGAATTTAGTCCCGGAACTCTTCCCCGTTGCTCTCCGGCACCGGAAATATTAATGATGTCCACGCAAGCCTCGTTTGGACCGCGGGAGGAGCCCCTGGTATGGTCCTGACTCGATCTCGCACCGGGCCAATAAATTCATTGGTTTCCTACTATACTAACCGAGATCTAACCGAATACTTTTAGTCCCTCGGAATAATAAACGTACCGTACCCCGGCATACATATGTTCCGGTTTTCCCGCGACGATTACGAAATTCTCAAGCCAGACACCCGTCTGAATATTAAACGGTCCCCGAGTGACCGACAGGTTTCGAAAGTTTGCTTCCCTAGACATAGGGCTTTCCAGTTGATTCAAGGGACATTCCCCTGTTGCCCCCCCCTTGGCACCGTAAATATTAATGATGCTCACTCAAGTCTCGTTGCGACCACGGGGGGCCCACCGCAGTATGGTCGCAGCTTGATCTTGCGCCGAGCCAACAAACTTATCGGTTTCCGACCACTTAAACCGGGACTTAACTGAACGTTTCCCATTCCTTTGAATAATAAATTTGTCGTACCCCGGCATACATATGTTCTGGTTTTCTCGTGACAATTGCGCTTTTGTCGAGCTGGACATTCGTCCGAACATTAAATGGTTAGCACATGACCGACATGATCTCGAATGTTTTCTTCTCACCCTCGTATGGGGATTTCAATACTTCCTAATAGACCTTTCACGCAATTAATTTTATGGCCATGAGACCATGATTCCCGACGATTGATCAAGGGTGTTCCCCTCTCCGGGGGGGTGTAATTAACGCCGTGACCTTTATGGCGCGACGGGTTTTGGTCCCGACCCGAACCACACAATCGCCTGACTGAGTGAGATCGAGCGCACCCATGGCTCCTCGGGGCCTAAATAAATCGTCACTCTGTGACTGGCACGCCCACGCACTTAATAAACCCAATTAATAGATAAACCATGATTTTATTAATAAAAAGTGCGTCCACAGCAGCCAAGGAGGAATCGGTCCATACCTGAATGGAGAAAGGCTCATGGATAAAATCCAAAGCCACATTTCTCATTTGAGCTACATTTTTTCTATTTACCATCCATTGTTTTCTACACTCCCATTTTCATTTTCATGTGTGTTTCTGATACCCTATTTTAGGGATCGGGTCAAGCTGTGAATCAGCGGTGAGGACTGTGTCCTCGTGTGTGTGTGTGTGGAAGCTGTGAATCAACGGTGAGGACTGTGTCTTCGTGTATGTGTGTGGAAGTTGTGAATCAGCAGTGAGGACTGTGTCCTCATGTCAAGTTGTTAGTCAAGTTTTTAGTCAGCAGTGAAGCCTCATCAGGTTGGGTGAGGGGTGGATGCAGGTTGAGGGTTTACAGCCGAATCACCTTAAAAATATTATGTAGTGGTTTCTCCTTGTGGTTTGATCATCTCCTATCTCCATTCATAGGGACTTATGTGTTTCTGGTTCATACACATTCTGATATGTTCGTACATTGCACACACACTCTAAGTTGTTCGCTGCACACATGCACTCAAGTGTTTGCTAGTTGTCCTATGTAGGGACAGTCCTTGAGCTCCAGTATTCTCAGCACTGTGATCACACACACACCTGCCAAGTACTTGATAAGATCACTGCTTAGTGGTGTAGCAGATCCTTTTGTCTACTGGAATTTTAGCTTGATCCATCAAGTCTGTCTACTCTTAACCATGATCATTTTAACGCTTTGTGAATCAAAGTCTTGGTCTATTGTTTCTAAGCGTTATCGATGAATCCACTATATGCTGAGACGAGCTTTTCATCCAAATTTTTTAAGTTGCGTAATCAATTCACCCTCCCTCTTGATTACGGTTGCACCAAGGGACCTAACAAATACATACTCATTTTCTATGCTAACTAAACTTGAGTTTAATCTCATTTAAAATGGATATAAAAATTTGAATGCATATCAGGGTAGGGATCTAATGTCATGTATGAATTACATATCCAAAAACAACTAGTTGATATATCTTCTGAAGGCCTGACAAGATAATATCATAGTCATGTAAAGCCTAATTCCATGAAACCAGGCATATCTTATGGTTTTGATTTTTGATGGCCAACCAAGAAAACCTTAGCAACTCTAGAAAGAATATTTATTAAAAAACATTGCTCACTAGATATTATTCAGAATCCTTCTCTTGCCTAGTCAAAAGATACAATGTGTCCATATTTGCAAATCATAGCAACGATACTATCCTACAAGTTTCCTTGACATAATAAACAAATAAATGATAAGACAATCTCAAGAATAATAAGTCATGAAACATGTCACATTTTTCCTGGCAAGATAGTTTCCAGAATACTTCTTTGATCAAGTGACATCTCCTTGGGGATTATATCACATGAAAAAAGTGACAACAAGATAGTTATTATAATTAGATGCATATTACAACCCAACCTCCACAACAAACAAATCTCAAAAGTACATAGAAACTCAAATGAAAATAGATCCATAGTGAGAACTTTAGGGGAGTGGCTTCAACATGCAGTAAAAATGTACACAACCCAGCTTTTAGACGACAAATATTCAAACATCAAAAGGATAACATGCAGTAAAAATGTACACAACCCAGTAACAAGGTCGATACTTTGAAATGCAGTTGTTCCGCTATGGTTTTTATCTCAACTAGGTGCTGGACAGGTGGTAACCTTGTAGAGATCCCAATCATCTAGACATACAAAGCAGAATGATCAGGCCCAATGAATTGGCTTCTGGCAATATCTGTTCATGTCTTAGAAAAGAAGTAAATGGTGATAAAATTCTAGATGTGCCTTCTTTTCCTTTTCACATTTATTAAATACAATGGACATATAATTAACTATTTGCCTTTATGAGAAACAAAACCAAAACAATAAACGAACCCATACCTAGTTGGCCAATTTATTGGAAACATTAAGGTCTCGGCTTCGGATCAGGTTTGCCCAGCAGACATAACAAAAAGAGCTTAGGCGATAGATGAAACAACATTAAAAGGTCAAGAATTAAGGATGTACCACCTCATGTAGAGCACAGTAAGCTTCATCATAGAACCTTAAAGCTTCTGTCAAGGCATAAAGAAGCCATCCACTTGTCGGCATTACATTCCACTTGCCATCGAACCCCTTCTTTTACACAATGCAGATGTTCTAAGAAAAATATCACAAGATCAAGAGTTGGATGTACAGTATGTCATGAGGCAAATATGGATTAAAAAGTGGGGAAAGGTAGCTACTAGGTTCAATGCCAATTCATCATAACATAAATGTGTAGTTCACCAAACTTAATGCCCATCCCTATGCTTACAAAAAATCCATCCCTACATGCAATAAGAGAATTGGAGAGAGAATTTCTGTAGCCCATCTAAGAGCGGCCGAACTAGGTCCAGTGAGACCAAACGAGGTCCAGCTCATCTGAGTGACCGCCCCGCATGACCCACTTAGCATAAAAGTCCAATAAGTTCACTCGGGATCAAGCACTTCCTAGGCGGCCATTAGGCTCGGAAGGCAGAGCGTCGATCCGGTCGGAGGAAGACCCACACCCGACCTATATATCCCCCTCGCCGGGATAAGGGCTGGCGCCCAGCGCCCATTCCGACTGAGCCTCACCCAAGCTATGCCTATCGCCCGGGACAGGGCTGGCACTCTTCACGCTTGGGTCGACCGACGGTTGCTTATCCACGCTACCATTGAGAACCCTTTCTGAGCAGGAATTTACGAGGATAAGGGGGCTCACGAATCCTCAAGGCTATAAAGAGCCCGCGATGAGGATGTAAAGAGCCCTCGTCAAGGACGTAAAGAGCCCACGTCGAGGACATAACCCCCGCCTGAAACTCCTCAGCTTACGGGACTCATAAGACTGGCGCACTATTTAAACCTGGGACTCCCTCCAGCGGAAGATAAGACCAACACACGTCTAATACTCCCTGAGCAGGAACCACTTCACCACCTTGGTGGAGAGGGATCTCGTGCATCTCTTTCTTCCTCCCTTCATAGCTTCCACCACTGCTCTACTGACTTAGGCATCGAAGGATTTTCCCTAGGAAACTATCCCTGGGCCCCCTGATCTGTTTCCCTTCCTTGCAGTTCACTATTCACTGATCATCTCCTCTAGCTCAGGACCAGCGCGAGATCGCCCCTCTTCATCTGGCGCCGTCTGTGGGAAACGATCAAAGAGCCAGTATGGTGCGAAGGAGTACAGGGTAGAGGTCCGCCGGTGATAGGGGAAAAGCCATGGTGGCGGGGGGAGAGGCCCCCTCTCAGGCCACACAGAACCCCCCTCCAACGCCAGCACCCCAGCTGGCGAACTGCCTCCGCCCGCGGCGGTGGAGCTACCATCCAACGGGGGCGCTGATGCTTTCCAAGCCCTCAATGCAAAAATTGACATCCTCGTGGAACTCATGACGACCCAGGCGGCCAAGGAAGGAAGGTCACGCATCCCTCCGGAAAGCCCTCCCCATGGAGACGCGTCCCAATACACCGCCGGAGGCCGCTTCACCCTCCAAGGACGGCGGCTTATTCGCAACAGGTCAGGAGGACCTTCACAAGACCCTCCTCCGGAGCAAGAGGCCTCCTCCGCGCCGAAAAGGGGAAAACCTAGGGCCCGCCGTCCGCACCCAGAGACCGAAGTCCCTGGAGAATGTCGGGACAGCCCGCCAACACGCCCCCTAGCCCCACGGCGCAACAACATCCGGAGTTATCCCTCCGACTGCGAGAGTTTGAGAGGCGCTTCGCAGAGCAGGAGCGTGCCTTATGCGCCTTGCAGAAGACCTCCCCAGCAGAGGATGAGGAGAAATCCCCATTCTCCGACTACATCTTGAAGGCAGAGATATCTCCCTGAATCTCCATTCCGACCTTCAAGTCTTACGACGGCCAGGGTGACCCGGCCGACCACTTCGACAGCTTCGACGCCCTGATGACCCTCCACGGGGCGTCCGACGCCATCAAGTGTCGAGCCTTCATGACCACCCTGGTCCAAGGCGCCCAAGCATGGTTCCGGGCCCTCGCCTTCGGATCCATCTGAGACTTCAATTAATTTGGGCGAGTGGTCAAGGAGAGTTTCGCCAGCAGCGGCCCCCCAAGGTCGGTAGCGGGGCTATTGGCTCTCAAACAGGAGCAGGGGGAGAAACTTTAGGCTTATATCAACCGATTCAAGTCGAAAGCCCTGAGAATCCCCCGCCTGGATGTTGCCTCGGCCATAACCGCGCTGACCGGAGGCACCCGTGACGAGAACCTCCGCCGCGAACTTATCCTCCACCCTCCCTCGACCCTTGCCGAGCTAGTGACTCTGTCTTTACGCCATGCTGAGTGTGAAGAAGTTCTCAGCGCATGCCAAGGTGCAACCAGTTCAGATCGAGAGGGGGACAAGAAGCGAGCACCCGAGCCAAGCTCGGGCCAAGGAAAAAGACCGAACCGAGACGGGGAGCACAAAGAACCGTCCTAGAAGTACGAGCGGTACACTCCCTTAACCGCTCCGGTGTAAGAGATCTATGAAGACATCAAAGGCTCGGGCCTCCTCCGCCAACCCAAGCCAATGAGGTCGAAGAACCGCAATTGCAGTAATCACTTCCTGTTCCATAGCGACCACGAGCATCATACCGGCGATTGCCGCCAGCTCCAGGATGAGATCGAGCGCCTCATCCGCCAGGGACACCTATTTCGGTTCATGGCAGGGCATAAGGAAGACCAAGGCGCCCCAGAGAAGATCGATAACGCCCCTCGCGGGGTCCACATCAATGTCATCGCTGGAGGAGCTGCATCAGGAGGAGATAGTAGCCGAGGAAGGAAGCGTCATGCTGAGCGGGCGAGCCAAGCCATCGAGCCTCTCAAGCCCCGCCAAGTGAGCCACATGTCATAGTCTTCTCCGACCAAGACTTGGAAGGGCTGACCACCCGCATGACGACGCCCTAGTTGTATCGGCTACGATAAACCATTGTAACGTAGATAGGATTATAGTTGACAATGGAAGCGCCCCTGATGTATTATCTTATGAGTGTTTTCTTAAGATGGGGGAGAATCCATCTAAACTCTGCCTGATCCGAACCCCCCTTTGCGGGTTCAATGGCCAGGCCACTTATCCCGAGGGAGCCCTAAGCCTGCCGGTTACCCTCGACACCCCACCCAAAACCATTACGGTTATGGTGGACTTCATAGTGATCAAGGGTATGACGGCATACAACGCAATCTTCGGCCGGGGGATCCTTAGCCGAACGAAAGTGGTGCCCTCTACCAATCTCCAAAAGATGAAGTTCCCCACTAAACATGGGGTGGGGGAAGTCTGGGGCAACCAGGCGATGGCCAGAAGGTGCTATATTATCTCGGTCGAAGCCACAAGGTCGGATGGGAAGAACAAGGGCCCCCGGGAAGTCGAGGAAAAATCCGCAACCTCCGAGCCTGGAGGCGAGTTGTTAACGATTTTCCTAAACGATGACCCGACCCTAGGAGTAAAGATTGGAGCCGACCTACCATCCGAGGTTCAACAGAAGTACAAAGAATTTCTTTCCGGGTAAATCTGAGTCTTTGCATGGTCTGATGATCAACTCCCAGGGATACCGGGAGAGACAGTAGTGCATAAACTCAACCTTGACCCGACCGTGAAGCCCGTACAACAACACAGAAGGAGGCACTCCCCACAAACGTAGACAATCATCAAGGATCAAGTCACCAAGGGGTAGAAGACTGGTCTTTTTAGATCGGTCTTGTACCCAACGTGGCTGGCTAACGTCGTCCTCGTGCCAAAAGCTTCGGGAAAGTGGCGAATGTGCGTGGACTTCACCGACTTGAACAAAGCCACACCAAAAGGCTACTATCTGTTGTCAAGCATCGACCAACTGGTCGACTCAACCTCGGGCAACAAGATACTCAGCTTCCTGGATGCCTATTCAGGTTAGCACTAGATCAGAATGGATCCAGAAGATATCGACAAGACCGCCTTCATCATCGACTTCGACGTACACTGCTACACCCAGATGCCCTTCGGGCTGAAGAACGCTGGAGCCACATACCAGAGGCTAGTCAACCATATGTTCGAGGGACAGCTCGGCTGGAACGTCGAGGCCTATATTGATGACATGCTCATCAAGACCCCCAAGGCCGAGGAGAACTTCGCCGACCTACCTGAGACCTTTGACACTCTCTTGAGGTACAATATGAAGCTCAACCCCACCAAGTGTGCCTTCAGAGTAAGGTCCAGGAAATTTCTGGGTTTCTTGGTGACCCAGTGTGTGATCGAGGCCAACCCCGACAAGGTCCAGGCCATCCTGGACATGCGGCCGCCCACCTGCACCAAGGACATTCAACGCCTTACTGGACGCATTGCTGCGCTCAACCAATTCCTGTCCCGTGCAGCCGAACGATGCCTACCCCCTTCTTCAAACTGTTGAGGGGGCCCAAAATGGCATCTGCTACGTTCGCATGGGACGAGGAATGCCAAAAGGTGTTCGCTGAGCTTAAGGAGTTCCTGGCCTCGCCCCCGGTGCTGTCCAAGCCTATTCCAGGTGAAGCCTTACATCTCTACCTCTCGGCAACTCCATCCACAGTTAGCTCGCTCCTGGTCAGAAATGACTCGAGAGTCGAGAGACTGGTCTACTACACCAGCAAGGTGCTCAACGAGGCTGAAAGAAGGTACCCCGCAACCGAGAGACTCGTGCTAGCGTTCGTTACCTAGGCCAAGCGCCTTCTACCCTACTTCCAAGGGCACTCCATCATCGTGTTGACTGACGAACCACAGAAGAGGATCCTCGCTCACCCTGAAGCCTCGGGACGCCTCGTCAAGTGGGCCATTATGCTCGGGGCCTACGATATATCATACCGGCCTCACTCGGCTATCAAAGGACAGGCACTTGCTGACTTCATCGCCAAGAGCACTATCCCGACCGAAGAAAAATCTCCGTCCGCGCCCGGGCCAACCTGGGAATTGTTCGTCGACGGATCCTCCAACTCGACCGGGAGCGACGCCGGTATCCTTCTAAAGTCCCCCGAAGGAGTAGAGCTGCAATACACCTTGAAGTTCAACTTCCAGGCATCCAACAATGCCTCCAAGTATGAAGCCCTTATCTCGGGAGCTCGCATGGCCCGGCGGTTGGGGGCTGAGCGAGTCAGAATTCACACTGACTCCCAACTGGTCGCTAGCCAGGTCAACAGTGATTACGAAGCTCGGGAAGAACCGATGGTCAAATACCTCCGGCTGGTCAAAACCATGGCACAATAGTTCGAGAGTTTTGAGGTAGTCCAAATAGCTCGGGAGGAAAACTCCAGAGTGGACGCCCTCTCCCGGCCGGCCTCCTCTCTTGACCCCGAGGGTACTCGATCGGTCCTTCTCGAAGAGCTAGAGCGACCGAGCATTGATTTGGAGCTCATGGCTATTGACTCGGCCTCCCCAAGTGACTGGAGTATCCCCTATCTGTCGTGGCTCCAAGACTCTCAAGAGCCTCCCGACCCTCGAGAAGCCTGGAGATTGAAATACCAAGCTCGGTGATTCGTCATTCTGGACGGCACTTTGTACTGCAGATCCTTCTCCGGTCCCCTCCTGAAGTGCATCAGTACTAACGAAGCCAGCCGAGCGATTCAAGAGGTTCACGAAGGCCTGTGCGGAGCACATCAAGAGGGAAGGTCGCTCGCTAGGATCTTGCTTCGGTAGGGTTACTGGTGGCCCACTCTGCAGCGCGACTGCTCGACCTACGTGCAATAAAGTGACCGATGCCAACGATTTGACCACTTGGTCCATTAGCCAACAACGTAGCTCGTCACCCAAGCCGAACCTTATCCTTTCGCTTGGTGGGGGATCGACATCCTTGGCCCGTTCCCTACGGCTCAGGCCCAGAAGAAGTTCGTCATCGTCGCCATCAACTACTTCACCAAGTGGATCGAGGCCAAAGCTATAGCTAGGATCACCGAGACAGTCGTATGAGTTTCGTCTAGAAGTCAATTATCTGTCGCTACGGCATCCCCGGGTGATACTGAGTGATAATGGTTGGTAATTTGATTCTTGCTATTTTCGAGATAGATGTGCCGACCTAAACATTTGCAATCACTTCACTTCGGCCACCCACCCTCAGGCTAACGGGCTGGTCAAAAATGCCAAAAACTGCTCGAAAACCTCGACCTAGCAGATGAAGTTCGAGAGATTGCCAGCATCCGAGCAACGGAATATCAACGCTGCCTCACTCGATACTACAACGTCAAAGTCCGAGACAGACACTTCCAGTTGGGAGACTTCGTTCTCAGAAAAGTCGAAGCCTCTCGACCACTTGAGGCAGCCGACAAGCTATCCCCTAATTGGGAAGGCCCCTACCGAGTGGTTGAGATGCTTGGGAAAGGAGCGTACCGGCTATCTACTATGGAAGGAGCACCCATCCCTCGGACGTGGAATGCGACTACACTACGCAAGTTCTACTTCTGAACACTTCAGTCGTGTAAGCAATATGAGATAAAACAAAAATTTCCATCCTCTTTTATTCAAATAATTGTTTGTACATCAGAAGGGCCGAAGCCAATACAATACATGTCAAAAAAACAAAAATCCAGCGGGCGCCGCTGAACGAGCCCATCGCTCGGCTGACTCGGTTAACCTTCCTGCGTCCAGCCACTAACTCTGCCTCGTGCGGAAATTGGCTCGGATAAAGGATAGTCAACCCCGTTGGCTCGGGTAACTCGGAACAAAGGTGACATAGGGATTAGGAAGAGGAAGGCTACCTTCCAAGATGCACAGGGTAGATGAAGGGGAAGAGGAAGCCAACTCATCGTAGGGAATGCCGAGAGGCATCTTGCGAAGAGTGAAAGAAATGATAAGAAGGGTAGAAGAGAGAGAAAGAGGCTACGGGGAGAAGGGAGGAGAAACAGGAAGTGGAGAGGGATCCCCTCAAGAGAGTGAGCGGAAAGGGGGTGCCTGATCCCCCCATCCGTCCGTCGTTACGTCCCTCCCCGCAAGCACCGCCGGAACTGATAAAAAGAAGGCGACGTGCTTCCGCACGTCGAACCCCCTTCTAACCCGCCCGCCGGCCATCAAACTCCCTTAAGACCCGAAGTAGTAAAGACTCTCTGCCCTCGTCATCTACAGCTTCGTCTTCCAGAGCATCTTCCATGCTTCAAATTTGACAGCACAGCGCTTCGTGAAGAAGGAGGGAGGAAAGACTGTCCGAGAAGACCCTAAGCGAAGGAGAGGAAGAGACGCCCTAAAGACCTTTTATAGGCGAAGGGAGGCTACTTGCCTTAAATGATTCTCCCCTCGAAAACACGCTAAAGGGACCTCTCCCTACAAATGGTCACGTCAGACTCCTCCGTTCCATCCCAGTGGGACACACGAAGCGGCCGAGCATTTAAAGCATGAGAAAACGGAAAGACACCCTGTAAGACACCCGCCCAACCACCATGCGAGATCCACGCAGAAAGTATCGGCACTTTCCAACTACTGTGGATACACTGGTCAAACAACGGCAATGGCGGTAAAAAATAGTCAAGTCGTTATCATAACGCTACTGCCTTACGTTCTCAACCTTCCTTTAACACAAAAAGAGAAGTTTTTTCTTCTAAAAAGGAAAAACGTACAAGGAGAAAAAGAAAAATAGATACATCAGGCCCCTAGCCCATCCTAAGGCTCAAAAGTTGAAGGCTCGGATGGTCTGCTGTTGTGCCCCTAGTTTTGATGATGACAACCATGATATGTGTATGTTGAATCCAACTTAAAATGTTGAATTAACTCTTGATTCAGTAATGCATGTATTTGGCTAATGTTTGGTGCAAGTAAGGAACAAGGTCGACGTAGGGAGTTCAAGGCATCCACACATCAGTTGAAGAGGCAAAATCATAAGTTACTGATATAATATCAGTGCGTCAATGCCACATCATTGTAGCGTTGATGCATCAGCTTAAGAAGTAGAGGCACTCACAGATCTACTTCACAGCGTCAACGCCACAGTAGAGCAGCGTCGACGCAGCAGTTCAAAAGGCAGAAGTATGGTTCACTGGAATACCCCAATGCGTCAACGCTACATCATGATAGCGTCGACGCAACAGTTCAATCTGAGATGATATTGGCTCTGAGTTAGCTTAGTGGGTTGACGCAGTAACCCAATGCGTCCACGCATCCACTTATGAACTAAAAGCCTTGTGGACAGTTCAAGGCAACGTAAACTCTTTGGTCACCATGGGTTGACGCCATATGAATTCTTTCATAGAATTAGTTGGGTGGACCCTAGTCATTAGTGACGTCAAAGGCCACATCAGTCAAAAAAGTGTTTTGATCTTGTTTTCATTCGCGATTCCAGAAGGCTCTGATCAGATCAATCAGTGGGCTAACCAGAAAATCTGGTTGGGGCCCACTAGATGTATATAATACATGAATCTGGAAGTGAGCGCGGGAACTTAATTATCGAAGAAGGTTTTGGAGATTTCGAAGCTACTGCAGACAAGGCTGAGCAAGAGAAGCTCACGAGAGGAACTGGGAGTTCATCTTCTTTCTGATGGCGATCTGCTGAAGACCTTAGGAGATCTAGGAGCAGTGATCCATCGCAAGTTCATATACATTTCAGAAGAAGAAGATTAGCTGATCGTTGAAGCCTTTTCTCCCAGATTTCTGAATTTAAGCCTGAGATCCGGCTGCCTCACAGATCTGAGATTATTCTTTCATTACTGAGTGATTTCATTTATTGTTTGTCTTTTCAATTTGAACTCTATTACATTGTTTCTCCCTCGTACTGGTTTGAGTAGAGGGAGGGGTTTGATCCAGCATATTGTGCTTGGATCAAGGGTGTATGGGCATGGTTGCCTGCAAGCTGTTCGTCAACGGTTTAGAGGATCTTTCCTCTGGTTAAGCCAAGCTATAATGCTCAGCGTTGTTTGAGGAAGTAGTTCCTTGGTGAAACTAAGCTGTATAGCTCAGCAGGGGTCCTCACTGGTTTAGTGAGGGGTGGACGTAGGTCTCCACAGGGAGACCGAACCACCATAAAAATCTATGTTCCTATTGTGGTTTGCTATTCTTACATTATCCATCCATCGTTAGAAGTTTGATTAGGCACAATCTTCATATACTATGTTTACTGAACTTCTAACTAGTATTCTGATCTATAAAGCGAGTGTGATCTTGTATTAATTTTTCAAAGGGTCAACCTATTCACCCCTCTCCTCTAGTTTGACCTTCCACCTAATCCAACACGTGGTATCAGAGCAAGGCTCTCTTGTCAAGGGTCTCACAACCCAGAGAGATTTAGTGGAATGGAAAATAAGGGGCTCATGCCTGAAGGGTATGCAGTGAATATGCCACCCTTCTTTGATGGCACTAACTATGCTTACTGGAAAAATCGGATGCGGGTATTTCTGAGAGCTCAGGAAAATGAGATTTGGAGAGTCGTGAGCAAGGGACCATATCAGTAAGAAGGAGATGAGGAACTGTGGGTGAAAGAGCAGATTCAGAAGTCCAACGTCAATTGGCAAGCTATGAACATCATGCAATGCTCATTGCATCCCATGGAATTTTCACGAGTATCCTCATGTGCCAGTGCCAAGGAAATGTGGGACAGACTTCAATTCATCTATGAAGGTACGTTAGAGGTAAGAGAGACAAAAGCCAATATGTTAATTTCTGAATATGAAGCTTTTAGAATGAAGCCAGAGGAAAATATATCTGAAATGTATGCTAGACTAACCCTATTAGTGAATGGTCTTAGAGGTCTGGGAAAGATATACACTGATTACGAACTAGTCAGAAAAATTCTTAGATCCCTAACTCCAGTTTGGCACACCAAGGTCACTGTTGTTGAGGAATCTAGGAACCTTCCTACCACTACCCCTGATGAGCTTATCGGATCTTTGATGGCTTATGAGCTGAACCTCAAAAGGATAGATGAGGATGTGAAAAAGAAAAAGCCTCTTGCTTTGAAGGCAGGACCAAGTAGCAAGGAGAGCTCAGATGACAGTCACTCATCTACCTCAGATAATGACTCAGGTGAGATAGCAATGCTGACAAGGAAATTCAGGAAGTTTCTAAGGAAGGAAGGTAAATTTAGAAACAACAGAAGACCAGAGGTAAGAAAGAGTTCAAAATTCAAATCAGAAAACTCTAGGAAATCTGACAAGGTTGTCTGTTACCAATGTAGGAAACAAGGTCATATTAAATATGAATGTCCAGAGAATGTGAAGAAAGTTCAACCGAAATGGAAGAACAAGAAGCCAAAGGCCATGATAAGTACGTGGAGTGACGAGGAGAAAGATGAAGATGAAGAAGAAAGCACTTCTGAAGAAGAAAGTGATGTTAAGCTATGCTTCATGGCTAAAGGAGATGATAAGGATGAGGTAACTTCCTCTTCTGAAAACTTTTCTTGCAGTGATTGGGAAGAAGCATTTAATGAATTGCTAGATAAGTATGATCATGTAAAGAAAGAAAATAAATCACTCAAGAAAAAGAAAAATCTGACTAGTCAAGAAAATTCATTGAATGATAAAATCAGGTGCCTAGAAGCTGAAATTACCAGTTTAAGAAAATCTCTTGATGAAAGTGCCAATGTAGAGATCAATTAATAGAGATGAATAGAGAAAATGAATTTTTACTAAAAATTCAGGATGACCTGAAACTCAGAATGCAAAAATTGGAGAGTGATGTAAAAATTACTGAAGAAAAATATGAAGCCATTCAAGGAGTAAATCAGGAACTCCAAGAAAATTTGAAGAAACTGGAAGATGAGAATTCAAGTAAACAAGCCTCTCTTGAGAAATTAACACAAGGTAAAAATAATCTTGAGGCTGTCATGGGAATAAGAAGCAATTTTGGAAAAGAAGGACTTGGTTATAATCCAACCAAGAAGAAGGATCTAGGAGCTAGATTTATAACATTTGTTTCTGAACAAGGTACATCTGAGCAGAGCTAAAAGGCTAAAAAGAAGTCCTGTGAGAAAATCAAGAAGAAGTAAAATAGACAGATGAAATCAGAAAAGAAAAGGGCAAAGAGAAAATATATGCTACCTTAAATGCCAATCACCATAAGAATGTGCCTAACTTCAGAAGTAAACCCTCATGTCAGCCTATAGACCCTAGTTCATCAACCCAGCATCAAGGATATAGAAATTCAGGGAGTTCGCGTCAACGCACTGGGTATCCTGCGTCCACTCAACCCATGTCCCAGGGGTTCTACAAAAATAATGCTAGAACAAACCATTGGGCGCGTCAATGCAGTGTCCACACTGCGTCAACGCATACACCCTTCCCGGGTGGGTATTCTTTCAGAAACATGAGAATGAGTCGACGCAGTCACTACAGTGTGTCGACGCACCCTATGTACCAGAACCCATATGACAGAAAGGTGAGGTGGATGAGTCAACGCAATCATGTGATAGGGTCTACGCAGTGAACCTTCATCCCTTCAAGAATTCAATATTCCTCTAGAACTTCTCATCCTAGGTTCCCCAATGCTTCTTGGAGTCACAATAGCTATTGGAATGAGAACAAGAATAAAACTTCATACTTCTCTAACAACAGAAATGGTTCAAAAAGGTCATTCCAAAGGGTACCTCAACCCAATCAGAAAATTTCAAATCGATGACCCCCACATCTCAAAAACCCTCAAAACAATAGATTTGGATTCCCAAAAGTATGCTGTCTTACGTGACACAATCATATGGTCTGATGGGACCCAAGTGTATTTGGGTTCCAAAATCTCTTGTTTGATGTGATTTGCAGGAGTGCCTTGCAGCTGTACACAATAGGTGGTACCTTGACTGCGGCTGCTCAAGGCACATGACGGGCGATAAGGCAAAATTCTGTCTCCTAGTTGAGAAAGAAGGAGGACATGTCACGTTTGGGGGGAACAATAAAGGTAAAATAATTAGAAAAGGTAAAGTTGGCAAAACTCCCCTAAACTCTATTGATGATGTGTTACTTGTTGAAGGATTAGAATACAATCTTCTTAGTATAAGCCAACTATGTGATAGGGGGCACAAAGTTGTGTTTGATTCCCATGCATGCACCATTATTGAAAAGCAGTCTAAAAGTGTTAAAATCTCTGAAAAAAGAATAAATAACATGTACATGGTAGATTTAGATGATCCTGCTCATAACAATCTTTGTCTAGCTGTGAATAAAAGTAAACTGGCTTGGCTATGGCATCGTAGACTAGGACATGCTAGCTATAGTGTCATGCATAAGTTAGCCAAATTCAGCATGGTGAATGGTCTGCCTGATGTTTCATTTAAGCAAAATGACAAAATTTGTAATGCATGCACTCAAGGCAAGCACACTAGGAAGTCATTTAAATCCAGAATTGAAAATCAATCTTCTAGACCTCTTGAACTTGTTTACATGGATCTGTTCGGACCCACTAGAATAGCAAGTTTGAGTGGCAATAAATATGGATTTGTTTTGGTAGATGACTTTTCTAGGTTTACTTGGGTATTCTTTTTAACTCATAAGAATGATGCATTTGAAGAATTTCAGGCATTCTTCAGGAAAGTTCAGCAGGATGGTAAGTATACTATTTCATCTATCATGTCAGATCATGGAGGAGAATTTGAAAATTCAGAATTTGATGGTTTTTGCAGGGTAATGGGAATATCTTACAAGTTCTCATCTCCAAGAACTCCTGAATAGAATGGAGTGGTGGAAAGAAGAAACAGAACCCTTGTCGAGATGGCTAGAACAATGTTGATCGAAGGACAACTCCCAAGGAAGTTCTGGGCAGAGGCGGTAAATACAGCTTGCTACATTGTAAACCGGGCAATGGTAAGACCTTTGTCCAAAAAGACTCCATATGAATTGTTGAAAGGTAAGAAGCCCTCTGTTATACATTTTAGAGTTTTTGGATCTAACTGTTTTGTTCAAAATCGTCACAAACGGGACTTAGATAAATTTGAACCTAAGAGTGAACCAGCCATATTTCTAGGATATTCAAATCACTCTAGGGCCTATAGAGTCCTAAATGTCAAAACTCAATCTGTTGAAGAATCTCCACATATTGTCTTCGATGAAATGAATATCAGGTCTGAAAATGAACAATCTTGCATGGACAAAGATGATGGGTAGCTTCTTGAAGAAAAGGAAGAACAATACACTCAAGAGGAAGAGCCAAGGTCAAATGAGAATCTAGCATAATCAAGCACTAGAGGTAATGCAGATGCTAATGAAGGTAACTCTCTTACCAATGTTAGAATGTTAAGAGACCACCCTCTATCAAGCATTATTGGTAATCTGCATGATCCTACCAGAACTAGATCTCATTTTAGAGCTATTGAAGAAATGGACAATTTGGCTCTTATATCTCAAATTGAACCTAAAAATGTAACTGAAGCCCTGAAAGATGATTGCTGGATAAATGCAATACATGGGGAATTAAATCAATTCAAAAGAAATAAAGTGTGGCACCTTGTGCCAAGACCCAATGAACTTTTAGTAATTTGAACTAAGTGGGTCTTTAGAAATAAACAAAATGAAAATAGAATTGTGATAAGAAATAAAGCAAGACTGGTAGCACAAGGATATAACCAAGAATTTGGCATTGATTTTGAAGAATCCTTTGCACCAGTAGCTAGATTAGAAGCTATTAGATTATTACTTGCATATGCATGTTGTCATGGAATAAAACTCCATCAAATGGATGTAATAGTGCATTTCTTAATGGTTTAATAAAAGAAGAGGTGTATGTTGAACAACCCCCTGGTTTTGAATCTATAGACTGCCCTGACCATATTTACAGATTAGACAAAGCTCTCTATGGGCTCAAACAGGCACCTCGAGCATGGTATGATAGACTCAGCTCATACCTCACTGAGAAAGGGTATTCAAGAGGTAAAGTGGACCAAACCCTATTCACCAAGGTGAGAAATAATGACATTATTTTGGTTCAAATCTATGTTGATGATATAGTCTTTGGATCCACTAAACCAAGCATGTGTGAGGAATTTGCAAATTTGATGACCACAGAATTTGAGATGAGTCTCATGGGTGAGCTTCAATTTTTTCTAGGTCTACAAATCACTCAAAGCAAGGATGGATGCTTCATCAATCAGGCAAAGTACGTCTCTGAACTATTGAAGAAATATCAAATGGAGAATCTTAAGGCAATCATCACTCCCATGAGCACCAATACAAGTTTGGATGCAGATCTGAAAGGTAAATCAGTAGATGCAAAGACTTATCGATGCATGATCGGATCACTCCTCTATCTTACTGCATCTAGGCCAGACATCCAATTTTGTGTATGTATATGTGCTCATTTTCAGTCTGATCCTAAAGAATCCCACTTGATTTCTGTCAAGCGTATCTTTCGATACCTTGCTGGAACTCGAGACTTAGGGATTTGGTATCCTGCATCTTGCACTTTTGATCTAGTATCATACTCAGATGCAGACTATGCTGGATGCAAACTTGACAGGAAAAGCACAAGTGGCTATTGCCAATTTTTGGGAGGGTGTTTGGTTTCTTGGGCATCCAAGAAACAACACTCAGTGGCACTATCTACTGCAGAGGCAGAATATGTCGCTGCAGGGAGTTGTGGCACTCAAGTGTTGTGGATCAAACACCAACTCCAAGATTATCAAACTGATCTTGGATGTGTCCCAATATTGTGTGATAACACAAGTGCCATTAACCTGGCAAAGAACCCCATCCAGCACTCTAGGACCAAACATATAGAAATAAGGCATCACTTCTTGCGAGATGAAGTTAATAAAGGAAGCTTTAAATTTATTTTTGTAGACTCAGAACATCAACTAGCTGACATTTTCACCAGCCTCTGAATAATGAAGGATTTTCTTATCTTAGGAGAGAGCTTGGATTGTGCAATCCTCATCTTGATGCCTAAATTGATTGCTTGTATTCTTCTTTGAAACATGTTTGGTTAACTGCGCCTAGGAATAAATTGATTTCTTCTTTAAAACGTTTGCTTGAGTTGAAAATGTCTGATTTCTAAATAAGTCACAGATTTAGGGGGAGCTTAGTTTTGAGCATATCTTTTTTAAGAACACATGTTAAATAAAAAGCCATATTGTCGTCAATTGTATCTTCATTCATATTTTCAGTCATGCATGAATGGAGGGAGAGTTTGTAGTAGTTCCTATGTGCTAAAGAATGCAATTCTGTCTCTTTAGATTAAGTGATCTGGGATTCTGAAGAGTGGTTAATAAGGCTGAGTTAACGCTATTGCAAGACTGAGTCAACGCACTGACAGAAACTTTCTGGAAATAGGCTGGAAGTTGAACTGATTGGTTGAGTGAGCAAACACAGTCACATGGTTGAGTTGACGCACTGAAATAAACCTGGTGCAAATGAGTTCTGGAATTAATTGGAATACTTCAGAAGGGTTAACGCAGCACTGAAGTTTGGATCTCACATATCCTTTTATGTTGAAATCTTCTAGTACCTCAGTTTGTCTGAAACTTGGTGTCGTCTTCTCAACCTCTCATCAACCTTGTTTCTTCTATACTTAGTTTTTTCCAGCTTGTAGTGAAGTACCACTCAATCTTTAGCATGAGGGAAATTTCTTGATATCTGAAATGTGAATTGATGTCATAGATTCAGGGGGAGCTAAAATGATAATTCTCTTATACGAGGTGGTGATCTTTATTGACTGTCTCTATGCTGTATTAATGATTGGAGTTCTATAAATCTTTTGTTATTTGAATGCTAAAATTCTTGAACAAAAAAGTGCTTTTCATATGGAATAGTCATGGAACTACTTAATAAAAATGGGAACTCATCCATTCTTGAACTATGATGATCAAAAGTAAAGAAACCACTTTGTGCAAATGAATTTAATATCTGTATTGACTTTAAACTCAGAATAGGTTTAATAAGAGCTGAAGAAACAAACCCTGTGCATTGTATATAAATATCTACATGGAATAAATTGCAGAGCAATGGCAAGCTTTCACTAAGAAACTGTCTCTATGCACCAAAGAAGTGCTAAGGAGCATGTCATGAAGTGAGCTGTTATCTCTGTTTCAAAAGAAAAATAACTCATTGCAGAGCAATGGTAACTTTCCACTGAGAAACTACCTTCATGCACCAATGAAGTGCTAAAAGGCATGTCATGATGTGAGTTGCCAACTCTGTTTCATTGGAGCAGAATAGTTAGCTATGCTGAGTAACCGGGAACTCTGGTGTCTGATAAACATGTGTACCTGTGTCAAAAGGTTAGCTACACTTGACTGCAAATGAGAATTTAAAAAATTAAATATATATGTGTGGTTGACCTGAAGCTCATATAAAGACCTATAGAGTTCATCTTCAATACTAGTTAAATTCACCTCTCTAAGGGTCTCTTGGAATTGAACAATCTAAGGGAAAGATATGAGAAAGTTCCAAGTGTGCAAATTATTCTATCTTTATTCCGTAATCATGCTCTTCTTGTTTAAGGATTTGTCTCAAATTCTTAAGATTGTTTTTCTTCATATCATTAAATGAATTAGGGGCTCTCATAATTTCTCATCATATCTCTCATAAGGGAAATTGAATTTTATCTATTAAAAATCCCTGAATGTAATTTTATCCTTTCATAATCTCAGTGTCTTTAGAATGTCTAAATACTATGGGTCTTCACTATTCCTTATGTCTTCTCAAAACTACATTCATGATTCACTTTGGTGGCGTCGACGCAGTGCCTTACTGCGTCAACGCAGTCATGCAATAACTTCACATTCTTCCCAGTCCGGTTCAGCACAGTGAACTGGTTCGCCTTTTTGATTTGAACTTGAGTCGTCTCATTCTTTAAAACCCCGCAGCGTAAACGCTGCCGTCTCCTCAGCTCCTTCCAAAACCTAGTGGGCTTCTACCTCTCCGCATCTTCTCTCCTGTTCCTGTTTGATTTTCGCTGCCATGGCGCCTCCGGATCAAGTGAAGAAGGGGAAGAACAAGAAGGGTCTAACGAGAAGAGCTCCCATATTTTCTAAGGGCAAGATTGAGCCTTGAACCAAATTTCAACGTGATCCAGAGGAGATACCTTCCCAGTCAGCTTCACGGGCATGTAAGGGGAAAGAAAAGAGCTCTCCGGCAAAGACAAGGGCAGCAAAGCAGAAGGAGACTCCTGATGTTCCCGTAGCAAACCCTCCAGAAGAGATACCGTCTCCTTCAGCTCCAAGGAAATGGAAAGGAAAAGAGATAGAGCTATCTCTTCGAAAATGCCATCTCCATCCAAGCCCACCAACCAAAAAGAGAAAGCTATCTACATCAAGGGTAGCGGAGCAGTCAACATCTTTGGCTGCTGCAAAGGGGAAGCAAGGTGCAGACAGCTCCCATGCAAGGTCTTATGATCCCTCTCTCACCATCAATGTGGAAGAACCTCTGAAAGTCCTTATTCCACGGTATATTGTTGCTACCGACGTTGAGTTGCTTGAGGTTTTTCTATAACTATTCCCTACCATGGATTTTCAGTGTTGGTAGTCTTTCGTTACAAATCATAAGATTTATTACCCCACCCTAGTTAGGGAATTTTACCACAACTTGAAGTATGAACCTCAGATCCCCAAAATTTGTTCAACTGTCAGGAATGTTAGTTTCGAATTGACAAACAAACTGTTTGCTAGAGCTTGGAAAATACCAATGAATGGGGTTCAGCTACACACTTTTCAGTTTGATGAACATGCAGCTTATGCTCTTCTGACTGAAAAACCAAGTGATCCTACAGACGTCATGGAGACTTTTTTATCTAGTCTTAAAGCAAATAGGTTCCCTCCATTCAATAGACTGCTCCACCATATTTGCACATCCATGATAACACCTCAGACCAGTGGCAGGGAACGGGTTACTGAGATGCAGAGATTTTTACTGTATTGCATGCTGAAAAAGATACACATTTCATTGTTAGATGTAATCATTCAGACTATGGGATCTTGCTTAACACAATCTAGGACACTCCCATATGCTGCTCCATTGACTGCCATATTTAGAAAAGTTGGAGTAAATTTTGGAGATGAAAAGAAACTGAATATTCCTAAAGGGAATCTATACTCCCTCTCTTACATTCAGAAATTCATGGGATTTAAGGTCATAAATGGAAAGCCAGTCCGGGTTTTGCCAAGTCAGAAACATGTATCTACTTTAGTGGACGCTGGTCAAGAAGTGAGAACTGAAACACAAGATCAGCAAGAGGCCAGTCTAAACAGAATGGAAAGACCAGAGGCTAGGGCAGATAGACCTGAAGCCAGTTCAGCCAGAATGGACTACCAAGACTTCAGCAATATCCAAGATGATTACAATGTACAAGATGATACTCCTATGTTTCCAGTTACTTCCAGAGAGCTTGTCATTGTACAGGGTCCTCTTCCAGAACCCACTCCACCAAGGGGACCTACATCTACTTCTGAGGAAATTCCAGCTAACTTTCAGCATGATGCTGGTATACCTGATTTTTCTGGCATCAATCCTACACTCATTCAATTTTTGGAAATGAAATTCAAGAGCATTGACTCTTCCATAATGCACCTAAGCTCCACAACGGATATGAGGCTGTCACATCTTGAACAGAAATTAGACAGCATATGGGAAAAATTTACGCGTGATAAATTCAAGTCAGACAAGAAGCTTTATGAATTTATGGAATCTCTTCTTCAAGCTTGTCAGAAAGCTGGGTCAGTCATGCGTAATTTACAAAACTTGCATCAACAATGTTTGAACAGGGTAAAGAGTGTACAGACATACAACTATGAGATCAAGGAAAATCAGTCAAAGTTGAATCTGAAATATATTCTACCCTGATAGACAAGAATTTGATGTTCAGTGAAACGGTTCAAAACTTATTTGAAAAGATTACATCCTTTGGTCAATACATTGCTAAACTGTTTGAACTAACGACTCTAGTAGGTGATGAGGTTGTGGATGTGTTGCATATTCTAAAAAAAAACTTCCCACCCACAATTGAAGATCAGCGTGATGTGTACTGCCCTCCACCAACAGAAGCATCCTCTTCTGCACCTGAAAGGGGATCTCAACAGAAAGCTCAGGTGGACTATCTGTTTGATATATTACACAACTGGTTTGATGGTATTTCTACCAAGGTCAAAGAATACCACAAGTTTGTGGTGCACAGAGATCAGCTGCTTTCTGAAAGTATGGACACTATGGCAGCATCCATGGCTCAGCTTCAGCAACAGTTAGATATTGTGTCTGCAACTGTACTTCAGTCTTCCTCATCTACTCCCCTTCCTGATGATGTCAAAGGGGGAGAGAAATGAACTCAAGTTGGAGTAATGAACTTAAGTTGGAGTCTAGTCTAGAACTGCATTGCATCTGCATCAAATATGTTGACTGACTGAAGTTGCTTTTTTCTGTCTTTCTCTTTGGTGTAAAACTTTGGACTTAAATGAATGACAAAAAATGGTGTTTGATTAGTCACTGAAGTGAATTCTTTGTTTGATCTGAACTTCCTTGTTTGATCTAAATAATACATTTTTATTTAGATGCAATGGCATTCACCTCATAGTTGCCATCATCAAAAAGGGAGAGATTGTTGTGTCCCTGGTTTTGATGATGACAACTATGAGATGTGTATGTTGAATCCAACTTAAAATGTTGAATTAACTCTTGATTCAGTAATGCATGCATTTAGCTAATGTTTGGTGCAAGTAAGGAACAGGGACGACGCAGGGAGTTCAAGGCATCCACGCATCAGTTGAAGAGGAAAAATCATAAGTTACTGATACAATATCAATGCGTCAACACCACATCATTGTAGCGCCGACGCATCAGCTTAAGAAGCAGAGAGACTCACAGATCTACTTCACTGCGTCAACGCCACAATAGAGCAGCGTCGACACAGCAGTTCAAAAGGCAGAAGTATGGTTCACTGGAATACCCCAATGCGTCAACGCTACAGCATGATAGCGTCGACGTAGCATTTCAATCTGAGATGATATTGGCTCTGGGTTAGCTTAGTGGGTTGACGCAATAACCCAATGCGTCCACGCATCCACTTATGAACTAAAAGCCTTGTGGACAGTTCAAGGCAGCGTAAACTCTTTGGTCACCATGGGTTGATGCCATATGAATTCTTTCATAGAATTAGTTGGGTGGACCCCAGTCATTAGTGACGTCAAAGGCCACAACAGCCAAAAAAGTGTTTTGATCTTGTTTTCATTCGCGATTCCAAAAGGCTCTGATGAGATCAATCAGTGGGCTAACCAGAAAATCTGGTTGGGGCCACTAGATGTATATAATACATGAATCTGGAAGTGAGCGCGGGAACTTAATTATCGAAGAAGGTTTTGGAGATTTCGAAGCTGCTGCGGACAAGGCTGAGCAAGAGAAGCTCACGAGAGGAATAGGGAGTTCATCTTCTTCCAGATGGCAATCTGCTGAAGACCTGAGGAGATCTAGGAGCAGTGATCCATCGCAAGTTCATATACATTTCAGAAGAAGAAGATTAGCTGATCGTTGAAGCTTTTTCTCCCAGATTTCTGAATTCAAGCCTGAGATCCGGTTGCCTCACAGATCTGAGATTATTCTTTCATTACTGAGTGATTTCATTTATTGTTTGTCTTTTCAATTTGAAATCTATTATATTGTTTCTCCCTCGTACTGGTTTGAGTAGAGGGAGGGGTTTGATCCAGCAGATTGTGCTTGGATCAAGGGTGTATGGGCATGGTTGCCTGCAAGCTATTCGTCAGCGGTTTAGAGGATCTTTCCTCTGGTTATGTCAAGCTGTAATGCTCAGCGTTGTTTGAGGAAGTAGTTCCTCGATGAAGCTAAGCTGTATAGCTCAGCAGGGGTCCTCACTAGTTTAGTGAGGGGTGGACGTAGGTCTCCACAGGGAGACTGAACCACCATAAAAATCTATGTTCCTATTGTGGTATGCTATTCTCACATTATCCATCCATCGTTAGATGTTTGATTAGGCACGATCTTCATATACTCTGTTTACTGAACTCGTAATTAGTATTCTGATCTATAAAGAGAGTGTAATCTTGTATTAATTTTTCAAAGGGTCAACCTATTCACCCCTCCCCTCTAGTTTGACCTTCCACCTAATCCAACATCTGCCCCCGGCACCCTCGGCGACGGCCGACCCTAGCACTGACCACACCTTCGTGGGAACTGCCTCGGTTGCGCGCCCTCCCGACGCATATGGAGTTGGCGACCCCACGGACGAAGACGAGTCCCCCTTGTCTCCTCCTTCCCCTGACGCCGAATCAGAGAATTGGAGGATGGCAAATCCGAGTCGTAGCATTGCCCGGACGGGAAACTGATTATCCCGAGCGCCTGCTCCTCCATGTAGAAGACGGCCCGACCGTATCCATGCTCGAACCCCGTGCGGAGGCCCCGGCGAAGTGCTAACTCGTAGTAGGGGAGGGTAGCCTCCTTAAGGTCGACCTGGTAGGCCTCCGAGCGTTTGTATTGCTCGAGTGCCTCCACCCCGGCCGATCCCACCCTACTAGAGAGCTCTCCCTTCTCCCACTCCGCCGCGGCCAACCTCCGCTCTGCCTCAGCCATTTGCTTCTCCACCTCGGCCCGATCAGCCCCGGCCTCCAGTCAAAGACGCGTGGCTTCGTCCACTCGATCTAATAGCTCGGTGCGCTCGACCTCCCACTGGCCATCTCACTCGGCGTGGGCCACGCACTCCTCCTCTAGAAGCTTGCTCTTCCTCTCGAGCGACCCGCTGGCCTGAGCCAATCGCTAGGTCAATGTCCGGGCCTCCGCCTGGCTAACCCTCACCAACTCTCTAACCGAGGAGAGCTCCCGCCGAAGCCCATCACGCTCCTCGGTGAGCCGAGCTACCTTCCTATCGGACGCGCCAAGGGTCCAGGCAAGGTTCGCCCGTTCTGACTCCGACCGAGCGTAAGCTTCAGCCAGAGAGGCCCCCAACTGGGCCAGGACCACCCCACCCTCCATAACCATCTCAAGGGCCACGGGTGGGGAGCGTTACTTGTCTCCTCCCCTTGCCACCTTCGTAGCTATGCATCGACATTTCTGATACAGAGGGTCCCGGATGCCCAGCCTCTCCAGGGCAGCCAAAATAGGGGCCCCCCTCTGAGTGGCATCCCCTCGGGAGCCCCACCGGCCAGCCCGGATTGAGCCGCCGCTTCATCCGCCCCTCTTGCCTCTGTCAGTTGGGGCTGCGTCGCCTCTCCTCGCGACCCCCCGGCCTCCACCGGCTCAGCCCCAGTGTCGCCATCCGAAGCGCCGCCTACCTCGCTCAATGCTCCAATCTCAGCCGCGGCCCAGGAGTCGCCCGCTTCGGCCCCGGCCTCCTCGACTCCTACAGAGGTGAGAGCCGGGCCAGCGCCGCCACCAACCGCAGAAATGGCCCTGGCCTCCGCGGCCCCCTCTTGCTCGGCGGATGGGAGAGTCAGCTTAATAGGGTCGGCCCTGTCACGCTCGACAGAGGGGAGAGCCAAGCCAGAGCCACCTTCAACTGAGGAGATGGCGTCGGCCTTCTTGGCCCACTTCTTGACCTTTGCGGCGTCCTGCAGCATCCTGTCCATGGGATCCTTGCGCTTGGACCCCCGCAGCCTGGAAGACCCTTCTCGGGCCACCCCCTTGCCCTCACCTCGGGCTCGGGAGCGACCCTCGGGAGCTCGCAACTCAACGACAGCTCAGTCGTTGCCGAGATTGATCACTTCCTGCTCGGTCACGTGATACTGCTCTGCAGTCGGCTACCTGGTGTCTGCGCAAAAGAAGATATGGTCAGGAAAAGAAAAATGGCTTCATCATCCTAAGAGAACGCTGATTTATGGTGCTCGTACCTGCCGACCGTAGCCGCTGAAGAAGGCATCGCTCGATGTTCTCCGGGGTCACCAGCTCCTCCGTGGACTGGCGATGCCTCAGCAGAATGGCCGCATACTTCTTCACATCCGGAGATAACTCATCTTGCCTCGGAGGGATGTTCGGGTGAAAGTTGGGGATTACGGGACACCTCCAAGACTCTTCCACCGAACAAATCCCCACCTAGAAGAACTGAGTCTTCCACCCCTTGTGGGAACAATCCTTCACGGCTAAAGAGACACAGCTCCTGTTTCACCTCGCCTGGATAAAATAGAAGCCCTTCCCGGCCGAGGAATGCTCCTTCAACTCAAAAAAGTAATGGAAAAGGTCCAAGGAAAGAGGAACCCCACACTGGAGGCAGAGGATGCGGAAAGCGGAGAGAAGAAGATAAGAGTTGGCTACCAACTGTATGGGAGCCAACAGGAAGAAATTGAGAAGGTTAAGAACAAAAGGGTCGAAGGGAAGACGGAACCTACCCTTCCATGACAGAAGGAAGGAGTAGAAATGGCCCCTACAAGAATCCAAGCTCATCTCGTTTGGGGTAGCCGCGGCAAAGTAGTACTGCCAGGACAGGCGAAACTGGTGCTCCAGCCAGTTCACCTCCGCCTCCCCCAGCTCGCTGCAATTCGGAGCGGGCGGTATCACCACCACCCTCACCTCGGGCTCACCCTCCAACTCCTCAACCTCCGGACGCTGGTCCGCAATGAAATCTGAAGAGGAACTTGAAGAGGAAGGCTCCCAAGACTCCGAAGACTCTGGAGGAAGGGGAAGCTGTCAGACTGCCTCTGCGGTTATCTCCGCCAACTCTGCGAACGCCGCTGTGAGTCTCTACTCTTCCACCGTATCCTCACGGCACATCAGAGAGCCCTGAAAGCAAGTACAAAGGAGGGCAAAACCCTAAAGCGGAGGGAGTATGGAACGACAGTAAGCGCACAATGCTTATATCCCCTCGCGAAAGGCGGCGTGTCGTTCCGACCTTCGAGAAAGGGGGGCCCCTTCGTTTCAAATCCGTCAAGATTATCTTTATTACGGGCCTAGGTGACCATGACACGTGGCTTCTTAGCACCGCCAGATCTCCACCCACCCGAGCCACGCTGATCCAAAACCCCAATGGCTACTCTTCCGAGCCTGCCCAGGCTCGGGAGTAGGAGGGGGACAAGTGGAGAGGGGGATTTCTGTAGCCCATCTAAGAGCGGCCGAACTAGATCCAGCGAGACCAAACGAGGCCCATCTCATCTGAGTGACCGCCCCGCAGGGCCCACTTAGCATAAAAGCCCAATAAGTTCACTCGGGATCAAGCACTTCCTAGGTGGCCATTAGGCTCGGAAGGCCGAGAGTCGGTCCGATCGGAGGAAGACCCACGCCTGACCTATCCCCCTCATCGGGATAAGGGCTGGCGCCCAACCCCCATTCCGACCGAGCCTCACCCAAGCTATGCCTATCGCCCGGGACAGGGCTGGCACTCTTCACACTTGGGTCGACCGACGATTGCTTATCCACGCTACCATTGAGAACCCTTTCTGAGCAAAATTTTACGAGGGTAAGGGGGCTCACGAATCCTCAAGACTATAAAGAGCCCGCGACGAGGATGTAAAGAGCCCACGTTGAGGACGTAAAGAGCCCATGTTGAGGACGTAATCCCCGCCTGAAACTCTTCAGCTTACGGGACTCATAAGACTGGTGCACTATTTAAATCTGGGACTCCCTCCAGCGGAAGGTAAGACCAACACATGTCTAATACTCCCTGAGCAGGAACCACTTCACCACCTTGGTGAAGAGGGATCTCGTGCATCTCTTTCTTCCTCCCTTCATAACTTTCACCACTACTCTACTGACTTAGGCATCAGAGGGTTTTCCCCAGGGAACCATCCCTGGGCCCCCTGATCCGTTTCCATTCCTTACAGTTCACTATTCACTGATCATTTCCTCCAGCTCAGGACCAGTGCGAGATCGCCCCCCTTCAAGAATGCATAATACTAGAGATAAGCTGCAACTACAATTAGTTGAGAAATAACTACACTTGTTCTTGAATATCAAACAATACATGGAAACTCAAAAGTAACAATCAGTATTGTAGAGATGAGAAAAGGATTTCTCGATCCCCGTATCACACTTTTAATATTTATTTGTTTGGGGAAGATCTTTCGACAACCCGAGGAAGCCTGCAAGCACTAGAGAAACGGCATCAGAAGGAGCTCTGGGAGTTATCTCATGGGACAACCCTCCGATGCTTAAGTCAGGACTTTGGAATGTCTAAGGAGGATGGAGTGGAGAAGAGAGGGTGAGAGTCGATTGATAAAGCCTGCGGTGAGAGTCGATCCTCCGAAGGAGTGCTCGCCATGCCCAGCAGGTGCTCAGAGAGTGCTCGCTGGCTGGCGTGATTTGCTCAAACGCAGATCGGCGCTCCCTCGTTGTCATCCCTCTATGTCTATAGAAGCTTGTCTCTACTAGCTCAGTTCGTGAGTATGTCTCTATCTCCATGTGTCCATCTCTGCCCAATCGAGGGTCCATTTATAGGGGTTGTCTTGGCGGTGGAGGCCTATCCCTTAATAGGGAAGGGCATGAGTCATGGGATAACGTCTCCCCACGATCGTGGAGAGTTTCCCGTTGAGCATCCATTCCTCTAGAGTTGGATGACCTTTAGGCAATTCTTACAACCTCTGTGAGACATGCTCGCCATTATTGGCGTTGAGGCCAATGATGGAGGGAGTAACGTTCAGTCGTCAGAGGATCGTCTGGCACCCGATATGCTTGGGTCGATGCCCTTCGTGGGCTAGCGAATCTGATGGCCAGCCCTATTGGGCCGCCTGTCGTACATCATGGCCATTGGGGGTTGACGTGAGCCTGGCGTTAAGGGGCTGCCCATGGGCCATGCCATACTCACCCTCCTCACTAGCCCCCCACTCTCAGATGCCGAGCACTTTCAGGGTCTGAGAGGTAGCCGTAGTGGGCCCATTGAGGGGAAGTTTCTAGGAGGATTTCCTCATATCAACAGGGTAAGTGGGCCTTGCCATCCACTTGGCTTCTTGGCGCGCAAGGCATTGCTGGTCAAGGTGTCGGGCAGCATCACTGTCATCATGATGCAGCCATTTTTGTCTAGGGGTGCGGGTGCGAACGGTCTCCTGAATTCAGTGGCTGTACTTTTATGGTGATTAGTGCCGCTTTGAAGTGGTTGATTTATCTTCATAATTTATAAATATCGACACGAGGCTATCTGGGAAGCCCTTCTCGCCTCTCCCGTACGCGTCGTGGGTGTCGGTTGCTCCCTCATCATCTTCATCCTACTCTAGTGAGGACCCTCCCATCTCTCTCTGCTCCCAGAACCCATGGCACCTCGCAAGAGGATCTTTCATGCTGGCCCCACGTCTTTCACAGAGGAGGAGGTAGTAGGTCATGCTGGTGCCCCAAGCACTTCGGGTGCCGGTCCCAGTTTCTCTCGCTCCCCACCCTTAGTCCCTTATAGGGTGGTCCACAGCCTTCGTGAGGCCTTTCAGATCCCCGCTGACTTCAATATCATTTTACCAACCTCCGATGATTGTCTGTGGAGTCATATTCCAGTTAGCATTAAGGTTCCTATAGAATGTTTTTTATGTCGATGCAAGGAATCAGGTGTATCTGGCCTTAGACTGAAGGTCTAGGCCATAAGGTGATATCGACCGATCCTGACACAGAGTCAGATACCGATCATAATGGTAACGTCGACATTGGGTTTATGTCGACGCAAAGGAATCAGGTGTATCTGGCCTTAAACCAAAGGTCTAGGCCATAAGATAATATTAACAGGTCCTGACAGATAGTCAGATACCAATCATGGTGGTATCGTCGACATTAGGTTTATGCCAACGCAAGGAATCGGGTGTATCTGGCCTTGGACTGAAGGTCTATGCCATAAGGTGATATCGACTGATCCTAGTAGATAGTCAGACATCGATCACAGTGGTATCATCAACATTGGGCTTATGCCGACGTAAGGAATCAAATGTATATGGCCTTAGACTAAAGGTCTAGGCGATAATGTGATATCAAAAGGTCCTAATAGAGAGTTAGATACCGATCATAGTGGTATCGTCGACATTTGGTGTATCTAGCCTTGGACTGAAGGTCTAGGCCATAAGGTGATATATCGACCAGTCCTGATAGAGAGTCATATACCGATCATAGTGGTATCGTCGACATTGGATTTTTGCCGACGCAAGGAATCAAGTGTATCTAGCCTTAGATTGAAGGTCTAGGCCATAAGGTGATATCGACCGATCCTAATAGAGAGTCAGATATCGATCATAGTGGTATCGTCGACATTGGGTCTATGTCAACGTAAAGACTTAAGTATATATGGCTTAGAAGGAAGGTCTAGGTCATAAGGTGGTATTGATTCGGCCTGACAGAAAGTCAGATATCAATCATAGCGATGTCGTCGGCATTTGGTCTATGCCGACGCAAGGAATTATGTATATTAGGCTTAGATAGAAGGTATAGGCCATAAGGAGGTATTGATTGGGCCTGATAGAAAGTCAGATACCAATCATAGCGGTGTCGTCGATATTGGGTTTATGTCAACGCAAGGAATTATGTGTATTTGGCTTAGATGGAAGGTCTAGGCCGTAAGGTGGTATTGATTGGGTCTGACAAAAAGTCAGATACCAATCATAGCGGTATCGTCGACATTGGGTCTATGACGACGCAAGGAATTATCAAGCTTATCTGACGATCACGGTGGGACTAGATCATATGGTTGTGTTAATTAACTTTAACAAAGAGTCAAGCATCAACTATGGTGGTATTGTTGACATTCCGTTTAAGCCAATGCAAGAGACTGGGTTTATCTGGCTTTGACGGAAGGTCTAGGCGATTCTCCTCGGCTAAGACGAAAAAGTCATTGGTGCCGAATTAATAGTATCATTGGAAGTGGGACTATACCAATGCAAAGAAATCAGGTTTCTCTGACTTAGATAGAAGACCTAGGTCATACCCCTCGACTAAGACCAAATAGTCGTGGGCACCCAGTTAGTGGTATCATCGGTACTGGGACTGTGCCAATGTAAGGATATTGGGTTACTCTGACTTAGACGGAAGGTCTAGGTCTTAATGATGCAGACATCAAGGTGGGGATTTAGTGGCCCAACCCCTTTGGTGGATAGATCGCCCCCGTCCCATGGCCCGTTGGGTCGGGCCCGACAACTCCATGAATTTTTTCTTTTTATTATGATGTAATTTTCCTTTTAGTTAGTATTTAATTCTTAGTGGGTCAGCTAATTGGGCTCAAAAGGCCAAGATTAGCTTATGGGTCTAGTTAAGGGTCATAGGTAGCTTAGTGTTACCCCCAAGATAGCGGGTTTTTTTCCCATTTTCTAGGGGTAATTTTGGTCTTTTGTAATCTCTGGTCTTCCCTATAAATAGGGGACTAAGGGCCCTCATTTGGGGCTAGTGAAATATTGAATGAAAAAATATGTTTTAAGAAATTCCCTTGGCTTTCTCTCTCTCTCTCAAAATCGCATCATCCTCTCTCTTCCCAACCCTTGGGCGCACCCCCCTCCCTTCCTCTCTCTTCTTGCCACATCAGCAAGGGAATCTCCCTCTCTAATCCTCCTCCTATTTCCTCTCCCTAAATCCCTCCCCTCCTATTATCTTGCCTAATCTAATTTCCCCCCTCACTCAAAATTCAAAACCCTCCTAATTTCTCTCCATCCCACCTCAAAAAATTCAAAAGCCTTCCCAAAATCTCTGCCACCTCAGCCCCCATTCTATGAAGAAAATCCTAGAATCCCTCCCACCTTCCCAAAGGGTAGCCGCCCTCTCCCATCTCGTTCCCTGCACATCCAGTCGCGCCCCTCCCCTACATCCCACCTCAACCCTAGCTCACCCCAAGCTCTCCCCCATGCCCCAAGCATCCTATGCACGCCCTCCACCTTCCCTCCCACGTCATCCCCTTCCCAAGAAACTTTCTCACCACCCCCACACCCGTCTCCATCATCCCTTGCCACCCGAGTGCAGAACCTGCCTCTGCAGACTAGCATCTGCGCTAGGATGAGGGTAGACCTCTCGCGGCCACCTCGCCGCGTGGGATAGTGTCTCCATCAACTCAAGGCCATCCCTGACCTCCCAAGGGTCCCTTCAGTTGTGGCCTCCCTCCCCCGTCGCGCCCCAGTGACACCTCTCTTTGCTACGTCCTCGGGTAGCAGCCAGCAGGAACGCAGCCTGCGACCAGCAGAGGGAATTCATCCCTCCCACCTCTCTAGTGACGTAGAAAGACTGTGGTGTGATAGAGGACCTCTCCCTCATCATCCTCACCGATGGCCGTGACCAGTAGCCACCCCGACAAGGCGTACCATGTCTAAATATAGATCATGGTGTATTATGCATCTATAGGGTCACCTGCGACCATTCCTGAATCCCCGCATCTTCACCGACACTTCGGCCATCTCATGGCCCTCTCATTAGACTATCAAGTCATCGGGATGTCCAGCACTGTCTCCACCAAGTTTTGTCAGCATCCGGCATCGTTGCGGCCCCCGTCCAGCTTGTTAGCCGCGATTCTGGAACAGCAGCCCTATTCTGTGCGACTAGCAGAGTATGAATCTTCTCCCGCCATCTCCACGTCCCGGATCTGATGGCTTTTCCCCACCACTGGGAACCACAACCATGAGTCCTCTACCTCTCCCTCGAAGAAGGATGTCATTCAGCCACCGTAGGATGATGTTCCACTTCCTCTCTCGTGACAGCGCAATTCTGCACAGTTAGGAGCAAGATCTGTTGTAAGGCCTCGTCTGCCCCACCAAAGCCTCCAGTGACCTCGGGCGCCCCTCTTTCCTTCAGGATCCCTTCCTCACATCATCCTCAACACGTGTAAGTAGACGGCGACACCATCAGAGCCCCGGATGTGATGTTACAACGAAAACATTTCAGCTCTTTCCTGTAGGGCAGACAGCAGGCAGACTGGCCCATTTCCCCTTCCTTGTGATCCCCTCTCCTACGTGAGGGTAGTTTTGTGTTAATCATTCCCATCCCTACGATCCCCTCCCTGCGTGGAGTGTAGTACCATAAGGCTGTACACACAACGTGTTGGTCGGGTGAGCGAGTTCCCATGCACGGGCCTATCTCGCACCACCTAACCCTCGGCTAAGACCAGAAAGCCATGGACACCTAGTTAATAGTATCATAAGTACTAGGATTGTACCAATACAAGGATATCGGGTTTCTCTGAGTTAGACGGAAGGTCTAGGTCATACCCCTCGACTAAGACTTTTTTTTTTAATCAACACCGGCCCTCAAAATCATCAACTGGTCGAATGCATATCCCCCCAGTAGGGGAACATGTTCTCACTCCCCCAGAATGATGCTGTGGCCTAAGATTTTATTAATTTTTTGTGAAAAGAATACAAGCTCTTTGGGGCATACCCTTGACTGTACAAGATGCCAATGCTGTTCAGAAATACCAAGGTATTTATTTACAAAGGCGAAGAGAAGGCAAACCTCCTCTATCCATCCTATAAACTCCCCTTACCATTTTAGGGAGTTCACTTACATGAGTAAAAATAGAGTTAGAATGACTTGAGCTTGCAAAGGAGGCCAATTCATCGGCCAACTGGTTGCCTTCCCTGTAAACATGTCTCACCGAACAGCCACTTAAGGATATAAGTTTCAGGATTTCACTCCACCATGGATAGACAACCCAGCCAGGAGATTTTTTCTTATGTATGGAATCCACAAGGAAGGCACAATCAGAATAAATTGCAGTCACTTTAAGGCCTCCATTATTAACTATTGACAGCCCATCATAAAGAGCCCTTGATTCTGCTAATATGCTGCTCCCAAAACCATAATTGAAAGCAAAACTGATGATCATGTTTCCTACAGAATCTTTGACACAGCCACCACCTCCACATATGCCCGGGTTACCTTTTGAAGCTCCATCTACATGAAGAGTGAGTTGGAATGGGGCTAGGCTGCATGAAACAATCATTGGCCTCCTTGAGATAATATTTGAAAACAGTTGGAATTGATTTAGAATTTTAGTTTGATCTGCCGAGCTACAACCTGAGAAGGATAGGTTTTCTAGAGCTTGAGAGAGGCCTGCCACCACTTTCCTCTTAATGCAAGTAATGTTGATGGAAGAGTTTTCGAACCTGGTTGAGCATCTAGCCTTCCAGATCTCCCATACTAATAGGATCACTGCGTACATTCCAGAGTAGCTGAATGTTGTGTCCCTGAGGTCATTTGAGTCATTCTGTGGTCACATGGGTCATTCGACATCATTCTATAGTCATATGAGTTTTGTGTATTCTTGGTTTTGATAATGGCTTAACACTATTAGTCATTGTTATTTTCCACGCTCTTATGACTGACATATGTGATATTTTGTTCATGACAGATATGCACATGAAGGCTGAATGTTGCGCCCTCGCACGCGGATCGACCTGCGGGGTCAGGTCGCAGGGATCGACCTGCCCGGTCAGGTCGCGGGGGTCAAGGGGGCAGCGCCCCTTGCGAGGGTTTCCGGGGGCGGAGCCCCCAGAACAAAATTTGGCTTGAAGACTCAGTAATAAAACTTCAAGACAATCAAGGTCGATGCCAGAAACATGAACGGGCGGCTAACGGACTCAAGCGACGGAGCTGGTGCGGCCAACGGATCGAACCGGGGTGACCCGGGCTCTGCCCAGCTGGCGGTCGACCGCCAGCACAGGGGCGGTCGACCGCCCCAGCCAGGGACCGCCCAGCTGCAGGTCTGGCAGCTGGCGGTCAATCGCCAGCCAGTGGCGGTCGACCGGTTTTCCCAGGGATCGCCCGGTTGTATATGTTTCAGTGGCGGTCGACCGCCAGGAGCCTTAGGTCGACCGCCAGCCCCGATGCAGCCTTGTTTGACCTCGAAATCCACCTCGTGGCTAGCCCCTTTCCATGGATTTGTTTAATCAAATCTTACCTAATCTTCCATGATTTGTGGATCTGGTCTAGGGGGCATCTATGGACCATTCAAGGGTTATAAAACCAACACTTGAGGGGATGGAAAACCTAATGCTTCAAGAGGGTTACAAGGGAGGCTGCTAGAGTGTGTTCAAGGGAGAGGAATTCGAAGCACTGTAGCAGTGAACAGTATTCCGGGAAGAAGGTCTTCATCCTCAAGTGTTCAAGCTCTTCAAGTGGAGATTAAGATCAAGGCCAAGAGAAGACAAAGCTGCATCCTCCATCCTCTTCATCATCTCAAGGGGATCCATTGAAGCTCACTATCAAGGGAAATTATCTACATCCATTCAAGCTCTTTCAAGCTCATCCAAGGTGATATTTCAAGCATTCAAACTCCTAGAAGCTAAAGAAGCAATCAAGGTTCAAGGTAGCTTCATCATCTCCTTCATTCATTCAAAGAAATTCAAAGAGAAGATCAAGAGAGAAGAATTGAAGGAAGAGGTACTGTTCACGTGAACAGTACTCCGTGAAGAACATTCATCCAATCAAGGGTGAATCAAGAAGATTGAGTTGAAGCCAAGAGGATCCTTGTTGCTGATCAACATTTCATATAAGGGCCAATTCATTTTCACTCATAACTCAATCTCTTGTTTTAGTTCCTTCACATTTGTTTCACTTTCAATATTGTTAAACTTTGAAGTTGTGATTCGTCCCTACCGTTGGTTAGTAGGAAGGCAATCGGAGGTGTTTCCGATCTGCGGTGTTGACGTCCCTACCATTGGTTAGTAGGAAGGCAATCGGTGGTTTCTGATTTGCGGGTTGGTGCGCTGCACAAGTGAAGCCTCACCGGGTTTTGGTGAGGGGTGGACATAGGGCTGAGGATTCAGTCCGAACCACCTTAAAAATCATGTCTAGTGTGGTTTGCTTGTGTGATTGATTCGTTCTAGATGCATGCTTAGGATCGAATTATTATATATCTTGCTTATCTTGCTAAGTGAATCATAGCATTCTTGGAAGCTAGTTTCTATTCCGCTGCAATTCATTTTAACTAGCTGTTTAGAGGGTCGCATTGCGAAAAGTGGGGCTGATCTATTCACCCCTCCCCTCTAGATCCGCTGTCCACTACACAACACTGAAAGCTGAGTGCAATTTGGATCATGCCAAAATGTTCCAACCACGAATAGTGATATGCTCACTGAGATTGATTTTAGCACTAATCAAAGGGGAGACCCACTTCCATAGGCTTGCAGCTAAATCTCCTTTAATGAAAAGGTGATCCAAATCCTCCTGGGATGGGGATAGGCAACAACAGCATTTAGAAGCTAAGGAAAAACCACACTCAGTAATTCTGCCATCAACTGGAACAGCTCTTTGAATCAGCTTCCAAAAGAAATTTGCTGCTCTAGGAGCAATGCTAGAATGCCATAACTTGGCCCATGGCTGCCTTATTACTCCTCTTGGTCTCAACAGATTATTGGATGACTGAACACTGAAGTCTCCACCTACTATACTAGTCCAGATACAATGATCTGGACTGTGCTCGGCTAAGACTAGAAAAGGCTATGGGTACCAAGTAATGGTATCATTAGTACTGGGATCGTACCAACGTAAGGAGATCGGGTTTCTTTGACTTAGACGGAAGGTCTAGGTCACACCCCTCTGCTAAGGCCAAAATGACCATGGGTGCCGAGTTAATGGTATCATCGGTACTGAGATCGTACCAACACAAGGAGATTAGGTTTCTCTGAATTAGAAAGAAGGTCCAGGTCACACCTCTGGGCTAAGACCAAAAAGACCATGGGTGTCGAGTTAATGGTATCATCGATACTGGGACTATATCGAAGCAAGGAAATTGGGTTTCTCTAACTTAGATGGAAGGTATAGGTCATACCCCTCAACTATGACCAAAAAGGCCATGGGTGCCGAGTTAATGGTATCATCGGTACTGGGACTGTACCGAAGTAAGGAGATTGGGTTTCTATGACTTAAAAGGAAGGTCTAGGTCTTACCCCCCAGTTAAAACCAAAAGGTCATGGGCGCCGAGTTAATGCTATCATCGGTACTGGGACTGTAAGCAAGGAAATTGGGCTTCTCTGACTTAGACGGAAGGTCTAGGTCACACCCCTCGGTTAAGACCAAAAGGGCCATGGGCGCCGAGTTAATGGTATTATCGGTACTGGGATTGCACCAATGAAAGGATATCGGGTTTATCTTGCCTTAATGAAAGGTCTAGGTCAGACCCCTCGGCTAAGACCAAGAAGGCCATGGGCACCGAGTTAATGGCATCATCGGTACTAGGATTGTACCAATGCAACGAGTTTGGTTTATCTGTCTTAGACGGAAGGTCTAGGCCATTAGGCTGTATCGATTGGTCTTGATGGAGAATCAGGCACCAATCATAGTGGTATCGTTGACATCATGCCTATATCAACGCAAGGAATTAGGTTTATCTGGCTTAGATGGAAGGTCTAGGCCATTGTATAGTGTAGATTTGGTCCTGACAGAGAATTAGGCACCAATTATGGTAGTATCATTGGCATTGGATTGATGCCCGAGCAAGTAGATCATAATCCCAGTGGGACCAGAGGTAGGTATAGGAGCATAGTAACCCATCACCAGAGCTCCAGAGCATTATCTTGCATGTTGAGGAGCATTGGTTTTAGCTGCTCATCGAGCTGAGGAAGCAGTGCATGATATACCTTCAGGTGTTTCCCATTGAGGAGTGGAAATTGGACTTCCCCTCGATGATTGACTATGACGTAGGCTCCGCCTACATAAACCTTTGGACTACATAAGGTGCCAGCCAATTTTAGTTTAATTTGCCTTTGGGATTGGCCACCATGACTTCTTTTCTTTTGACCTTAACTAGGTCTCCTTTCGTGAATTCGCACCCTTTCATGAGGTTATCGAAGGCGTAGGCCATACAGGCCTGATAGACTTGTATATTTTCTTGGGTCTTAAGCCACTATCCTTCCAAATCGGAGAGTTCATCCAGACTTCTTTCTATATTTGCTTGGCCATCCTTGACCAATTCATGCTGGATTGCCACTCGCAATGCGGGTATCTCCAACTCTGTAGCACCCTGTCGTTTTCCACTATAATATTTCCACATAAATTAATTATTTATTGGCTCAACTTCTAAAAAAATTATTAAAATTCTAGAAAAATATGAAACTAGTGTAAAATCAAATTTGTAACAACTTTGTCTTTAGGTAAGAGCCCAAAATAAAATTCGTGTAGGCCCAATTTCACGTTTTTGGGAGTTTCTCGTGGGTTAGAAGACCTAGTTTAACCATCGCAATTTGGGCCCAATTCTAGCCCAATTGTGCTTTGATTCGAGCCAAACCCTAGCCCATTGTTAGGTCTTTGCTTTCTCTTCGAAAACCTTAAGTCTAGATGCTTCTACCGACGGCGGCGGCGGCGGCGGCGGATTAGAACCTTATCCGAAGTTTTCGCCGGAGTTTCTTCTTAGGACTCTTCAACCAAATTCGGTCTCTAAGAGTCCCTATAGGTTCTATTTATAGAGGGCTTTCGACACCCTATAACCCTATTTACACCAGCATCAGGCGGCATGGTCGATCGTGACCGGACGAGGGAGAATTTGGGCGTTCTAGGAGCGGTACCTAGGGTTCCGGCAACCCCTCTTCTTCGTCCTTCTTTCCTTCAAGCAAAGGTAGGTGTCTCTCAGGCCAAACAGAAATCTAATAATACCATATTGTGCGTCTCCATGAGCTCTTTCGTTTGATACCTAATTGCCCAATTTTTGTTCATCATGCTGTTCGAATTTCACGTTTTACTCCGAGGTGTACCAAAAGAGCAACTTTCATGATTATTAGTTAAGATTGAATCTTGTTGTGTTAGATCTAAATCAAAGCATGCTATTTTATATGAATTTTTATGCTCTTTCGAATGGTAGTATTTTCCCTAATTTTTATTCATTCTATCATGAGCAATCGAAGTTTTAGTGTAACATGTCGAAGTTCATCGTCGGCGGGTTCCAGGTCATGTGACGCATCTTTCAGAGGCCGTTACAGCCTGACGGCCGCACGACAGACCATCACATGAGCCTGATGGTCCCACGACAGACCGTCACATGCCCCTGTGTTTTAAAAATTTGAAATTTAAATCTATTTATTTTCTGGTACGTAACGCACCTACTATAGAGCGTTACATGCTTGTAACGCCCCTTCGTTAGACCGTCACGTTCTCTTGACAGTCTTTTAAACTATTGATTATGCGTTCTTAAAACCAGAAACTTACTATGTTAGTATGATATCTTGATCGATAAGCAAGGCAGAACGTGATGTTAATATTGTATTATGATCATAAACATTAATTTTTCATTGATCTACATGAAAGATGTTTAGAAAATCCTAAGTTGAATGATCATGAAGACTTTGATAAAAACCCTTAGTTAACACTTGTATAAATTTTGATTTATGTAAGATATATATATTTGATCTTAGCTTTATTGTTTGACAGTCATGCCACTCCGGTGGGATTGACTGACCGCACCGTCTTGGTTTCCGTGTTTATTAGCCTCAATTCTTGTAATAGATGGGACTCTCCGTCGGATATTCCTTCCGTCGGACTAGGACCATTATTTTGAGACCTCCGTAAGACCCCGTGAGCCTGGGATTCCCACCAGGACGCTAGGCAGGTTGTACCCTAAAGACCTGAACCCATGAACGTGGTTTGAATTGTGTTTTTGGCCAGTTCAAATTAAACTGGTCTGTGTCCTGTAACGGCCCAAGATTGGACCGTCACATCAACGTAACGGCCCTGTGTACGACCGTCACGTTCATGTAATGGCCCTGTTATAGACCGTTACAGATAAGATATTAATAAGGTTTTCTTGTTTTATCATCATGAAGCAGTTATCAAGGTTGGCCTTGAACTGTGAGATCATGTGAAATCCTTGTTTACATCCATGTTACCTAAAGACTCATAGTCTTTCTACTTAATGTCATTCCAATTTTGTTGGAATTTCTCTTGATCTTAGAAGTAAGTTCGTGAGCTTAACCTTGGAACTCTTGGCCATTTAATGTGATGAATGTCTAGACTAGGATCATTGATCCAAACCTTCAATGCCAACGCATCATAAAGGGCCCGGTCTGATCCTGGGAGGAGCGCCAGAAAGTACTTGTGCCCCGAGGAGTTTGTAATGACAAGGTGTGGCATTGCACCGAAGTGCATGACTAGCATGATTGGTCTATGACATTTTCACTTTTACTCAATTACTTGAAATTCTTGTGTGACATGATATACGTGCTTGATATGGCCAATTCCATTTATCATTTCATGACATGAAAAGTTCTTGTTATACTTGTGTTTACTCTTTACTTGAAAGCTCATGTTCTTTTTCCTATCTATCTCTTGTCATTTATTTATCATCACTTTTGTTATAACATTATTCATAAATGGTTAATCACTTTAATTATGCCTGATGATAGAGATATAAAATCCTATTGAGCTTTGCTCACCCCTACTTTCCAATCCTTTTTAGGTAGCTCTGATGAGGACGTGCGTTCCGATGGGGACGGGAACGAGTGATTCAAGGAGCGAGCCATTTAGAGTTTATGTTTAAGTCAAGTTTGGATTAGTTGTTATCTAGAGTTGTTGTATTTTCCATTAATGAGATAGAAGTCCACAAGGAGTCGGGTGTAATTGAATACTTTCTCTTATTATTATTAATAAAGATGGGTTAATTGTTTCTTTATTATTTAGCTTGGTGGTTTAGTCTCTTGTGGCAATGTATGCTCTGATTGGCATGATTGATATAAACTGCTACGTTCCGATTTTCCGCATCAGGGCGTGACAGTTTTTATGGTATCAGAGCCTAGATTTTCTTTAGACCCTAGGTTGCTAGTAGTGTTATAGAACCTTTAACCTTAGTAAAGTCAGAATCTGACCCAGTGAGTTGGGTAGAGACTTGGGCTAAGATTTGTTAATTAATGAACTAGCTATAAGAAGATAGATCCACTAGAACGTTCTTAATTACTTCTTTTATGTTGTAGGAATTTCCGTGATGGCGGCAGAACGTGCTCAATGGCGAGACATGCAACGTACAGTGTAGGTCCTGACCCTGGCCTTACAGCAAGTAGCCCAAGGCGGCGGACAGCAAGGAGCAGGCAACCTACATCGGAACTTTCAAGGCATGAATCCCCCGCGTTTCAGTGGATCTTCGGACCCGGATGAGGCTGAAAACTGGCTGAAGGAGACGGAAAGGATCTTCAGGGTTATGCAATGTGGAGATCATGATCGTGTCCTACTAGCGACTTTCCAATTAGAACCTGATGCTCGTGCTTGGTGGGAAGCCGTGGAAGCCACACTTGGGAATAGGTGTGCCACGTGGGACGAGTTCAAGGAGTTTTTCAATAACAAGTACTTCTCAGATCAAGTACATGAGAAGAAGGCGGCCGAGTTTACTGCTCTGAAACAAAGAAACTTGTCGGTTGCAAAATATGAAGCGCAGTTTTCCAGATTATGTAAGTATGCCCCACACTTGGTGTCCACTGAAAAAATGAAGGCTAAAGGATTTTTGAATGGTTTGAAGCTTCAGTACATCAATCAATTGGCACCCTTGGAAATCCATATCTATGCTGAGATTGTAAGAAAAGCACAAGTTTTGGAGGATACGATGGAAATGACTGACCGGATCAGAGGTCGGCATAAGAAGAAGGAACATACTACCAGTTCCGGGAACTTCAGACCCGGTAATGGTCAGAAGAGGCCCAATGGTGGGCCGAGTTTTTCTAAAAATAAGAAACCCAAGGAAGGTGAGAAGAAAGTTGGACCAGCCATGCCATCCAAGGTAGTTTGCAAGTACTATGACTGTCCAGGTCACAAGATGGAAGAGTGTTGGCACAAGTTAGGCGCTTGCTTAAGGTGTGGTAGCAGGGACCACCGAATTCCAGAATGTCCCCTTATTAATGAACTGGTAGCATCTGATAAGTCACAAGGAAGTTACAAGCGGCAAGGCAAGCTCCAAGCCCTCTAGGAGGCAGAGACAGAGAACCAGACTACCGAGGAAGGAGGCACTGTCGAAGGTACTCTTACTATTCTTTCCAATCCAGCATTCATACTTTTCGACACTGGAGCCACTCATTCTTTTATATCTCTAAAATTTGCTAAGACTTTATTTATGGGGCCAGTGTTGTTGGATTCACACCTTATGATATCCACCCCTATTGGTTCGGGATCCGAGATTAAATATTATTATCCTTCTAGTGAAGTTTTGATCAATGGTTGTAATTTATCTGCTGATCTAGTATGCATGAAGATCAAAGATTATGTTGTAATCTTAGGGGCTGATTGGTTATCTAAGCATGGTGCTAGTGTTCATTATAAGTCAGGAGTAGTGTCTTTCCCTAGACGTCCGGAGCTTTCTTTCTCTGGCTCTAGGCTATCCAAGACCGTGCCACTCATTTCGGCACTTTGGGCAGATAAGCTATTAAGAAAGGGGTATCCAGCATTCTTGGCTTTGATTTCTTTAACTGATAAGAAGGAAGTAGAGTTGAAGGATATCCCTGTTATTCAAGATTTTCTGGAGGTATTTCCAGATGAATTGCCAGGTCTTCCCCCTGAACGAGAGGTTGTTTTCTCTATTGATTTGATTCCTGGCGCCTCACCTGTTTCGAGAGCCCCCTACCGTATGTCCCCTACTGAGTTAAGAGAACTGAAGATGCAGTTGTTAGACTTGCTAGAAAGAGGGTCCATTCCTCCGAGTACTTCCCCGTAGGGTGCTCCTGTTCTTTTTGTAAGGAAGAAAGATGGTTCTTTAAGGCTGTGTATCGATTATCGTCAGTTGAGTCAGCTCACCGTGAAGAACAAGTACCCATTACCAAGGATCGATGAATTATTTGATCAGATATCAAGAGCCCAGTATTTCTCAAAGATCGATCTCAGATCTGGGTATGATCAGTTGAGGATAAAAGATGAAGATATTTTTAAGACGGCATTCCGTAGCAGGTATGGATATTTTGAATTTGTGGTGATGCCATTTGGACTAACAAATGCTCCTGCAGCTTTTATGCAGCTAATGAATAGTGTGTTTCTGCCCTACTTGGATCAGTGGGTCATGGTATTTATCGATGATATTCTGATATATTCAAGGAGCAAGGAAGAGCATGAACAACACTTGAGAATGGCGTTACAAATATTAAAAGAGCATCAGCTATACGCCAAGTTTAGTAAATGTGAGTTCTGGTTGCAAGAGGTATCTTTTCTGGGCCACATTATTTCTAAAGAGGGAATCGCAGTAGTCCCTTCTAAAGTTGAGGCTGTACGTAATTGGGAAAGACTTGTGAATGTAACTGAGATCAGAAGCTTCTTAGGTTGGCAGGCTATTATCGAAGGTTCATCAAGGATTTTTCCAAGATTGCAATGCCCTTGACAAGGTTAACTCGTAAGGAGAATTATTTTGAATGGACGGATGATTGTGAGAAGAGTTTTCAGACTTTGAAGGAGTGTTTGACCACTGCCCCAGTTTTGGCCTTACCCTTAGGTGAAGGAGGTTTTGAAGTTTATACCGATGCTTTAGGAATCGGTTTAGGTTGCGTATTGATGAAACGAGGGAAGGTGATAGCTTATTATTCCAGGCAGTTAAGAAAACATGAAGAGAATTACCCTGTTCATGATCTGGAGTTAGCAACGGTTGTGTATGATCTTAAGATATGGAGGCATTATCTTTATGGAGAAACTTTCACCGTGTACTCAGACCATAAGAGCTTGAAATATCTATTTTCTCATAATGAGTTGAATATGAGACAGAGAAGGTGGTTAGAGTACTTAAAGGATTTTGATTTCTCCATTGAATATCATCCCCGAAAGGGGAATGTTGTGGCAGATGCTTTAAGCAGGAAGCCGACAGCTAGACTAGCCAGTTTAATGATTCAAGAGTGGAAGTTGTTAGAACAGTTTTCCAGTTTAGATATTACAGAAAAGGAAGATCGGATCTTGGTGGCTCATGTCCAGCTTCGTTCAGAATTGCTAGCAGAAATTAAGCAGTTGTAGGATAATGACCCTGTGCTCGTTGAAATTAAAGAACAGATGGCTAATCGACCAGATTTTATGTTAGCTGATGATGGGAGATTGTTGTTTCGAGGGAGAACATGTGTCCCTGATTCCATGGAAATAAAGAAGAAGATTCTTGAAGAAGCACACAAATCTAAGTATACTCTACACCCAGGAGCCACAAAGATGTACAGAGATTTGAAGAGGACTTTCTGGTGGCCGAACATGAAGAGGGAAGTGGTCGATTTTGTGAGCAGGTGTTTAGTATGTCAAAAAGTTAAAGCAGAGCATTTCAGACCTGCTGGGAAGTTATAGCCTCTCGAAATATCACAGTGTAAGTGGGAAAGTGTCAGTATGGATTTTATTATGGGTTTACCCCGAACATGAGGAGGCCTTGATGGAATTTGGGTGATCATTAACTGACTGACAAAGTCCGCTCACTTTTTACCTATTAAGTCAAAGAGGACCGTGGATATTTTGGCTGCCCTGTATGTAAAGGAAATAATAAGATTGCATGGAGTGCTTGTGTCCATCATATCTGACAAAGACTCCAGGTTTACATCTCACTTTTGGAAAGGACTACAAGCATCATTAGGCACTCGTTTGAACTTCAGTACAGCTTTTCACCCTCAGACTGACGGACAAACTAAGAGAGCAAACCAGATTGTTGAAGACATGTTGAGAGCCTATATAATTGATTTTGGAGGCAGTTGGCATGAACATTTACCTTTGATTGAATTTACGTACAATAATAGTTACCAATCCAGCATTCAGATGGCATCGTTTGAGGCCTTGTATGGCAGGAGTTGTAGATCCCCTCTTTGTTGGGAAGAAATTGGTGAGAAGGAATGGCTCGGGCCAGATCTTATCTCAGAATCGTCAAAGAACATCCAAGTTATTAGAGATCGTTTGAAGGTCGCCCAGTCCCGATAAAAGAGCTATGCAGATAATAAAAGAAGGGAGCTTGAATTTCAGATTGGAGATCATGTATTTTTGAAAGTGTCACCATCAAGAGGAATTAGAAGATTCGAAATCCGAGGGAAGTTAAGCCCAAGGTTTGTTGGCCCATTTGAGATCTTAGAGAGGGTAGGCGAAGTTACCGATATATTAGCCCTACCACCACAGTTAGCTGGTATTCATGATGTGTTCCATGTATCTATGCTTCGGAAGTATGTGTATGACCCTTCGCACATTATCCAACATGCTGATTTGGAATTGAAGAAGGACTTATCTTATGAAGAGAAGTCTATCAAGATATTGGACTTCAAGCAACAGCAACTCAAGAATCGATCCATTCCGATGGTCAAGGTCTAGTGGAGTCGGCGTGGAGCTGAGGAAGCAACATGGGAATCCAAGGATGCGATCAGGAAATTATATCCCGAATTGTTTTAAGGTTGGTTGTTAACGGATTCGGTGAATTTGGGTACCAAATTCCTTCAGTGGAGGAGGGTGTAGCACCCTGTCTTTTTCTACTATAATATTTCCACATAAATTAATTATTTATTGGCTCAACTTCTAAAGAAATTATTAAAATTCTTGAAAAATATGAAACTAGTGTAAAATCGAATTTGTAACAACTTTGTCTTCAGGTAAGAGCCCAAAAAAAAATTTATGTTGGCCCAATTTTGAATTTTTAGGAGTTTCTCGTGGGTTAGAAGACCTAGTTTAACCATCGTAATTTGGGCCCAATTCTAGCCCAATTGTGCTCCGATTCGAGCCAAACCCAAGCCCATTGTTAGGTCTTTGCTTTCTCTTCGAAAACCCTAAGTCTAGACGCTTCTACCGGCGGCGGCGGTGGTGGATTAGAACCTTATCCGAAGTTTTCGCCTGAGTTTCTTCTTAGGGCTCTTCAACCAAATTCGATCTCTAGGAGTCCCTATAGGTTCTATTTATAGAGGGCTTTTGACACCCTAGAACCCTATTTGCACCGGCATCAGGCGGCGTGGCCGATCGTGACCGGACGAGGAATAATTTGGGCGTTCTAGGAGCGTTACCTAGGGTTCCGACGACTCCTCTTCTGTTGAACATATCTGAGTGATTTTGATGATAACAAAACCCAGTACATTTATCTCCCATGTACTTTGTTTTCAAGCGAAGCTTCATGTTTTAAACCATCATTTTCACCCCATGTCATATTTGTGTTAATGAATCCTTCCATGTGTTTATTCGAGTATAAACCAACTTGTAATTAACTATAACACAAGCCCATTTCATTCATCGAACAAATGGATAGCTTCAAGTGAGCTAACACTTGACTTTTGCAGGATTGGAGATTGGCGGTCGACCTGTGGACCCTTGGAGGTCGACCTAAAATAACAAAACTGAAATCTGAGAATCTATGAACCTAGCGGTCGACCGCCAGGAGCTAGCGGTCGACCGCCAGGAGCTAGCAGTCGACCTATTTTCCCAGCAGCCAAATGGCTACAGGACGGCCAATGGCGGTTGACCGCTGGCCTCTGTAGGTCGACCGCCAGCCCCGAGCTGCCAACAATTGTTGACTTTTTATCATTTCGAGAAAAGTCATTTCTCTTGGATTTGTTTAATCCCAAAGCAACCAAACTCTCCAGAAATTGTGGATCTGGTCAGGGGGAGTCCTTGGACCATTCAAGAACCTATAAAACATATACAAGAGGGATTGGAAAACCCTAATGCTTAGAGTGGATCAAGGAGGCTACCAAAAGTGGGAAGGAGGAAGCTTGCACTGTAGACGTGAACAGTGCCCTGAGAAGATTTCTTCATCCTTCTTCCTCCTTTCTAGAGTGAAGATCAAGCTATATCTGAAGAAGATCAAGCCTGGATCAAGTCGACCTCAAGCTGCATCCAAAGAATCCTTCATCAACTAAGGGGGAGCATTAATCAATCTCTTGTTCATGTGTTCTTTCAATTTCACATCCTTCTCAGCTTCAAGTGTGTTTTGATTGTAATCTTAAATCTTTTGTGTCTATGTGAGGATCTTCACAGATTCGTGTGTGTGTGTGTGTGTGTGCAGTCAAGGTTGATTGCTTTTTTGTGTGTTTGGTTGATCTTGTAACACTCTACAAGATAGTGTGTGGTTCCTCACTGTTGGTGAGGGGTGGACGTAGGTTGCCATTGTGGCATCCGAACCACCTTAAAATTACAGTCTCCTAGTGGTTTGCGCCTTATCTCCTTTCCCCCTTCTGTGACTACTTGTGAATCTAGTCATTCTGCTTCTTATAGATCTTGTGTATTATTCATCTTCACTTAAATCCTTCGGTATATCAAAAGCTGGATTCGGACCGACAAGGTCATTCTTGTCGAAAAGATAACAGTTTGCATGAGTAAATCTACGGATCTATTAACTCCGCCGAGTACCAAGGGTTTATGCAGTGGTTGTTTTGAGAGATATAGTCTGTTTTGCTTGTGGCCCTCTTGTGTCCTCTCGAAATCATTATCTTGGTTTTATTTTATAAAAAATTTGTTATCACCCAATTCACCCCCCCTCTTGGGTGTCATTTAACCTCGGGACTTCAATTGGTATCAGAGCTAAGGCTCTTCTCTTTCAGATCTAACGATCTAGAGTAAGATCCGGTTAAATGGCAAACAAGGGTATGATGCCCGAGGGCCACTCCATCAACCGTCCTCCCTACTTTGATGGTTCAAACTACTCATACTGGAAAAATAGAATGCATGTCTTTCTAAGAGCTCAAGAGTACGAAGTTTGGAGAGTTGTGGACAAGGGTCCTCATAAACTAGGGGATGATGAAGATAAATGGACACCTAAGGAAATCAAGAAATGCACCGCTAATTATAATGCCATGAATATCATGCAATGTGCTATACACCCTAATGAATTCTCTCATGTCTCTACGTGCAGCTCGGCCAACGAAATGTGGGACAAGCTGCGACTCATATATGAGGGAACTTCACAAGTCAAGGAGACCAAGGCAAATCTCCTAGTCACTGACTATGAGCTTTTAAAGATGAAACCTGAAGAAACCATCTCCGAAATGTTTGCAAGGCTAACAGAGATCACGAATGGTCTCAAGAGTCTCGGGAAAGAGTACTCAAATTCTGACCTTGTAAGGAAAGTGTTAAGGTCCCTACTATCAGCTTGGCACACAAAGGCCACGGTAATTGAAGACTCAAAGAACCTGTCTACTCTCACCTTGGATGAACTCATAGGGTCACTCATGACCTATGAGATAAATATTAAGAGGACAGTTGATGAAGACATCAAAAAGAAGAAGGTCATTGGACTGAAAGCTCATCACTCCGATAATGAATTTCAAGAAAGTGAATCAAGTGACGGAAGCAATGAAGAGGAAGAATTGGCAATGATAACTCACCAAGTGAGAAGATTTCTAAGGAAGAAGAGAAACTTTCAGGGAAACTTTAGGAAAGGGCCAAGAAAGCCCACACAAACCAAAGGCGAGTCAAGCAAGTCAAGTAGCATCATGTGCTACGAATGCAAGAAACCCGGGCACATGAGAGGTGAATGTCCGGATCTGAAAAAGAAATTCAAGAAGGATAATTTCAAGAAACCCAAAGCCATAGTCGCCACATGGAGCGACGATGAAGATGAACCATCTGATGAAGAGATTCAAGAACTTGTGGAAAGCTTATGCCTCATGGCACATGAAGATGAATCTACGGAGGTAAACTCTGACCCTGATTTCAATTCTAATGAACAATGGGAATCTGAATATGAAAAATTGTACACAAAATACAAGAAGATCAGATCTGAAAATAAAATTCTCAAATAGAAACTTGATGACTTATCACATGAAGATATCTTTGTCAAATTTGAAAAACTGGAACAAGAATGGTTTGAGGCCACAGAAGAAAGAGAAAGCCTATTACAAACAATTTCAGACTGTGATAAAGCCAAAGAAGAATTATCTTGCAAAGTAATTGAAGTGGAGAAAGCATGTGAGAAAATGAAAATTGAAGAATAAATTCTGAAATTCACAAACTCAGAACTTGAAAAGAAAACTATGAGCTTTGAAAAAGAAGTGGATGATCTTCAGTCCACGTTATCTAAGTTTGTTAAGGGCAAGTAAAACCTAAATAATTTGTTGGGAGTGAAAGTCAATTTTCAAAGAGAAGGCCTCGGATACACTCCCCATAACAAAAAACCTTTTGAGCACAAGATCACCACATCCCTTGTCCATGAGAAAAGTCAAAACCATGTGTCATCTTCCAAGCCTGAACTCAAGCATTTTCAACCCAAATCACGACAGTTTCAAGGAAACTTTGCACCTATCAATTGCTATCATTATGGTAGATTTGGGCATGCTATTGTAAGTTGTTGGTTCAAACAAAACCCACCAAGAAATCGTACTTTCTGGACCAAGAGGAGATATACCAAGAACTGGACTAACTCCAACGGACCCAAACTAGCTTGGGTACCAAAAACAATTGCATGAGAATTTTTCTTCTTGCAGATATGTCTTGAAGCCAGGGGGAGCAAATGGTATCTTGACAGCGGTTGCTCAAGGCATATGATAGGGGACAAGAAGGTGTTCTCCAAGCTGCAAGAAAAGGAAGGAGGCTTCGTTACTTTTGGCGGAAAGGACAAAGGTAAAATAATCAGAGTTGGAGACATAGGTAAGAATTCTAAGACTCTGATTGAAAATGTCCTTCTGGTGAAAGGTTTGAATCATAATTTGTTGAGCATAAGTCAATTATGTGATAAGGGTTTTAAGATTGTTTTTGATGTGACTCACTATTTTGTCATGTGCAAAAATTCAAATGAAATCAAATTCAATGGTAAAAGGAGCAACAATGTGTACACCATTGATCTTGATGATGTTTCAGTGGATAATGTGTGTTGGGTAGCTAACAACCATGAGAATGCATGGCTATGGCACCGCAGACTAGGTCATGCTAGTTTTGGAGTGATCTCTAAGTTGTCTAAACATGACTTGGTGATAGGTCTGCCCAAATTGAAATTTGAAAGCGATAATATCTGTGAAGCTTGCACGAAAGGCAAGCAAACACGAATCTCATTCAAAAACAAAAATATTGTTTCATCCGCTAGGCCATTGGAACTGTTGCATCTTGATCTTTTTGGTCCTACTAGAACATCTAGCCTAGGAGGAAAATCCTATGGCTTTGTGATTGTTGATGATTTCTCCAGATTCACATGGGTGCTGTTTTTAGCTAAAAAAAAGTGATGCCGTGACGGAGTTTCAAGTGTTTTACAGAAAAATTCAGAATGAAAAGGGTTACCTCATCACCACAATCCAGAGTGATCAGGGTGGTGAATTTGAAGATCATGAATTCAGCATGTTCTGTGAAAAGCAGGGGTACACACATAATTTTTCATCACCGAGGACGCCCCAGCAAAATGGAGTAGTAGAGAGAAAGAATAGAACGTTGATAGACATGGCCCAGACCATGCTCAGTGAGAATTCCCAACCCAAGTATTTTTGGGCTGAAGCAGTAAGTACAGCATGCTACATCATCAACAGGGCAATGGTAAGGCCCATTCTGAAGAAAACTCCATATGAGCTCTACAATGGTAAGAAGTCAAACATCTCTTATCTTAAACCCTTTGGATGCCCTTGCTATATCTTGAACAATGGTAAGCCCAATCTGGGTAAGTTTGATGAAAAGAGTGATAAAGGAATTTTTCTAGGTTATGCACTCAATTCTAGAGCTTACCGATTATTCAATAAAAGGACTTTAGTTGTTGAAGAAAGTCCTCATGTTATTTTTGATGAATCCGAGTCAAAACTCACAAATCAAATTTCTTCCATCTTGGATGCAGATGAAGACCCTAAGAACTCATCAAATGTTAAAGCTAAGGATGAGCCATTGAAGGTAACCTCAAGCAAAAATGAGGAAGATGTGGATCCTACAATTGAGACACTGCAAGAACCACAAGTGCAGCATCTTGATCTGCCCAGCTCCTCCACATTTCTAAAGGATCATCCAACTGCGAACATCATAGGTAATTTGGAGGATGGGGTGAAAACTAGGTCCTCTCTAAGGCAGGTTGAATAGGAGGACCTGATGGCCTTACTTTCACAAGTAGAGCCCAAGGACATTCATGAAGCTCTTCAAGATGAATCCTGGATTTAGGAGATGCATGAAGAGCTGCATCAGTTTGAAAGAAACGAGGTGTGGACTCTCGTGCTGCGTCCTAAGAACCATCCTACTATTGGAACTCGTTGGGTTTTCAGAAACAAGATAAATGATGCAGGATTGATTGTGAGGAATAAGGCTCGGCTTGTGGCCAAGGGGTACAGCCAGGAGATGGGAATTGATTTTGATGAGTCCTTTGCACCGGTTGCTAGACTTGAAGTGGTTCAGATCTTACTGTCCTACACTTGCTCTTTGAACTTTAAACTATTTCAAATGGATGTTAAATCTGCATTTCTTAACGGCTATATCAAGGAGGATGTCTTTGTAGAGCAGCCGCCAAGCTTTGAAGATTCCAAACATCCACGACACATGTACAAGCTTCAAAAGGCCTTGTACGGACTAAAACAAGCACTAAGGGCATGGTATGAACGGCTTACTTCTTTTCTGGCTGAAAATGGGTTCAAGAGAGGTAAGGTTGATCAAACACTTTTCACAAGGAAATCAGGTAAGGACATTTTAGTGGTTCAAGTGTATGTGGATGACATTATTTTTGGAGCTTCTGATAATGCCTTATGCGAGGAATTTGCGAAGACTATGCAAGGAGAATTCAAGATGAGCTTAATGGGGGAGCTGAATTTCTTTCTTGGATTGCAGGTGAAACAAACTTCAGAAGGAATTTTCATCAATCAAGCCAAGTATATTATGGAATTGCTGAAGAAATACGGGATGGTGGAAGCAAAACCCATATCAACTCCCATCCCACCACCACAAAGCTGGATAAGGATGAAAATGGTAAAACAGTAGATTCTACACTATTTCGAGGTATGATCAGATCACTACTGTACCTACAGCGTGCCGCCTTGACATTCAATTCAGTGTATGTCTCTGTGCCCGTTTCCAGTCATGCCCTAAAGAATCTCACTTATCAGCTGTTAAACGGATTTTTAGATATCTAATTGGCACAATTGACTTTGGTTTGTGGTTTCCCATCGGTAGTTCTTTTGAGTTAATTGCTTATACCGATGCGGATTACGCCGGATGCATTGTAGATCGTAAAAGTACAAGTGGGTACTGTCAGTTTCTTGGTGGGTGCCTTGTTTCATGGGCCTCTAAGAAACAACATTCAGTAGCTCTCTCAACGGCCGAGGCTGAATATGTAGCCGCTGGAATTTGTGGAGCCCAAGTACTTTGGATCAAAAATCAATTGCTTGATTTGAATGCTGAAGTGGATTGTGTGCCCATCTTATTTGATAATACGAGTGCAATTAGTCTATCTAAAAACCCTGTTCAACACTCCAGAACCAAACACATTGACATTCGGCATCATTTTTTGAGAGATCATGTAGGTAAAGGGGTTTTTGAGTTCAAGTTCATTGACACACTTAATCAACTGGCTGACATCTTCACAAAACCCCTAAATCAGGATCAATTCAATAAGATTAGGAGAGAACTTGGCATGTGCAAGGGTGAGGGCATACGTACTTAGGTCTGCACTAGGTTGTTTCGTCTTCGTTGGGTAGATTATGTGAGATGCATGCATTATGTGTGGTTCATTTCTATTGCGTATGACTATACCTAGCATGTGTGCCTATACTTATATTTATATACACTTTTTCCTTGACATTTTCCTAAAACTGAATATTCCTTGATAAATAAATGTGGACTAGTGATCTAGTGCTCCTAGCAGTCTCCATTCAAGGGTTTCCATAGTCGACTCCTGCTTGCTATCTTTCGTGGCTTAGCAATAGAAAAGAAAAAGATTTAGAAACAAACAAAAAAAAGAAGGAAAAGAAAAAAAATGATCTGTGAAAATGGGGGGTCCACAGGGTCATGGAGCCCACTTCCATCTCTGGTGGCCGCTGGCTACACACCTTTTCTCTCAGGGTGAACAATGGGGTTTCTATGCCCCAGCGGTCGACCGCTGGCTTCGTGCCGGTCGACCGCCAGCGGCGAACCGGCCCGGTTCAGCCGCGTCCGAACCCCTTTTTAAGGGGGTTTTCTCCCCCCTTCTCTCATTCTATCATTTTCCCTTCTCTCTCCCTTACTCCACCTCAACCCTAGCACATCTCTCTCCCACCTTTCAAGCCCTAAAAACCCCACATCTTCCCTCCCCGAGAACGATCCGGTCGATTGTTTTCCATTTCGGCACGCCTCCTTGTCGGCGTTCGTGCGCTCGTGCCACCCTTCCCTGAGTTCCAGAGCGTGGCGACGGTGTTCTTAGTTCTTCCTGGTGTCTCCCTCTCCATCCCAAGGTAGAGGTCCTACCTCTCAAGAGGATCTTCTCTTCAGCGGGTTTCTTAGTCTAAAATGGCACCTAGATGGAGTGCTCAGCATCTTCTCCAAGGGGAACCTAGTGCTCGGAGACGTGAAGCTCCGGCCGCACCTCCACCACAAGCTCACGCACGCAGGTTACCTCCAAGGTCTATCATCGACCCTCGTCTTGTCGATTTTCAAGAGTTGAATGAAATCATGCCCGACATTTAAACAATTTTTTCAATGCAACCGGGGTGGATTGACTTTGTCACTAGATACAACCGGTTTTATCCCTATCTGGTACAATAGTTCTATGGTAATTTGGTTGACAGAGATGGAAGATTATACACCATGGTTAAGGGCATTGAGATCCGAATTAATTCAGAATTATTCAATCGTGCCCTGGGAGTCTCTTCACATGGTGCAGACATGAATTTTGGGCATGGTGAGGTTGAGGCAAGTTTCATTGCATGACGAGCTGTGATTTTGTGCGTGGTGTGAGTGACCTCATTGAGCTCAATGCCAACCACTTTCCCGCCTTGCAACGAGTTCTGCATCATATGTTTACTACACTTATTTATCCCAAGAGTGGCAGCCAAGATGAAGTGATGGAAGTGCACCGATTCCTATTCTATCATGCTATGAATGGTGACTTAATTAATATGGGATGGCTCATGACTCAACTGATAAGTCAATGCCGGACACCTTTACGGCGGTCCCTGCCTTATGCTTCTCAACTCACTGGAGTGTTCACTTCTATTGGGATCCCATTGGAGGATGAGCAGTTTGTTCTGGTCCGCCATGATGACATTTATAATGAGCATAAGATTTTCTCAGATATGGGATATTACCGTACAGCAGATGGCACAATTCGTCGTGCTGTCCCAGTTTATGGGGAAGAGAATGTCAGTGAAGACGAACAAGATCCGAACCCACAGCAAGATCACCAAGATGCCCCTGCACCAGTCCAACCCGACGATGTGCCTCCTCCAGCGGCTCTCCCTCCACCACCGCAGTACTTTTATGGGGAGTCTTCTGCTCAGGGTGCTGGGCATTCCACTTGGGGAGACTATGAGGCTCTCGACCGGCATCTTTTAGGCATGGAAACCCGCATTGACTCCTCTCTTGGGCGTCTGGACACTTTTATGGATACCATGACTGGACGAATGGACACCTTCACGCATGCTCTGGATGATATCTCTATCCACATGGCCACTCTCTTTGCCAGCCATGAAGATAACCGTAAGACCTTTCCCATCACCAACCATACCCTTCTTTCCCTCCGTAACCAGCTCCGTCATTATGATGATCTTCTCCATGGCATTGAGGATCGTCTTCCTCCTAGTGTTACTTTTATCCACTTTTTGTATCCCATACCTCTCCTTTTTGCTGATGTCAAAGGAGGAGAAGTAGGCTATTAGGCTCATATATATATGCTATGTGTGTGTGTGTGCCTGCTTGCATGCATGTTTGTCGTTTGCATTTTAGGTTGAGCACGTTGTATTACATTTGGTTATTTGGTTATATTGCATTAGTGGTTTGCATTTAGTGGTTGCATTCCCTCTTTCACCTCTTGCATTCCGTGTACCCTGTATGGATCTAATGAGAATGAATAGAAGAATGCACTCCTTGAATTCACAAGATTGGCTCTCTCCTATCTCACTTCCTATCAATATGGCAAATAAGTATTGAATGGCTGGTATGGATTTGTTGGCGTGCTTGTGTTGGAAGTGAAATGTTGCGTTGATATGGACGTGTTGAATGCCTTCACATCGTGAGTTCAAATGTTTCAACTTGATGGATTTCAACTGAATTTCAAATGAGATTGACGTCGCTTCCAAAATTCTCTCATAGTCACATTGGTGAAAATGCAAATCTAATGCCTAGTTTTTGTCATCATCAAAAAGGGGGAGATTGTTGAACATATCTGAGTGATTTTGATGATAACAAAACCTAGGATATTTATCTCCCATGTACTTTGTTTTCAAGCGAAGCTTCATGTTTTAAACCATCATTTTCACCCCATGTCATATTTGTGTTAATGAATCCTTACATGTGTTTATTCGAGTATGAACCAACTTGTAATTAACTATAACACAAGCCCATTTCAATCATCGAACAAATGGATAGCTTCAAGTGAGCTAACACTTGACTTTTACAGGATTGGAGATTGGCGGTCGACCTGTGGACCCTTGGAGGTCGACCTAAAATAACAAAACTGAAATCTGGGAATCTGTGAACCTGGCGGTCGACCGCCAGGAGCTAGCGGTCGACCTATTTTCCCAGCAGCCAAATGGCTACAGGACAGCCAATGGCGATTGACCGCTGGCCTCTGTAGGTCGACCGCCAGCCCCAAGCTGCCAACAATTGTTGACTTTTTATCATTTCGAGAAAGGCCATTCCTCTTGGATTTGTTTAATCCCAACCAAACTCTCCAGAAATTGTGGATCTGGTCAGGGGGAGTCCTTGGACCATTCAAGAACCTATAAAACATATACAAGAGGGATTGGAAAACCCTAATGCTTCGAGTGGATCAAGGAGGCTACCAAAGGTGGGAAGGAGGAAGCTTGCACTGTAGACGTGAACAGTGCTCCGAGAAGATTTCTTCATCCTTCTTCCTCCTTTCTAGAGTGAAGATCAAGCTATATCTGAAGAAGATCAAGCCTGGATCAAGTCGACCTCAAGCTGCATCCAAAGAATCCTTCATCAACTAAGGGGGAGCATTAATCAATCTCTTGTTCATGTGTTCTTTCAATTTCACATCCTTTTCAGCTTCAAGTGTGTTTTGATTGTAATCTTAAATCTTTTGTGTGTATGTGAGGATCTTCACAGATCCGTGTGTGTGTGTGTGTGTGTGTGCAGTCAAGGTTGATTGCTTTTGTGTGTGTGTGGTTGATCTTGTAACACTCTACAAGATAGTGTGTGGTTCCTCACTGTCGGTGAGGGGTGGACGTAGGTTGCCATTGTGGCATCCGAACCACCTTAAAATTGCAGTCTCCTAGTAGTTTGCGCCTTATCTCCTTTCCCCCTTCTGTGACTACTTGTGAATCTAGTCATTCTGCTTCTTTTAGATCTTGTGTGTTATTCATCTTCACTTAAATCCCTCGGTATATATAAAGCTGGATTCGGACCGACAAGGTCATTCTTGCCGAAAAGATAACAGTTTGCGTGAGTAAAACTACGGATCTATTAACTCCGCCGAGTACCAAGGGTTTATGCAGTGGTTGTTTTGAGAGATATAGTCTGTTTTGCTTGCGGCCCTCTTGTGTCCTCTCGAAATCGTTATCTTGGTTTTATTTTATAAAAAAATTGTTATCACCCAATTCACCCCCCCCCTCTTGGGTGTCATTTAACCTCGGGACTTCATCTTCTTTGTCCTTCTTTACTTCAAGCAAAGGTAGGTGTCTCTCTGGCCAAATAGAAATCTAATAATACCATATTGTGCGTCTCCATGAGCTCTTTCGTTTGATACCTAATTGCCCAATTTTTGTTCATCATGTTGTTCGAATTTCACGTTTTACTCCTAGGTGTACCAAAAGGGCAACTTTCATGATTATTAGTTAAAGATTGAATCTTGTTGTGTTAGATCTAAATCAAAGCATGCTATTTTATATGAATTTTTATGCTCTTTTGAATGGTAGCGTTTTCCCTAATTTTTATTCATTCTATCATGAGCAATCGAAGTTTTAGTGTAACATGTCGAAGTTCATCATCGGTGTAGACACGCCAAAATTGACATCATTTTGAGTATATTTCATATCGCTCTGCGATGCCCCATTTGACCCTCAAATCAGCTTATTTGAGTGGTTTTCCCACTTTTCATGGATTGCCCCTGATTTCTCCTATTTTTCCCAATTTACCTCCTTTTTCCTATTTTTCTGGATTTTTTTGGGCATTTATCTCTATTTTATGAATTCACGCCCTCATCAGGGGCGTGTTTTTGAAACACGCCCTTGTCTAGGGCGTGTCTTTCCCATTTTATCTATTTCTCCCCATTTTTTTTATTTTCTGAATTTTCTGAATTTACGACCTGGGTAAGGGCGTGTTTTCTTAAAACATGACTTAATCTAGGGCGTTTCTTAAAGAAAGGACGACCTCACCTGAGGGCGTTAATTATTTTGGTATGACCGACTTCCCCATTTGAGCTCTTGAAATTAACGCCCTTCTCAGGGGCGTGTTTTTAAAAGTGGCTTTAATTAAGGCGTGTTTTACATTTTTCAAATATGGGGAGTTTTTATTTCTAAATTTGGTTTTTGAGAAACGCCCTTGTGCAGGGCGTGTTTTTGAGAAACGCCCTATGCGTAGGTCGTCAATTCGTAAATTGACGCCCTGACCTAAGGCGTGTTTCACCTTCTGGCTTCGCAGCCCTTTCCCCTGAGAGTCCTTGCTTCGATAGATGCCTACTTGGTTTGGGCTCTTGCCCATTCTTATCATTTCCCCCCTTGGACTCTTGCCCATGTTTATCCTTTCTCCAATCTATTTAATAGAGCCATCGGCTCTGTTCTCAGGTTGGACCCCCTTCCTTCCCCTCCGCGTTTCCTTTTTCTTTTGTTCTTTTTCTTCTCTTCTCGCAGGGTGCTGCCGTTGCTGATGCTGGCTCAGGAGGAAGTTCTCCTACGTGCACTCTTCATCCATCGAGGCTTCCTCCCCATCGATCATCAAAGCCAACAGAAACACAGGCTCCTATTCTTTTGATTCTTCTTTTGTTATCTTTTGCATTAGTTCATGCATGTTATATCATTTTTCTTCTGTTAATTTCTATTCTCAACCATCACGTTGGGAATATCTCCAACGATGCAACTCTTGCACGTTTTTTTTATCTCCCTTATTCTTATATCATTCATGCATTCATTCATCTCCCACACCCTTTTTGCATAGGGGTTTAAGGCCAATCCCCTTAAAGGTGTGTTCTTTTATATGATATCATGCTCATACATATTTTTATTGAATTGATACTACACACACATTATTTCTAATTCCTTTTATTATTGTTGTGTGTCTTTCTGCAAGGGTAACCAAGTGAAGGACTCTCTTCATCGGCCGGCCGATTTGAAGAGAAAAGGAGTACTCACAATCAACCGCACATTTGAGGTATTTGCGATCACTTTCCCCTTATCATCTCCACTTGAGACCCTCGCGTCTCTGGCGATCACACACTCTCCACATTAGCACCTCGTGCTATTTTATTGCTTTCACCATATCTATTGCTTTTTATATTAAAGTGGATTTTAAATCAAATCTACAAATTGGCGATCACGGTGGGACCCTTTCTTGTTTTCTTTGATTACCCCTTTCCTATTGGCACCCGCGTGTGCCCTTTCCCATTGGTACCCTCGGTATCCTTTCCCTTATGCTCCTCGGGCATCCCTCCATTGTGCTTTGCACTCTCCCCTAAGTGATTGTCAATTGAATAGATTTATTTTAAAAATCTCCACTTATTTAAATTTTTTTTTTGATGAGCATGATTCTATTGATTGCCTGCTGTTTGTGAGTATTTCTGTCTTTCTGGCCGCCGAGAGTTTCTGTCATCAGATTAGTAACGCCCCTATCAGAGGCGTGTTCTTATTTAAAACGCCCTCACCCAGGGCGTGTGTTTTATTGGTAACGCCCTCTTACAGGGCGTGTTTTGTTTGATTATCCCAGCGCTTGAGAACTGACGCCCAACTCCAAGGGCGTTTTTTCCATTGATAACGCCCTTCCAGAGGGCGTTTGTTATTTGTTTGGCTTCTCGTGATAGTTAACGCCCTGCCCCAGGGCGTTCCTTTTGCTGGTAGCGCCTCACATCAAGGCGTGTCTTACTTTGTTCACGCCCTGCCCCAGGGCGTCTTATGAGTTGGTAGCGCCCTCCCCCAGGGCGTCTTTTGCTCTGTTTTTCACCGAGCCCTTGTTTATCCCTGTGATTTGCATATTACATCTTGTATATTATATCATCTTGCATTCATTCATTCATTTTACATTGGTTTGGGAGACCTCCTCTCTCTACATCTAGGAGCCACACACCCCCTTGGTAAAGGAAGGACCCTCCATTGAGCACTCCGTCTCTTTGGATTGGAAATTCCTAAACCAAGCCTCCATAAGTCCCCGCACCCGTGGATTCCCTCACGGACGCCGGGCAGGTTGTACCCATATTGAAGTCCCGAATTAGTTGGCCCGTACGTGGTGAGAGAGTGTTCCTAGTTGGCATTGAAGTGAAATCACATTTTGAAACTAGGTTCCTCCTTGTGTGAATCATACTAATTTACATAAAATTCATTAATTCACCAAGGTTTAAAACACATCAAAGTCACGGTAACCATTCCAACTTGTGTGATTCTTTGCATATTGTTGTGAACTTGGTTTATATTTATATGATGGCTTATCTTGATAGAAACATGTTTAATTCAATTCATGAGGATGCACAACCTAGCACTTCTTATAATCCTCAACTCCAACATGTTCATAATTCTCATCATTCTTTTAGGGGATCCCATCCTCATTCTTATGGTCATGCCCGACCCATGGGCAATGTCCATTCTATGGTCCCCCTCCTCAAATTTGTGCCGCTATTCCAACAAGACCGTCTCCTCCTAATGATGAGAGGGTCTCCCAAATTTTGCATGCATTAGACCATCTCACCTCTCAACAGATCCAGGCCCTTAAGGCTGCCGTTGAGGGTGCATCTCCTGCATCTCCTCCTCCTCCTATTCCTACACGGGTGGCCCATCACCCATCTCTCTCTTCTATTCATATTTCTAATCGGGTAGCCCATTACCCATCTCCTTCTATTCATGTTTCCTCTCGGGTGACCCATCACCCGCCTCCTTCTATTCCTCCTCCACCGCGGCCCCGAGGCCCATTTATTCCTTGCAATCCGGCCCATCCGGATTCTTCCATGGGCCGGCCCATTAATTCCCCTCCACGGCCTTTTTATGCGTCCCTTCCTCCTTCAAGGCCCTGCCAGCCCTCGGTTGTTCAAGTCACACCCCTCCAACAATCTCTGCTTGATAAGATTACTTTGATGGAGGAACAAATAAAGAGGGTCACGGCTCCTCCTACTCCAGTCAATCCTCTCCATGCCGCTTTGGACGAGATTACAAAGATGGAGAGAGAATGGAAAGACAGGAGGGATGATTACGGCGTCGGCGGTTCAAGTGAGCAAGAGCCGACACTCGAAGTATCCGAGGCAGTATACGATGATGATGAAGCTCCGCAGGCACCCCTTCCGAGTTTCCTTAACTTTCCGCTTTCCCCATTTTCATTCGATGAACCCCCTGCTCAGGAGGAAACCACTCCTAATTCAACCCCTGTTTATGAGACCAGTTGGTGTTACGACGATGGGTCGATATTCCAATCGCCCACACCGGCACATTGTGAGTCTCCTCCTATCCCTGACGCTGCTTACATTACACCTCCACCAGTTATACCATCAAACTTCACACCATCAACCTCCCCTGAGTCTTCCATCAAACCTCCGCCCATTAAACCCTTAACCTCCATACCATCGGCCTCCATTGAGCCCACTGTTGAACCTTCCCCAATTAACCTCCCATTACCTCCACCTCGACCTTCCATTATCCCTTTAAAACCCACTTTGCATATTCCACCATTCAACCCTTTACCCTTACCCATGGCTAATCCTGAGCAGGATCCACCCCTTTTTGCACCCGAGCCCATCCCGACTGCTTCCGAGCAAGGGGAGAAGCTCGACGTGTTTGAACCTCCGCCCCCATTCACCCATTTGCCAACACTTTCCATTATAACTCCACCATCCACGGAGCCTTCCGCCTCCGCCTCACCTCCCTTTGTTACTCGGAAGGGGCGTGCTTCTGCAGCTACTTGCGCCAAGGATAAGCAAGAGCCGGGCAAGAAAACTTTGGCCACGGCCGTGCCATTCGAGATGCAAGAATTCATTTGCCAGATGCCAATCCGGGTTATTGTGCCAATCACGGCCGAAGAAGCCGAGTCACCGCCACTGCTCAACAAATGCCAAGCGTTGACGCCGTCTAAGGGCCGGGCAGGGCACCCCTTGTTCCAATTTCCGAATTCCGAATTCATTATTCCTTACAAGGGGCGAATGCCCATTTTATTCAACATTCCATATTCATCACCATCAATGGGCATGGCGATGCTTCATGTTCCAACTCTACGACTCCCTCACCTTATTGATCTTCGCTCTCCAAGGGGGGTGTCATTTATTGAAGCTTCCTTTATTGGGCCAATTGGTCGCACATGTTCACTGCCGTGGAGGGGCAATTGTCTTAAGGGGTCGTCCCCTATTTTTTCCACTCTTGTTCATTCAACTTCGCCCATATCCATTTCAATCACTTTTTCTTCGTGGGCCATTCCGAGGGTTAGGAGGAGGATCTCATCCTCTCGCCCTTCACATTCTTCCTATTCTTCGCATTTCATGCATTCTGTTGCATTCATGCATTCATTGCATCCATTACATCCATCATTTTGCATGCATTTGCACCTCCTACTTCCCGGGTTTCCAAACCCGTATCTTCCCCGCCTTCCGGCACCGCCGGATATTCCGCATTTCCCATCTGATTCATATTCATCTTTTTATCCACTCTCCTTGGGGCATCGCGTCCCCCTTCCTGCCATTTCCCTGGAACTTCCAGGAATTTTATCCCTCCTCTTTGGGCATCTCGCCCTTTCTGATTCTATTTCTCCGGAACCTCCGGACCTTTCTCTCGGGCACGACGCCCCTTTCCATCTTCTCCTTACTGATTTCATCCCTCCGGAACCTCCGGATTCTCCACCTTATTGTCTCCATCTTTTCCCCGGGCATCGCGCCCCTTTCTATTTGCTTCCTCCGGAACCTCCGGACTTTCCCCTCGGGCATCACGCCCCTTTTCATTCTCCTCCTCCAGAACCTCCGGACTTTTCCCTCGGGCACGACGCCCCTTTCCACCTTCTCCTTCCTGATTTTATTCCTCCGGAACCTCTGGATTCTCCGTCTTATTCTCTCTATCATCTCCCGGGGCATCGCGACCCTCCTGATTTCATTCCTCCGGAACCTCCGGACCTTCCATATTTCCTTCAATTCATCTTTTTGCTCCTCCAGGACTCCATATCTTTTATTCTCTTCTTTCTTTTCCGTCATCTTTTTCATCATCTTTTTCCCTATTTCTCCCCAGGGCATCGCATCCCTTCTTTCGTTATCCCTCCGGAGCCTCCGGATGGTTTCTCCTCTCACGATCCTCCTCTGCCTCCGGACCCTCCGGATCCGCCTCTTTCCATCTATCAATTCCTTCTTCTGATTCCTCCTAATTCTGGGTCCGACCCAACTTCTTCCACATCCACTGCTTTGGGCATCTGCCCTTTCTCCCATTGCTTCCGAGGCTTTAGTCCTCACTCCTCTTCTTGATTTTCCGCTTCTTCTGTAGACTATTCCATGTGATCAGGGTCTCCGCACCTTAGTGAGGGAGTTCTAGCCCTCGCCTCTCTTCCTTTTCTCCTTATTTCGTCTGAGTCTGGTCTGGACACCATTCCGTCTTGTTAAGCCACTTTCAATCCTTTGCTTCCAATCTTTTTTTGTTGCTGAAGAGGACAAATCCCATGATGATCACCTCTAGCAGCAGTTGCTTCAACAAAGGTTGCAAGGTAACATATTGGCGTACGTAAGCATTTATATGATATCATTTTCTCATTACTTCACGCATGATTTTCAAAATCAAGTGCTTCTTAACGAGATTAAGAGTGGTGTTTTAAACCTTTATCTTAGGCTTTTGTTTAATTAAATCACTCTCAAAAGAGTCTTTCGGCTTGCTATGCAGCACCTTTGGTTAATAAAAATCCGCGCTGGGAATCCGACATTCTCTCCCCGCTTGTTAAAGAGCAACCCTTAGTTGGGCACCGCACACACTTCACAGCGTCCTTAGCCGGCTCCTTTGTTTAAACATCGTTGCTACCTTGGCCATGCCATGAGTTTCCGAAAGTTTTTTCTCTTCTTCACTCGGCCGAATGCAGGGGCAAGAGATTGACGGATGAGATAACCAACTTTGGTAAATCCCAATACGAGAGGAGTCTCAAATAGGGGCAGTCTTGACCCAAAATCAATATGAATTTCATGATACATCTCGCCACAAAGGGCAATTAAGAATTAAGTCGAACTTTCGATAATTGAATTATGAATTATGACATGACAAGAGTGGCAAAGTCCCCGCAGGGAAAACCCTGGTCGTATGCATGTCAAGGGTCTAAAAATCAAAGGCACAAAGCCCTGGTACAACAGATTACCTCTTTGAGGGTTAAACCTTGGAAGGAATTCAAGTCCTGATATCTCCCATCCTGCATAAAGCTTATCTCCAATTGTTCTTCTCTTCTTCCTCCAAGACCGAATGTTTCTTGGGTATGGCCTTGGTAGGGGCACCGTTGATCAAAGACGGTCGGTTATAGGGCGCCACCTTACAATGCACGCCCAGCTTTGGACAATTTTTAAGCAAAAAGGGAAGGAACGAGGACCCCTAGCCAGTGGTTTAAAACACCCTTTGATGCTGCTTTAGCAAGTCTAACCAAAATCAAACAAAAAATTGAATATTTCTTGTCCAAAATCCATAAAAATTTGAATATCTTTTCAAAACTTCACAAAAATTTGCATATTGATCAAAACTCATAAAAATTTGTATATTTCAAAACTCCAAAAAGATTGCATTGTATTTTCTAATGGTGTTTTACAGGAACAGCTTTGCAGAGACCAAAAGCACGGGATGAGTCCTATCTCCACTCATTGCTATCAATCTATTGATTCCTCCCGATATTTCCATGACATACCACCCTGGGCATTTTTGGTTATCACTTCCTTATATCATTTTGGTTATATCTCCCTATATCATTCTGATTATCATATCTCATGATTATTTATCTCCAAATCTTTTTAATCAACTCCTGCTAATTTCATCTGATCACTTCGCCGATGGGCATTATATCAGATCTTGATCATTCATCTCCAAATCTTGATTAGCCAGATTATCTCCTCATGATAAAACAACAAACAATGCTATGATTTGACTTATGCTATTCATGCCATATACATGCTATAATTGATGCTTTGATGATTGCTATGCTTAAATGCCTTCTTCATTGTTTGTTATCTTTTATATCTTGGCTAATGAATTTTTGAGCGCAGGATAAGAAGCTCTTGGTCCCGCCGACTGGGCATCATCATCAAAGTCCCACGGTGCTTGTAGCTCATTTCTCAGTTCCTATGCTTATTGATATCACCATCTCCCTATATGCATTCTACTATATGTTATTACGCTATTAGATTATATCAAGGACCTTGTGGCTTTGGCAAAACTGGAATTTGAGTTCCCCTTCATCAAAAACAATGACGATTCCAGAGGAGTCTTAGTCACACGGATAGGCCGTTGAGCCATCCAAGACTGGGGACGATGGTTCCCTTTTTACGAGTTGGTGCGTGGATAAACGGGCTTCGGCTTAGTATCAGCTCGCAGAATTGGTTTCTTGACCCAGTCTGGGCAGTTTAACAATATTATCCTTGATTATTCTATATTTTCATTTGATTTATTTTTTCCCTTTAAACCCAGCATGCATTCATGTAGGAATTTGAAACAATTGTTGAAAAATCATTCTGATAAGCTGTTTTTGTGGGTCAAATTGATCTTGATCTTCAATATGAGATATTCCATGCCGAATTGAGTCCTCAGCGCGTTTTGTCGCTATTTTGGGTCATTTTCTCGAAAACTCCCTGTTTGGATTTTTATCATCTTATTTTTCAAAACTTTCCCCTTTGATCCACCTTGGCTGCAGCACGTCCACATGGCTGGTAACCGCTCCCCAATGGTGAAACTTACAGGTTTGTGACCTGGGGTACTTCCACCGCGCTGGAAGTTGATCATTTTATTTTATCTCCTTCGTGCACCGCGTGCACACCTCCCCATTTTATCCAAACATTGTTGATTTCGTTGGATTTCCCGAGATTTGCTTCATCTCGTGCTTTTGATTTGATTCTCATCAAGTGATGATGATTGCGTGTCTCATCACACCTTGGTATCTACTTTTCAGTTTGCTACGCTCCCTTGCAAAGCAGACGCCAAGGCGGGGCAGCTGTAGACACGCCAAAATTGACATCATTTTGAGTATATTTCATATCGCTCTGCGATGCCCCATTTGACCCTCAAATCAGCTTATTTGAGTGGTTTTCCCACTTTTCATGGATTGCCCCTGATTTCTCCTATTTTTCCCAATTTACCTCCTTTTTCCTATTTTTCTGGATTTTTTTGGGCATTTATCTCTATTTTATGAATTCACGCCCTCATCAGGGGCGTGTTTTTGAAACACGCCCTTGTCTAGGGCGTGTCTTTCCCATTTTATCTATTTCTCCCCATTTTTTTTATTTTCTGAATTTTCTGAATTTACGACCTGGGTAAGGGCGTGTTTTCTTAAAACATGACTTAATCTAGGGCGTTTCTTAAAGAAAGGACGACCTCACCTGAGGGCGTTAATTATTTTGGTATGACCGACTTCCCCATTTGAGCTCTTGAAATTAACGCCCTTCTCAGGGGCGTGTTTTTAAAAGTGGCTTTAATTAAGGCGTGTTTTACATTTTTCAAATATGGGGAGTTTTTATTTCTAAATTTGGTTTTTGAGAAACGCCCTTGTGCAGGGCGTGTTTTTGAGAAACGCCCTATGCGTAGGTCGTCAATTCGTAAATTGACGCCCTGACCTAAGGCGTGTTTCACCTTCTGGCTTCGCAGCCCTTTCCCCTGAGAGTCCTTGCTTCGATAGATGCCTACTTGGTTTGGGCTCTTGCCCATTCTTATCATTTCCCCCCTTGGACTCTTGCCCATGTTTATCCTTTCTCCAATCTATTTAATAGAGCCATCGGCTCTGTTCTCAGGTTGGACCCCCTTCCTTCCCCTCCGCGTTTCCTTTTTCTTTTGTTCTTTTTCTTCTCTTCTCGCAGGGTGCTGCCGTTGCTGATGCTGGCTCAGGAGGAAGTTCTCCTACGTGCACTCTTCATCCATCGAGGCTTCCTCCCCATCGATCATCAAAGCCAACAGAAACACAGGCTCCTATTCTTTTGATTCTTCTTTTGTTATCTTTTGCATTAGTTCATGCATGTTATATCATTTTTCTTCTGTTAATTTCTATTCTCAACCATCACGTTGGGAATATCTCCAACGATGCAACTCTTGCACGTTTTTTTTATCTCCCTTATTCTTATATCATTCATGCATTCATTCATCTCCCACACCCTTTTTGCATAGGGGTTTAAGGCCAATCCCCTTAAAGGTGTGTTCTTTTATATGATATCATGCTCATACATATTTTTATTGAATTGATACTACACACACATTATTTCTAATTCCTTTTATTATTGTTGTGTGTCTTTCTGCAAGGGTAACCAAGTGAAGGACTCTCTTCATCGGCCGGCCGATTTGAAGAGAAAAGGAGTACTCACAATCAACCGCACATTTGAGGTATTTGCGATCACTTTCCCCTTATCATCTCCACTTGAGACCCTCGCGTCTCTGGCGATCACACACTCTCCACATTAGCACCTCGTGCTATTTTATTGCTTTCACCATATCTATTGCTTTTTATATTAAAGTGGATTTTAAATCAAATCTACAATCGGCGGGTTCCAGGTCATGTGATGCATCTTTCAGAGGCCGTTACAGCCTGACGGCCGCACGACAGACCGTCACATGAGCCTGACGATCTCACGACAGACCGTCACATGCCCCTGTGTTTTAAAATTTTGAAATTTTAATCTATTTATTTTTTGGTACATAACGTACCGGCTATAGAGCGTTACATGCTTGTAACGCCCCTTCTTTAGACTGTCACGTTCTCCTGACAGTGTTTAAAACTATTGATTATGTGTTCTTAAAACTAGAAACTTACTATGTTAGTTTGATATCTTGATCTATAAGCAAGGCAGAACATGATGTTAATATTGTATTATGATCATAAACATTAAGTTTTCATTTATCTACATGAAAGATGTTTAGAAAATCCTAAGTTGAATGATCATGAAGAATTTGATAAAAACCCTTAGTTAACACTTGTATAAATTTTGATTTATGTAAGATATATATATTTGATCTTAGCTTTATTGTTTGACAGTCATGCCACTCCGGTGGGATTGACTGACCGCACCGTCTTGGTTTCCATGTTTATTAGCCTTAATTCTTGTAATAGATGGGACTCTCCGCCGGATATTTCTTCCGTCAGACTAGGACCACTATTATGAGACCTCCGTAAGACCCCGTGAGCCTGGGATTCCTACTAGGACGCTGGGCAGGTTGTACCCTAAAGACCTGAACCCATGAACGTGGTTTGAATTGTGTTTTTGGCCAGTTCAAATTAAACTAGTCTGTGTCCTATAACGGCCCAAGATTGGACCGCCACATCAACGTAACGGCCCTGCGTACGATCGTCACGTTCATGTAACGGCCCTGTTATAGACCCTTACAGATAAGATATTAATAAGGTTTTCTTGTTTTATCATAATGAAGCAGTTATCAAGGTTGGCCTTGAACTGTGTGATCATGTGAAATCCTTTTTTACATCCTTGTTACCTAAAGACTCATAGTCTTTCTACTTAATGTCATTCTAATTTTGTTGGAATTTCTCTTGATCTTAGAAGTAACTTCGTGAGCTTAACCTTGGAACTCTTGGCCATTTAATGTGATGAATGTCTAGACTAGGATCATTTATCCAAACCTTCAATGCCAACGCATCATAAAGGGCCCGGTCTGGTCCTGGGAGGAGCGTCCGAAAGTACTTGTGCCCCGGGGAGTTTGTAATGACAAGGTGTGGCATTGCACCGAAGTGCATGACTAGCGTGATTGGTCTATGACATTTCCACTTTTACTCAATTACTTGAAATTCCTGTGTGACATGATATGCGTGCTTGATATGGCCAATTCCATTTATCATTTCATGACATGAAAAGTTCTTGTTATACTTATGTTTACTCTTTACTTGAAAACTCATGTTCTTTTTCCTATCTATCTCTTGTCATTTATTTATCATCGCTTTTGTTATAACATTATTCATAAATAGTTAATCACTTTAATTATGCATGATGATAGAGATATAAAATCCTACTGAGCTTTGCTCACCCCTACTTTCCAATCCTTTTCAGGTAGCTCTGATGAGGACGTGCGTTCCGATGGGGACGGGAACGAGTGATTCAAGGAGCGAGCCATTTAGAGTTTATGTTTAAGTCAAGTTTGGATTAGTTGTTATCTAGAGTTTTTGTATTTTCCATTAATGAGATAGAAGTCCACAAGGAGTCAGGTGTAATTGAATACTTTCTCCTATTATTATTAATAAAGATGGGTTAATTGTTTCTTTATTATTTAGCTTGATGGTTTAGTCTCTTGTGGCAATGTATGCTCTGATTGACATGATTGATATAAACTGCTACGTTCTGATTTTTCGCATCGGGATGTGACAAACTCTATTGGGATGATTGCTTCCGAGCCATACACCAGTGACATGATGACCAACCCGTCAGGGTCTTGTACACAGTGTGGTATGCCCACAGCACCTCATACATCTTCTCTTCTCAATCCTTCTTGTTAGAGCTTACTATCTTGGCAAAAAGTGTACAAAGAGTTTTGTTAAAAACTTCAGTGAACCCATTTGCTTGTGGGTTATATGGGGTGGAGGTCCTCCAATCAATTCGAACTTATCAGCTAATCTATAGACCTTCTGATTCCAGAAGTGACTTCCGTTATCGGAGATGATTCAGTCAGGTATGTCAAATCGGAATATAATGTTTTGACAGACAAAACTTTCTACGATTTCCTCTATCAGTTCCTTCAGAGCTACATCTTCTGCCCAACATGAGAAATAATCTGTTGCTGTTAAAATATACTTGCATCCTAACGAGGATACAGGTAGCGGGCCCACCACATCTGTGCCCCATTGAGCAAACGACCAACAAGGTGCCGTAGGATGTAGATGTATCAGAGGTCTTCTCAGGATTGTGGCATTCTCTTGGGATTTATGACATGACTTGGCATACTTGCAGTAGTCATCTAATGCAGTTGGCTAGTAATAGCCTAGTTTCTTGATTTTAATCTTCATTTTTGGCCAAACTTGATGGGCACTAGTTGGTCTGGCATGAAACTCCTTGATGACCTCCCAAGCTTCCTTCGTAGATAGACATCGGAGTAGTACTTTTCTTCTGGCGTCTGCCATTATATGGAACAAGGTTCTATTACTGACTTCATAAGAGTCTTTTATTCTTATCAGCCTGATCTTTTCTTCCCTTTGCTTGGGCAATTGCTGGTATTTGAACCACTGCATTAGGGGCTCTCTCCAGTCGGGTGAGCCGACTGCTTCTGTTATCGCAACTTCGTATTCTTCTTCATCTGGCTCCTCTATCATACTAGGAACTTGGTACATGTTTATCACAAATATATTGAGAGATTCATCTAGCAGGACTGCCAGAGAGCTTGCTAGTTTTGCCAGCGTATTAGCTTGTGCATTTTGGCCTCGGCCAACATGGTTTATTTTAATAAATTAGAATTTGCCAATAAGCCGTTTTGCCTTGGCATGGTATAGGTGTAGTTCGGGCTTTCGGACATCAAACAGTCCCTATATCTGCTTGATGATTACCATTGAATCTCTAAATAGCTATAGCATTTGAATCCCCGTATGCTAGGCGACCTGAAGGCCGATGATCAAGGCTTCATATTCCCCCTCATTATTTGTGCAGGCCTTGTTAATCGAGCACAATGTATGCAACACTTCTCCCTCTAGGCACTTGAGGACAATGCCTACTCCGACTCTTATCCTTGTTTGCCCAGATTGGGATGCTTCTGTTATGGATGTCCCATCAAAGTATAGCTGACATACGGCCTGCCAGACCTGGTCCACTTCGAAGGTTTCATCTTTGGGAAGCTCCGTGATTAACGAGGAATTTTCTACACCGGGTGCACTGCAAAGAAATCCGCAATGGCCTTGCCTTTGATGGCCTTTTGCGACACATAAGTAATATCAAATTCTATTAGGATGATGGCCCATTTGCTCAGTCATCCCTTCAGTGCTAGTTGGGAAAGTATATACTGAATTGGATCAACTCTTGATATCAGTTTTACGTCATGTGATAACCTGCAGTGTCTCATCTTCTTGATCACAAAGATCAATGCAAGGCAGACTTCCTCAATCAGGATATATTTTCCTTCTACTCCCACCAATCTTCAGCTGAGGTAATAGAGAGCCTATTCTTTTCCTTTGTCATTGTTCTGGGCTAGCATTGCCCCCAATGAATATTCAATAGCAGCTATATAAAGAATCAGCAGCCTTCCTTTAATAGGTGCCCCCAGCACCGGCAGGGTCTTCAAATATTCTTTCACTGATAAAAAGCGCTTTGGCATTCTTGATTCCAACAAAATGGCGCATCTTTCATCATCAGCTTGTGAAATGGCTGACATGGCCTAGATGGATTAGAGATGAATCAGCGGATATATGTCAATCAGCCCTGCAATGACCGTAATTCTGTTAAATTTTTCGGAGGAGGTAGCTCTTGAATAGTTTTAATCTTGGTAGGATCTATTTCAATTCCCCGATATCGGATAATGAAGCCTAGGAATTTTTCACTAAAAATGCCGAAGGCGCATTTCATCGGGTTCATCTTCAGTTCATACTACTGTAGCCTTTCGAATATGACCCTATGATCGCTTAGATGATCTTCTCTTTTCTCGGTCTTGACAACCAAATCATCGATATAGGATTTGACTTTATCGTAGAGTAGCTCGTCTAATATTTTCATCATTGCCCTCTGATAAGTGGCGCCAACATTTTTGAGGTCGAAAGGCATCCTTTTGTAGTGGAATATTCATTTGGGCGATCAGAAAGCCGTATGGATTCTTTCATGCTCGGCTATCCATATTTGGTTATATCTGGACAACCCATCCATAAATGATAGAGCTTCATCGCCAGTAGAAGCGTCAATCATGACTTCAATGATGGGCACTAGAAAATCATCTTTCGGACATGCTTTGTTCAGATCCCGAAAGTCCATACATATTCTAATCTGGCCATTCTTTTTCTTGATAGGCACTATGTTGGCTAACCAAGTGGTATATTGGTTTTCTGCCATGAAGTCGACGTCTATGAGCTTGTCGACTTCTTTGCAAATCTAACTTATCAACTCCGGCCTCATTCACTGAGGTGACTGCTTCACTGGTTCAGCTTTGGGGTCAATAGCCAATATATGCTGAGCAACTGCAGGGCTGAGGCCTGACATCTCTTTGTAGTTCCAAGCAAAGCAGTCTCGAAACTCTTAAAGTAGATGCATATATTTTTCTCTCTCTTATGGGAGAAGGAGAGCACTGAGGAAGGTTGGCCTAGGATCACTCTCTGTGCCAAGGTTCACTTCCATCATCTCATCAATAGTGGTCTGGCTGCCATCTTCTATCTTCGGGCGAGCTGGTTGCAAATCGATGAAGTCTTCACTGTCTTCTTTAGCTTTGAAGACATCATAGCCGTCTTCTTGTCTCATATCACCTAGCAGCGAGACTTTGCCTGCTTCTTTCTCTAGCTCTCGAATCTACTGGGGGAGAAGCATTAGCGCTGGAAGTATAACTTATGGGCATCTTGGATATCGGCCCGATGAAGAAGCACCCCTAGGGGCGGAATGGAATTCTTCATCTTCTTATTCTATCACCATACCACCAGAAGTTGTGGTGGCTTTTGTAGCAATAGACTCCTAACATTTGCAGGGAACATCAGCTTCTTGACCCTCAAATGTTATCATTTGGGATTGCAGGCTATCCCCTGGCCTCAAATGTTGTAGGATTTCTTCATGATCTTTCAAATAATCATCATAAATTGCCCCTAGAGGGCTTTCACCTGCGAGGGTGGAGGGAGAGAACATATACGCTTCATAGCATTCTTCCATTGCTCCATTGCCTGGATCGGAGAACCCCATGGTTGGGGAATTGGGGTTATATGCCCTTGTAGTGGGACATGAGTAATTATTTTTATTTTCTTTCATAAGTCATATTTGTTGCCCAGACAGTTCCTTTCGGGTTCGAAGCCTTCTTTGGTCGGCCTCTAATGTATCTTCGGGGGTATGGTGATAGATCGAGACCATGTAAGCTCCCGTTCGGTAACTGCCCATTTTGTGAGGGCGCGGTGGGTCCACCTTGTACTCCCCCATCTACAATTAGCCCTTCTTAATTAGGCTTTGAGCAATATCCTTAAAGACATAACAGTTTTCAATGGAATGCCCCAACATCCGGTGATAGGGAAAAAATCGAGGGTCATCGCTTCTTTTGACATCATCTGGCCTCTTGAGCTCGGGGGGAGCAATCTTGCCATAGTGGCAGGCCCATTCAAGATAACCCTGATTTTATCCTTCAGAAATGAGTAAAGCTTCTTCCTTTTATCTAGCAACGAGGGTCCTTGCTTGGCAGACTTATTGGTCGAAGGGCCAACTATCTGTTTTGCCTTCCTATTTTGCCTTTCAAAAGCACTGAAGTCAGCATTCATCAGTCGATTTTCTCAGCTCGCTATAGCTGTAGTAGGGCAATATTTTGATAAGAAGCCCTCAACATCAGCCATCACCCTGTTCAGCTGATCAAAGGATTGGATTTCAATACCAATTACCCTTCATAAAATCTCTTTCTTTGAATTCTATTAGCAAATTCGAGCAGCGGTCTCTTGGCTTGATGGAGGCTTACACCTTTCACAGATATTTCTCCATCTTTTGATATAATCCAGAACATGATGCGGGACGGGACCACGGACACGACAAGCTCACGATCGTCCCTTAACGAGGGAAGCGTCGGACGTGCGCGGTTGAGAAACCGGTAGTGAGTTAGGGTGGTCGACTCTCTCTTTCGTGCCCGGATCGAGTCACGGGATGGTAACGCTCTCTCTCGCAGCTGCGGTGATATAAATAGAAAGCGAGCTAATTACCCTATCATGCTCTCTAGCAGTGGCATAAACAAGCATATATGAAATTAAGCAAAATGCCAAGTAAGGAGCGAGGACGATACCTCCACGCGCTCGGCGTGGGGACGATGGACCCGACCGAAACTCGTACTCTCGGAACAATAATACACAAGATTACAGCAATACAAATCGCTGCCCACTCCACGCAGGGAGGTAAAGGGCTACACAATGGGGTCCGGGAGGATCGAATTCGGATTGACGGGCGGCTTCTCGCGTTGATTCGGCAGCACCCAAACACGTGACGGTGGGGCCCACGTGCTGTTCGGAGGGACCGTGCGGGACCCGATGTCACCACTGTGGTGGGGACACTTGTGGAAGTGTTCCCTGGGCTGGCGGCACGCTGGTTCGCCGACCGGAGGCCGGGCGGCTCCGTTCGGCATCGGTCGGAATGACCGGCCACAGATCTGCCGGTTCTGTTTTTCAGTGCGCGCTCCGGCGAGAACGGATGCTGCGATCAGCCCCGATATCGGAATGCGACGTAACTGGCGCCGTTGGAAAGCTGCTTCGAAGGGCTTCAACTCTCTGTGATTACAAAAAAATAATAAAGCCTGCACTTCCAATTGGAGAATTTTGAAGGTTGTTGTTGTATAGTGGCTTAACTCTCAGATCTGTAGGGCTGTTCTCTGAGAACTGCCATTGACTACAGGGTAGATGTCCGATTCAGCTCTTGAGGTCTGCATCAAAGTTGTAGGAAATTGAGCTAGGAAGACGGAAAAATTAGTTTTGACAAGTTTGTATATGGCTACGAATTGATAGGATTTTAGTACTAACAGTGGGTCGGATCTAGAATCTGACTAAAAGCCTTGTAGCAGAGATAGAACATGAATTTTGAAAAATAGGTATAAGACTGATCAGAAAGTAAGAAAATTCATGGATGTAGGGAATGATGGAAAGAACGCCCAGTAAAATTAGGAGGGTTTGGAAAAATCACAAAGATGGTCGGAGGTGAGAAACACAGAGCTGCTGTCACTGTAGACAGAGACAGGACAGATCTGGGAGTGAAAGATGAACGAAAACGTAAAGATATCAAACGAAGGATTTTGGACCTTGATTGTTTTTTTGAGATGGGGATACAAGATAGGAACAACCTCTAAAAATTTCAGATCAAGAGGACGTCGTGGCTGACTGCAGAATTTCGTGGAAGTCCTCTCTATCCAGTAGGACAGAACCTTGAAGATGGCTCCGCGGCGGCTCGTAGGCGGCACGAACGGCGGCGGCGGCGGCACCGATGATCACCGGAGGTAGGGGGAAGAAGATATCACTCTAGAATGGGGGTTGGGGATGAAGAAACCAGAGGGAGAGAGAGGGGAGGTCGAAATTCACTCAAGGGGGGGGTCTTGCACAATGCTTTTTCTCATTTCATTAATTCTAGAATAATAGAAATATATGACTTATATAATAAATAAAAAAAGACCATGAATACCCTTAGATCTAGGATCTGGAGGGGCATTTAAGGGACTTCATATTTGATCCAAATAAAATAAAAAAAATGAAATTCCTAATTAATTCTAATGGGGGGACAAGGTAGGAAAGGTAGGTAGCCTACCTTTGAATTTTTAACCACTTGTCTACCATGTGGTCAATTGGCATTCCAACCTTCTAGATGGCCACCTAGGATGGTTGACCAGCCCCACATGGTCTAGGTGGACCAATGGGAAAGGGGTGAGGGTCCCCATGCTTGGGCCTACGGGAATTTTACATATAAACCCACTAAGACTTACAATTACGTACCCATATAACACAAGGGTATAAATTGGTGCGGACACCAGGGTGATCACGTGACACGTCGGCGAACCGACGGTGCCATACGCGGAGCGCCAAGTGGACTACATCGGCTTATCTTCAAAATGGGGATAATTTGGCTTGAATTTGGACCTTTTTTGGCATTGAATTGGGCTTGTAATGGTTATTGTATGTGTAATTTGCTAAAGGGCTGGTTGTAAGGCTCCTAATGGGCCAATTTGTTAAAGCCCTTAAAGCATTCCATAAGAAGGAATGGCCTTGGTCCAATTCTAATGGATCCATAAGCCATATGGGCTTCCTTCCACATGGGCTATCTAGATTGGATAATTTAGAGTGAGCTCTCTTCATTCATGGGCCTTCAAGGGTGGAATGGCCTTAAGCCATCTAGGTTGGAATGGGCTTGGTTAAGCCATGGACCAAAGTGGCCCATTGAAGGCCCAATGAAGGGGGCGCCCTCTTTTTTGTTGGTATTTGGCTAGCTAGTTTGATTTTCCTCTTCAATTATCACATGGAGCATTCAAATGGCTCCGGGTCAAGTTCCACATGGCTGCCACCTACCATCTTTACCTTGAAATTCAAAGGTAGGTGAGCCACCATGTCCCTTTGTCCCCCTTTCCCTTTCACCAAGGGTCTTAATCCATGCGCACCCCTCCCCCTACTTGCATCTTGCGCAAGTCTCCTCCCCCCTACCCCTTCCATTTCCCTATATAAGGGCATGTATAGTGTTTATTCTTAATAGAATGAAAGTTATGTGAGAAAAGATTGCATTAGAGAGTGAATCTCTTGGTTTCCCCCTTGGGTGTCACTCCCTTGGAAAGTCCTGTGACAGGACAGACCTGGGGCGTGTGACTTGACCCCGTATCCTCCTCTTCCTCTCATCTTCTTCTTCCATAAAATTTATCCGTGATACCTCTGCAAGTTATAAAACGTTTAGCTTTGGTTTCGCGTCCATCGGAGTTCGTGAGCAACGGTGGTGATTTTTCTCGTGGAGGCGCGCAGATCTGCCCCAGATTACTGCCCAGATCTGAAGTTGACTGTATATTGAATTCTTCAACCCGACCCCGAGGCCATCTGAAGTTGGTTCCTAAAGAGCAATCGTAGTAGTTCAAGTCCTCTTCGTGTTGCCGCTGGTTTCGCCTCGATCCGTGACCGGTGCGGATCGTGACGGCAGTTCTCGTGGGATCGCACGGGCTGGTCTGAGCAGGCCCGGTTGAGAACTAGAATCAACTTTCAGAGCCTGCCCCGCTTCATCCGGCCAAGATCCGTGTGAGGGATCTTCAGAGTATTTCTTCCTCTAGACGTCACCTACCATCTCCCATAAGGAACGCCCCGATCCGACATCGGAAACCATTTTCCCAACATTTTACTGTGTTTCTGTGCAGTTCTGTGAGCACAAAATCAGAACCTCAGAAGATTCGTCACTGTGCCAAGATCTGAAGGCATCTATTCGCGATCTTAGGAGTAAAGATACTACATCCAGTCGCCGACATTCTCCAACAAACGGCGCTCCGATCGGGCATCGGATCTAGCCGTACAAGCCTCCGCAAGCTCGCTGCGCAGGGTGACCAGCGCGGGCAGAATCGAGTCGGCTTTCCGTCGGCGTACCCGAGCGGCTCTGGCACGCGTTCCTCGCCTCCTGCGAGTGTGGCCCATCAACCCGGGTTCCAGCAACCCCAAAATCAGTCATTGTAGCCCGATACCTCCCTGCGTGGAGTGGGCATTCAGTTCTGAAAGTTGTAAAGGCAATTCATTTGTATATCGGGGTTGTTCGGAAATCGACCGGAAGTTCTTCCCCACGCCTAGTCGTGGAGGTACGTGCTCGTTCCGACATCTACATTTGCTGTTTAGTATACTTTCTATATTGCTGCGATTGTGAGAATAGGGCCGATAGCTAGTTCAAATTCACCGCGTTTGTGAGTTGTGAGCGCCCATTCCATAGCTCCAGTAGAGCACCGAACTCGAATCGGTACCCTAGGCGACGGTGGTTTCTTAATCGCCGTGATCCCCACGTTTCCCTCGCAAGGGACGATCGTCGGGCTCAAGAGAGTCACTGTTGAGAGACGTCTCCACCCGGAGAATCCTACGGTGGTCAGCCGCCTAGCTTGCCTTAGGGTGCTACTGCTGGCCGCACACGAGTCGGTCGTACGTCTTAGCCCGAGTCGGTCATCCGTCCCGCATCAGTTTGGTATCAGAGCGAGTTGAGTCTAGGGTAGTCTTTGTATAAGTCTTGCATGCATCATGGTCTATGTCGAGTCTAGGATCATCATCATTTTCAAGATAAAAAAAATATGTTTTAAAATTGCATTTTCATCCCGATAACTCGGTATATCAAATGGTGTTGTCCGAACGTTATCGGGAAGACCACACACTTGCGCGAGTGATCTTCGGATCGATTAACTCCGCCATGTACCGGATATTGGTTTAGGTCTAGGTGCATTAGTCGGTGTTTGCATTAGTTAGTGCATTCCAACCTTGCATAGCCGGTCTAGTGTAGTGTCCAAGTGTCGGCATGTCCAACATATAGTCCCCCCCCCCCCAATTTCCCATGGATTCCCAATCACCCGGGCAATATGGCCGTTGGTCCACCCATGGGCTTGGCAACCACCCACTCCACTTCCGTAGGCCCGAAGCCTCGGATTTTTATGGCTCCAATGGCCCGGGCGACTACCTCAAGTGGGAGGCCGCCATGGACACATACTTTGATTATTATACTATGTCCGAGGCAATGCAATTCTCTTTCGCCAAAGAGCGGCTTCTTCATGAGGCTGCCGAAAAGTGGGATTACATCAAAAGAATGAGAGAGGTTAGGGGGCAATGGCCCATCGAGTCATGGTGGGACATGAAGAGAGAGCTTAGGAAGGTCTACGTGCCCCAACCGGTCACCTCCAACCGGCCCCACCAAATCACTTCCAACCAAGTGAGTCCTAGTCGGAGGCAAAGAGCCCCACACATAGATGAGCCAAGACCCACTCCTAGGACGGTTGACTACGGGCGAGTCCACCATGATATCTCTATTCCAACCCACTCCGTTGCCGAACTTATGCAAATGATTTTGGACCAGTTGGATGGGGTGGATAGGACACATACTCCTAGTGATGTACTCCTACCCGAGCCTAAGGAGGTCATCGCCGGTGGTCTTAACCCGGCCCCATCAACGGAGTCCCCAAGCCCTCTCCCCATCATAGTTGATCCTCATTCCCCACCCACGAGAGCTCCCATGCTACCACCCTCTACTTCCGAACTCTATTCGGAACCATCTCATTTGGAGTCACCCAAGCCCGAACCACCCGTATTTCTAACGGGTACACTTTACATAGCCGAGTCACTACTTAGTTGGCTCAAGGATAGCTTGGTTCCACTTCCCTTCCAATCTATAGACCCTATCCTACCTCTGGTGCCAATCAACTCATTCCATACCACTTTCCGGTCTAGTCACTATGTGGATACATTGGATGACCTTCTTAAAGGGTTAGACCGGCAATTGACATTTACGCACTTGTTGGCTCGAGGCTTCGACCGACCCACAGGTCGTAGTTTCACTCATCCCGCTTTAGGGTCCATCACCTCCGTGTACACCATGGGTCATGTTACCACGGAGGTTCTTCTACTCCTCCCGTTACCGATCGAGCCCGACTTCATTCCTTTTATCCCGAGGGAGGAGCCATATCTTCTATACACTGTCTCATCTACCACGATGGATGGAGGTGACCATCACCTTCAGGAATTTCAAACATGGGACTATGTAATGGAAGAACCGAGGGGTCACACATTCTTTGACCCATTCGACCCCTTTGCTAGTGGGCCTTGTGATCCACCACTTCCCTTCTACCTTGTCAAGGAAGTCCCCTACCACTCTCTTCCCACTCAGGCCAATCAACCTCCACATAGCAATAGGTCCGACGATTGGGGAACATGGCATACCTTACCTACATCTAGGGGTATTGACAAAGGTAGTTTTAGATCTCCCAATCCTCCCACATCCAAGCCCGATACACCTACTTCCGGCCCTCCCAAATCCCATGGGCAGCCGCATGCTAGGGACAAAGTAGGATGTCTAGGAGTTCCACTTTCCACCAACCACCGGTTGCATCTAGTGCATGCTTAGTACACATTCGGGCGTCCTGGTCCACCTTTTGCATATGCATGAGTCGGATTAACTGTATAGTTGTTTAGGGTTGTGTGTGCATCCGTGTGTTTTTTTCTTTTGCTAAGCATGTTAGGAGTTTGCATGACGACATTCGTCGTCACATTGAGTCCAGCAATGCGTGTTACAAAAAGCTAGCCGATGCTCACCGACACCACCGAGAGTTCCAAGAGGGCGAATATGTCATGATCAGGGTAAGACCTGAACGGTTTCCCTCTGGAACCGTTAAGAAGTTGCAAGCTCACGGAACCAGTCCATTTAGAGTGTTGAAACGCGTTGGATCAAATGCGTATGTTGTGGACCTACCCGAGGAAAACGGTATAAGCTCTACTTTTAATATTTCGGATCTAGTTGCATATAGGGACCCATAGGTGATCCCTAGTGAGCCTTTCGAGCCATCTCCTCCCCTTGAGAGTGATCCCACACCTGAGTGTCCACCTCCAACCCCGTTGTCACGGTAGCGTGAGCATATCGATCATATACTGGATGAGCAGGTGACAAATTACCAGGAGTGGATCCTACCCGCGCTACCTAGTGCGATGGAGAGGACGGCCCGCTACCGAGGACACGTGGATCACGCATGAAGAGTTGCAGCAGATTGATCCGGACCTTCTGGAGCGATACCGGAGCGATGCAGACCCTTACTCGACAGGGTCGAGTTTCTCCCACCCGGGGAGAATTGGTGCGGACACCGGAGCACACGAGCGGCACGGGTCGACGAGCCACCGGTACCGCACGCGGAGCATGACTTGAGCCACTTCAGCGTCCATCTGACTCGGAGACTGCCTGGAGACTCCCCCCTGAGTCTCGACATTTATCATATTTGTTTAGACGTTATTTGTGTGTAATGTGTGTGTGTTTCATTTTATTCGGTTTGTAATTTTGATTGTAAGAGAGGTTTATTTGTAAAATGGGACCCCGGGCCCCACGGCCCCCCCAGACCTCTTCCCATTGATCCACCTCAGCCTAGGGCCCCATGTGGGGTCAGTCAACATTTCAAATGGAGACATCTAGAATGTTGAATGGTAAATGTCACATGGGTAGACAATTGGACTTCAAAGTCCAAGGTAGGCTACCTACCATTCTACCATGTCCCCCCCTTGGTCAATAGGCTGCCCCCCCCCTTATATTTTATTTAATTTTTGTGTGTGTGTCACATTCAATCTAGGCCATCTATTCCCCCATCCCTAGATCCAAGGGTAGCTATTGGATTTGATATGTAACATATAAGTACCTTGTATTTTCTCATTTAGGAGAATTAATGCATTTGAATTGGAAGAAAATCCTCTTGAGCAAGGCCTAGGCCGTCCCTCTCTCCTCCTTGCAGCTGGGAAGGCTGTATTCTGGTGGTGTGACTCCACCCCTATCAGTTCCGGTCGCCGCCGCCGCCGCCACGTGCCGCCATCGTGCCTCCACCATCACCACCGGTGTTCTGTCCATCCAGGACAGAGGTGTCTTCTCTGATCAGAAATTAAGAAAATTCATGGATGTAGGCAATGATGGACAGAACGCCCAGTAAAATTAGGAGGGTTTGAAAAAATCACAAAGATGGTCGGAGGTGGGAAACACAGAGCTGTTGTCACTGTAGACAGAAACAGGACAGATCTGGGAGTGAAAGATGAACGAAAATGTAAAGATATCAAACGAAGGATTTTGGACCTAAATTTTTGTGTGGAGATGGGGATACAATATAGGAACAACCTCTAAAAATTTTAGATCAAGAGGATGTCGTGGCTGACTACAGAATTTCGTGGAAGTCACCTCTATCCAGTAGGATAGAACCTTGAAGATGGCTCCGCGGCGGCTCGTAGGCGGCACGAACGGCGGCGGCGGCGGCGGCGGCACCGATGATCACCGGAGGTAGGGGGAAGAAGATAGCACTCTAGAATGGGGGTTGGGGATGAAGAAACTAGAGGGAGAGAGAGGGGAGGTCAAAATTCACTCAAGGGGGGGTCTTGCACAATGCTTTTTCTCATTTCATTAATTCTAGAATAATAGAAATACATGACTTATATAATAAATAAAAAAAGACCATGAATACCCTTAGATCTAGGATCTGGAGGGGCATTTAAGGTACTTCATATTTGATCCAAATAAAATAAAAAAAATGAAATTCCTAATTAATTCTAATGGGGGGATAAGGTAGGAAAGGTAGGTAGCCTACCTTTGAATTTTTTAACCACTTGTCTACCATGTGGTCAATTGGCATTCCAATCTTCTAGATGGCCACCTCGGATGGTTGACCAGCCCCACATGGTCTAGGTGGACCAATGGGAAAGGGGTGAGGGTCCCCATGCTTGGGCCTACGGGAATTTTACATATAAACCCACTAAGACTTATAATTACGTACCCATATAACACAAGGGTATACATACAAAGATGAAAGGACATAAATGCAAACAAAATGCAGACGGTCTTGTCTCGATGTCCCCATCAATTCTCCCCGGGTAGGAGGAACTCGACCCCGTCGAGTAGGGGTATGGATGCTCGAGTACTCCGGCGGATCCGTCACCGTGCCAAGTAATGTGGGTATGCTCCACTCCAAGTGACCGTCACCTGCTCATTCCATATATACTCGATATGCACAAGCTGCTGTGGGCTAGAGGTGGACACTCCAAGTGGGGCACTCTCAAAAGGGAAGGAAGCGGCTCGAAGACTCACTAGGAATCACCGCTGAGTCCCTATAGGTGACTAGATCCGGGTGTAGATATAGAACCGATCCCATACTCATCGAATGAGTCCACTCGCCTCTTACTCATAAGAGAATGACAACGAGCTTGCCCAAGACACATGCAGACAGACATACCACACAAAGAAAAAGCACACTGACTCATCTATGACCCTAGACACACCTAATGTTAGTCCGACCCGTACATGGGTGACGGCGGACCAGGACACCCGAATGTATGCCATGCATGCATCTGACGTAACCGGTGGTTGACATCATGCGAAAATCCTAGATCTCCTAAGGTGGGCCATGCATACATATGGGATGTGGATGTGGGAGGGCCAAGAGTATCTCCCCTAGATGATGGCGTATCTTGTAAGTGTACGGGCTTGGTGGGCATAGACGACCCGGCCCATGGGGAAGGGGTGTGGTAGCGGACTCCCTCGAGGAAGTGAAGTGAATGTGGAGGGTCTAAGGATCCACTAGGGAGTGGGTCAAAGGGATCAAAGAAGGTATGACCCCTTATGGTGGGTTCCCACAAGTCATGGTCCCACGTGTAGAAGTTTTGAAGGTGTGGATAGTCACCTTCTTGAATGGTGACGGGTGGGACGGGGATCGTAGGCAAAAAGTATAATTCCTCCCTCGGACAAAAGGGTATGAATTCGGGCTCGTCCGGTAGCGGGAGAAGTAGAAGAACCTCCGTAGTGACACAACCCACGGTGCACTCGGAGGCAATGGACCCGAAGGCCGGATGGGTGAAGTTAAGACTAGCGGGTTGGTCAAAGCCTCGGGCCAAAAGATGCGTCAACTCCCATTGTGAATCTAATCTCATGACAAGATCGTCCAACGTATCAACATGGTGACGAGATCGAAATGTGGTATGGAATGAGTTGACCGGCACTATAGGTAGGATGGGGTCCATGGATGGAAAGGGAGGTGGGACCGAGCCTCCTTTGAGCCATCTAAGAAGTGGCTCGGCTATATAAAGAGTACCCCTTAGAAATACGGGTGGCTCGGGCTTTGGTAGTTCCAAATGAGATGGTTCTGAATCAAGTTCAGAAATAGAGATTGATGACATTGGAGCTCTCATGGGTGAGGAAGGAATGTCCTTCTCGTGGTGAAGGGGTCCTTGGGGTGGCTCCGGGAACAACCAATCTACCCCGATAGACCGATCTAGGCTAGTACTAAACCGATCTAGGCTTGTACTAAACCTTTGCACTTGTCCCATCATGGCTTGGAACATTGCGCCCACTTCATCGGGACTATAGGCTCGGGATGCGGCCATGGTTGTAAAGATGGGGTTGGGTCCCCTAGGAATGGAGATGCAAGACCATTTTTTTTTTAAGTTTAAAAGTAAAATGTGATGCTAACTAATGCACCTAGACATAACCAAAATTCGGTACGCGGCGGAGATAACCGATCCGAAGATCACTCGCGCAAGTGTGCGACCTTCCCGATAGGCGTAGCCTAACGTTCGGACAACACATTTTGATATACCGGGTTATTGGGATGCAATGCAAAAGACACTTTTTTTTGACACCCTAGACTCAACTCGCTCTGATACCAAATTGATGGGGGACGGGACCACGGACACGACAAGCTTGCGATCGTCCCTTAACGAGGGAGGCGTCGGACGTGCGCGGTTGAGAAACCGGCAGTGAGTTAGGGTGGTCGGCTCTCTCTTTCGTGCCCGGATCGGGTCACGGGACGGTAACTCTCTCTCTCGCAGCAGAGGTGATATAAATAGAAAGCGAGTTAATTACCCTATCATGCTCTCTAGCAGCGACATAAACAAGCATATATGAAATTAAGCAAAATGCCAAGTAAGGCTCGGCGTGGGGACGGCGGACCCGGCCGAAACTCGTACTCCTGGAATAATAATACACAAGATTACAGCAATACAAATCGCTGCCCACTCCACGCAGGGAGGTAAAGGGCTACACAATGGGGTCCGGGAGGACCAAATTCGGGTTGACGGGCGGCTTCTCGCGTTGATTCGGCAGCACCCGAACACGTGACGGTGGGGCCCACATGCTGTCCGGAGGGACCGTGCGGGACCTGGTGTCACCACTGTGGTGGGGACACTTGTGGAAGTGTTCCCTGGGCTGGCGGCACGCTGGTTCACCGGCCGGAGGCCGGGCGGCTCCGTTCGGCACCGGTCGGAATGACCGGCCATGGATCTGTCGGTTCTGTTTTCCGGCGGGCGCTCCGGCGAGAACGGACGCTGCGATCAGCCCCGATGTCGGAATGCGACGAAACTGGCGCCGTTGGAAAGCTGCTTCGAAGGGCTTCAACTCTCTGTGATTACAGAAACATAACAAAGCCTGCACTTCCAATTGGTGAATTTTGAAGGTTACTGTTGTACAGTGGCTTAACTCTCAGATCTGTAGGGTTGTTCTATGAGAACTTCCATTGACCGCAGGGTAGATGTCCGATTCAGCTCCTGAGGTCTTCATCAAAGTTATATGAAATTGAGCTAGGAAGATGGAAAAATTAGTTTTGACAAGTTTGGATGTGGCTAAGAATTGATAGGATTTTAGTACTAACAGTGGGTCGGATCTGGAATCTGACTAAAAGCACTGTAGCAGAGATAGAACACGAATTTTGAAAAACAGGTATAAGGCTGATCAGAAATTAAGAAAATTCATGGATGTAGGGAATGATGGAAAGAACGCCCAGTAAAATTAGGAGGGTTTGGAAAAATCACAAAGATGGTCGGAGGTGGGAAACACAGAGCTTCTATCACTGTAGACAGAGACAGGACAGATCTAGGAGTGAAAGATGAATGAAAATGTAAAGATATCAAACGAAGGATTTTGGACCTGAATTGTTTTGTGGAGATGAGGATACAAGATAGGAACAACCTCTAAACATTTCAGATCAAGAGGACATCGTGGCTGACTGCAGAATTTCGTGGAAGTCACCTCTATCCAGTAGGACAGAACCTTGAAGATGGCTCTGCGGCGGCTCGTAGGCGGCACGAACGGCGGCAGCGGCGGCACCGATGATCACCGGAGGTAGGGGGAAGAAGATAGCACTCTAGAATGGGGGTTGGGGATGAAGAAACCTGAGGGAAAGAGAGGGGAGGTCGAAATTCACTCAAGGGGGGGTCTTGCACAATATTTTTTATCATTTCATTAATTCTAGAATAATAGAAATACATGACTTATATAATAAATAAAAAAAGACCATGAATACACTTATATCTAGGATCTGGAGGGGCATTTAAGGGACTTCATATTTGATCCAAATAAAATAAAAAAAATAAAATTCCTAATTAATTCTAATGGGGGGACAAGGTAGGAAAGGTAGGTAGCCTACCTTTGAATTTTTTAACCACTTGTCTACCATGTGGTCAATTGGCATTCCAACCTTCTAGATGGCCACCTAGGATGGTTGACCAGCCCCACATGGTCTAGGTGGACCAATGGGAAAGGGGTGAGGGTCCCCATGCTTGGGCCTACGAGAATTTTACATATAAACCCACTAAGACTTATAATTGCGTACCCATATAACACAAGGGTATACATACAAAGATGAAAGGACATAAATGCAAACAAAATACGGACGGTCTTGTCTCGATGTCCCCATCAGAACATATTTATCATCTTTCTGCCTGTTTGTATATAGTTCTACCCTGGTTACAGGGGAACATTCTGGAGCTATAGATTGGAATTGTTGAGGGAGGATGCCCCCTAACGGGTCAGCTGGGCGTATGCTCATTTTAGCTAGTTGCCTTTTCAGCCTTTCAATTTCCTGCTACTGCTCTTATAGTAATGCTAGTAGAGCAGGGCCATATCGGGAGGAGTCTAGAAGGAAGCTCGGACCACTGCCTTCCACTCTAATATTAAGTGGGATGAGTGGCACCCTATTATCACTATCTGCCACGGCCGGTCTTTCAGAGGTTGACACGCCCGCTCCCATGCCCTTGTGTGGAGAAAGACTCCACAGGTGGATTTCTTCATTTTGTGTTTCGTCATCTAGAGGCGTGTGTTGTTCTTGCTCCATATCTTTCTGCACCTCTAGATCTTCCGAAGGATCTTTGTTGGCAGCAACAGAGATGGATATAATATCTGCTTCATAGAAATCTTCTAAAGAGAAGCCCAAGCCCGGGTGCTGGGTAATCTGCAATAGCTCTTTATCCACATTGGGTGGATACCACAACTTCTTTAGCATCCTGTTCTGGCTTACAGCTTGGAAGAAAGGCACTTGTTGCTTCCTTTCTATCTTGACCACTCTCCCAGTCATATCGGGAAGCCCCATAATTGGGACGATTGGGTCATAAACTTCCTTGGGGAATTTGCAATCATCATACCTTTTTACTGGCTATTCATTAGCCATGTAAAACATCATGGATGGCCCCTCAAGGTTGGGCACCTCTAGAGCTTTCAGCTACTCGACTATCTGACAGTCCACATATGTATGGGGCTTTGTGATCCCAAGACGGATTCTCATGCATCCTAGCAAATCCTCGAGCTCTGGCACCTTTGGCTTGGGGTAGATATCGGAAGAGATTACTATGAACACCCCTCCTTCTTTGGAAATTTACGCTACCTCCCGTTGAGCTGTGTAACCCGGCGGTGGCAGAGGAAACCAATCGCTAGTCTCTACTACCTTTTTCCCTTTGCCTTGAGTTGGTTAGGGAGTCTGCTTTGGCTTTTCCATGTAGAGTGACACATCAAGAAGGTGGCACTCAAACACCTCAAAAGGGTTTAAATCGACAAATATTCTTTCTTCTTTTCCATCCCGGGGGTATTTGATACACTAGTGAAGGGTAGAAGGTATCACCTGGCTCTGATGCAGCCATGGTCGGCCCAATAGTGCCTTGTATGAGGTGTCAAAGTTTATAACATGAAACTGCACCTTGGTAGTGAAATCTTCCAGTGAGAGATCAAACTCTACCATGCCCATGGAGACTTCAAACTTCTGGTTGAACCCAATGATTCTCATATCCCTGACCTTAATCAGGTGCACAATAAAGTAGTGCTTCTAATAGACCCGGTAGGGGAGTATGTTTACGGCTGCCCCTTGGTCAACTAGAATCCTATTTATAGGCTGCCCATTTAACTACCCCTTCATATACAAGGGTCCATTGTGGCTAGCAGAGGGTGGGAGCATATCTTCTTCAGTATAAGTAATGGCTGTCTCCGAACGCATCTCAGCAAAGCAGCTCTCAAAGCTTGTTGGGGTTTGTAAGGCCGTAATGATAGCTTGCATAGCTTCGTCATCTAGGGAGAGTATCTCCCAAACACTAAACCTTGTTGGAATCCTTTTCAGTAGCTTCAGTATTATGATGTCGGCTCTGACATTGGCCAATATTATCTCTTTGGCTTTGCCTTATCATCTGTCATTTGGTGCTGGAGGAGTCGGCCCACATCATGGCTTATCTTCTTCTTCAGGTGTCGTTTGCCCCTGGTGTATCTGATCAGTAGGTTCTTTTATTTGTATGGGTTTAGCAATAGGGGCAGTGCCACTATAACCTTCATCTGTTGGAGGTGGAGCGGCCGAGGCTAGGGCCAGGGCTTTCTTATCTCTTGGCTCAGCCTGTTGGCATGGTTACTTTCCCTTTCGTGAGAGTAGAAATTCGGCGAATGAGGGAATCCCCTAGCTGCTTATATTTTCAAGGTCAAGACCTGGGGGAGGTGAGATTTCTATACCTTTTATCTTAGGTTCGGGGATCTAATATGACTCTTCACCCCTAAACATGATATTGTGATTAGCTGGGGGAAGGCGTCCCCACTTCCTTCCAGACCTAGTGGCATGGTGGGAGGTAGAGGCTTCTGCCTGACTCACTTCCGTCAGTGTGAAGCATATCTCTTCATCCTCTTCTTCGGAGTTTTGGGCCATGTTGAACAAGGTCGATAGTGTATTATAGGAGACCATGTTGTCCCTTCTTTTACTCTTTGTCTTCTTCTTCTTCATTCTTTTCGTAGCTGATATTTGATCTAGTGGAGGGTCTTCCTGGATGGTTGACTCTTCAGCCCCAGCTTCAGCTTCTTGTGTTAACTTGAGAGATTCGAGGTGCTCCTAAGGGACATATTCTTTTAGCTGCACTGGTTACATTTTGGGTTGTTTATATTCATCCAACCCATTTATAATTTTCTGTAATCGCTCAACCGCTCGGCTAGTTTCCTTGTGTACCCGTAGTGGGGTCTACTTCCTTTTATTGTTTGACGGCCTTCTGATGACCATATGAGGGGTTGTTTCATGTAAGACCGACGTTATAACAGGAGGAGCGGGCCAAGGTGCAACGCCATGAATTTGCACTCCCAGAGCTGGGAAGGATGCCAACCTCCTTCTTGTCTTCATCAACATGTTTGCCAATTCGCCTGATCCTTTACAGGAGCCACAATAAATGCCTTGTAGGTGTACTTGGTGCAAGCTTTGGACACCTCTTTAGGTAATTGCTAGTATTGGGATACCATGTTGGTTGTTGCCCCCAGCCCGAGCATTTTGTGTTGGTGTGGAGGATCAACCTTATATTCGCCCATTTAGAGTTCTCCCTTCTTGATCAGACTCTCAATAATATCTTAAACACATAGCAGTCTTCAATGGGGTTCCCAAGCATCAGGTGATATCGACAGAAGCGGGAATCATATTTCCTCCTAGCATCACCCGGCCACTTTGGCTCCGGCAAGGTAACCTTGTTATATCTGGTGGCCCATTCAAACAGGACTCGAGTCTTATCCGTAGGGAAGGAGTAAAGCTTTTTCATGTAGACTTGCAAGGAGGTGCCATCCTGTTGCTCAATCAGTCTGCCAAGAGGAGGTTTATCAACTCCTTCATCCTTATCCTTTTGCTCCTCAAATGCCTTGAAGTCAATCGTATGAACTTCCTTAGGCGCATGCCTTTTATCAAGTAGTCTGGCCTTCTGGCTTGAGGCAGCAGGGGCAGAGGGATATCTAGAGAGGAAGGCCTCAATTTCCACCAGCACATTATTTAACTAGTCATGGGACCTAATTTAAATTTCGATCATCCTTTCCATGACCTCCTTTTTTAGGTTTTGTTTGAATATATGCACTGCATCTTCCTTATGGGGTGGGCGTCAGCATCTCATACTAAGATTCCGCCATCTATTAATATACTGCAGGGTTGTCTCATCATTTCTATGCCTAGATGGATATAGTTCATCCACAGTCACTTCTCTCTCAGTAACGTGGAACCTTTCTCTAAACATGCACTGCATATTGGGCCCATCACTGATGGATCCAGCCAGCAAGTTCGAGTACCATTCAAAAGTGAGTCAGTAAGTGAGGACCCAAAGAACTTCAGTAGATGGGATTCGTCGGTCACCTGTGGACGCGTAAAATTTCACGCCTGTACAAGTCCCCAGTTCGACATCAAAAGATGAACCTGGAGAACAAGACCCCAGAGAGATGGGACACCCAAACTCTGAAGAATGCAACTGCCCTTGCGGGGGATCAAGAAATAACTCCCCGAACCTGTATGCTGTCGTGAAACCATCATCGGAGTCCTGACGGCGAAGAAGAATCACCCTAGGAGGCTCACAATCCCTGAGTTCTTGAAGAGAGATCAACGGGCTGTAATCATTGACAGTAATGGATTCATCCGGCCCCAAACGGTACACCCTGAACCCCCCAGTGGCACACTTTGAAGTGCCTCCAACGGCACACCCCTGCAAGTGCCCCTAGTGGCACACCCTCAAAATCCCCCCATCGGCACACTTTGAAGTGCCTCCAACGGCACACCCTTTGAAGTGCCTCCAACAGTACACCCCTGCAAGTGCCCCTAGCAGCACACCCTCTAAAGCCCCCCAACGGCACACTTTGAAGTGCCTCAAGCGGCACACCCTTGTAAGTGCCTCTAGCGGCACACCCTCAAAGCCCCTCCACCGGCACACTAGTTTGTGCCCTCTAACGGCACACTAGTGGCAGCCCTCTAGCGGCACACTAGTTTGTGCCCTCCAATGACACACTAGTGGCAGCCCTCAATGGCACACCCCTGGTGCCCTTTCAACGGCACACTCACTATGCCTCTTTCAATGGCACACTCATTGTGCCCTCCAACAGCACACCCCTGGTGCCCTCTTAACGGCACACTCATTGTGCCCTTTCAACGCCGCACCTGTTAGACCCCTTCAACGGCACATATGACCAGTTCCTCCAGGGGCACACCTTGCCAAGCCCTCCACCTGGTGCAGCGCCCTTTCCTCCGCACCCGGTGTAGCGTTCTAACCTTTAGACCAGTGTCAACCGGCGGCAAACACGCTGGTCACTGCGTATGACCCTTGGCGCGCAGCTCGGCCACCTCGGAGCCAACTAGTGCTCTGCCACGGTGTCTTCTGCTGATTCGAGCACACATGCCTCAACCTGACGAGGATGCGACTGGGGTCAACCTCGGACAGAAGCTTCATCATGAGGCCCCGTCAACGGCGTCTAGAGTATAAAAAAAATTACCAAAGAAGAACAAAAGACGGGAGGCGGATAGAAAGAGGGAAGAAGACGCAGAGAAGAAAAAGGAGGAGATCCAATGAAAAGAAGAGAAGAAGAAGCTTGCTCCACCCACCGCCGCTCGTGCGAAGAGAAAGAGAAGAAGGGAAGAAGAGAGAAGTGCCTACTGCCCCATCCACCATCGCCTGAGTGAAGAGAAAGAAGAAAGAAGAGAAGAAGAGTGAGTGAAGAGAGGGAGTGAGGTCTGGGAGGGGAGGAGCCAATGCTCCATCCCCCCCCCCACCGTATCTTGTTCTTTCTTTCTTTTTCCTCCATTTTCCTTTTATTTTGTTACAATGTATTAGTTCCCTTGGGGCATTCCTCTTGTGAGAATAGAAGTTGAAGGCTTGCAAATATTTTTGACGTCTTTCTAAGGCATTTCTTCAGTGTTTGCGTTCCTCGGTGTTTCACTCCCCTTATGGTTATCCACCCACTATTTTTTGAGTGCTACAGCCTTCCCTCAGGCGTTTCACCCCGTTGGCCATTCCTCTCTCGTAGGATAGTTCGGTGGCTTCCCTCTCTCTCTGCATCACAAGCCCCCCCCCTCATCCAGGAACAAGTCTCTCCTCCACCGGCGCGCCCCTGGGCTTCCCCCATGACCGATGCACTCCCTCTGCCCCTTTGCCCAGTGCAACCTTGTCTGCGCCCTGCCCGGCACACACCTGCCCTGCCCGGCACGCTCCAAGCCATGCCTTACCCGGTACGCTTGTCATCCTGCTCAGCCGGCACACTTGCCCGCTCACCTAGCCTTTCATCCGGTACACCGGTCGACCCTCTCAGCCCGGCACACGCTTGGCTCATCTTTACCCGGCACACCCTTCAGCCGCTTTCAGCCGGTGCACCGCTCGACCCTTCATCCAGCACACCTGCCAGCTCCCTTTACCCAACACCCCTCTAGTCTGTCTTGCCCGGCACCCCTCTAGTCTGCCTTGCCCGGTACACCCGTGTCTGCGTCCTGTTCGCCATCCGGAACACCTCCGACCAACCGTTAACCGTTGCAGTCCTAGCCAATCTCTACCCGGCACACCCTTGGGCCACTTCCACCCGATGCACCCAACTTGTCTCTCTATCCGGTGCACCCTCCACCTATTTTTGCCCAGTGTTTCCCATTCGTTGATTTCTCCAAATTTTTTGAGGTTTTCTTAAAGGTGTTGCGTCTGCACGCGCCTTGACTTCTTGGGTCACGCCACTCCTTGTGGGCGTGTACCCCTTACACCCCCCAACATCCGGGTCAAGGGGAGATGCTACCGAATTTTTGCAAGAATAATACACATGTTAAAAGATAAAAGGAAGCAACAAAAAAAATAAAAGAAACAACAACGAGATGCTCCCATGAATCGAAAGAACTGTGGAAGGCACGAAGAGGACTGCGCTTGAGCACCGCTGTGACGGATCGACAAACACGAACATAAGAAGAAGAGACTTAACTAACATTTCTTACATGCATTGCATGAATAAAGAGATTGCATCTCCCCTGCATTCCCTTGTATTGTTGCATTCCACGTGTGCTTGCATGTCATGACCCCGTGGTAAGTGAAATAGCAACATGCGAAAGATCGGATCACGTCAGGTTGGAAACTGTCCTTATGCGTGAGTATTGACCTCCACCTCGTACCTGAGACCGATTCCTGAATTTAATTCCCCTCTTGCATTTGCTTGAATTTATGTGTGGGTTTGTTAAACCACAACCTTCTGCACGCATTAAACATACATCCGGACCGCCGAACATAACCATAAGTATGATCTACATGAATAAAAAAGAAAACCGAATCAAAGCTCCATGCATGCATTTCATGAATAAAAGAAAACTCCTCACATGCGTCTCATGAATAGAGGGACCTCCCCTGACCCAGCCACAACTGCACCAACCCCGAACTAACCCATCCCCTGCCTATGCCTTGCCCGGCACAGCTCCTCTCCACCGGCACACCCGAACGGCCCTTGCCCGGTACACCCTTCAGCCCCTTTACCCGGTGCACCCTCGACCTCTTCCTGCCCGGTACACCCTTCTGCCTGTCCCTGCCGGCACAGACCCAGCCTATCCGGTCTGGTATGCCCTAGCCCGCTCAGTCCGACGCACCCCTGGCCTGCCCGGCACACACCCTTCAGCCCCTTTATCCGACGCACTTGGCCTGCCTGGCACACACCCTTCAACCTCCTGGCCCGGCGCACTCCCAACGCCCTTACCCGATGCACTCAACCTCCCTTGCCCGGTACACCTGAAATGTAATAGCAAAATAATAATAAAAAACATAATAATGAAATATTAATAATAATAAAAGAATGATAAATAAATAAATAAATAAAAGGATATAATGCACAAACAATAAAAGAATAATCAATAAACAACATAAAAAGAATAAAGAAATAAATAAATAATAATAATAATAATAATAATAATAATAATAATGAATAGAACGATACGCTCGTCATCCCCAGACCCTATGCATGGGAATATCAACAAGGCCTCCGTGGGTCATGCTTAGACCTCGGGTCTGTCCCAATCATGGTCATTGTCTGACTCATATCATAGGCTTATAGCCTGCTACCTTCGAACGTGTCTTTGTTTTGGGATCTAATCTCGGGACATTTTCCCGCTGCCCTTTGGCACCGAAAATATTGATGATGCCCATGCAAGCCTTCCTTCGACCTCGAGAGCCTCCCCCAATATGGTCGCGGCTTGACCTTGCACCGGGCCGATAAACTCACTGATTTTCAATTACTCTAACCGGGATTTAACCGAATGTTCCCCATCCCTCTGAATAATAAATTTTCCGTACCCCGGTATACATATGCTCCGATTTTCCCATGACAATTACGATATTCTAAAGCCGGACACCCGTCCGAATATTAAACGGTCCCCCTGAGTGACCGATATGTTTCGAATGCTTGTTTCCCCTAGACATGGGGCTTTCCAGCTGATTCAAGATCACTATCATCTTGTTTCTCTCGATATAATTTTCTGGCCATGAGGCCCTCATTCCTGGCGATTAATCAAGGGTGTTCTCCTCTCCGAGGGGTAGTAAATGATGCCATAACCTTTGTGGCACAGCGGGTTTTGGTCTCGACACGAACCACACAATCGTCTGATTAATTAGATCGAGCGCACCAAGGGCTTTCATGAAGCTTGAATAAATCGTCACTTTGTGACTGACACGCCCACGCACTTAATAAACCAATAAATAGATAAAACCAACTTATTTAATAAAAAGTGCATCCATAAGTCTGGCACGCCCGGTGGGCCCAAACCACCCTTCATCTCTTCGCTGAGATTAAGGGCCTCATGGCCTCCTAATAAACGATGTTTGTGTGCTTTGATGAATTGCAGGTGCTATCTTTGCCAGCCCTATGGAGAGAAAAGCCGGACTAGGCGAAATTATCTTTGTGGTCTCGAAGATGCTACTCCGAGGCACCTGTAGCTTCCAGGAATCATGAAGGCCGCTAGAAAATAAGGATAGAAAGAAGAAGGGAGGGGAAATCAAACCCCCTTTCCCTAAGAAGAAAAAGAAAGAAAAGAAGAAAAGAAAGAGAAAAAAAAAAGAAGAGAAAGAATTGGCAAGAGAGGGTTGTACGGCTGTATCCGTCGAGAGTCGTGCTGAATAAAGATTACCACTGTGGATTGATGCGGTGGAGCGAACCATTCATCCTCTCCCTGAGGGGGTGAGGGCTCTCCTGCGCATCCACCTTAGTCTATTACACAAAAAGAAGAGAAGAAAAGAAGGACAAAAAGAAAGTTGGCAGGCGTTGCCAACTAAAAGAACAAGAAGAAGGCCGGCATCCCACCCGGCTCTAGGAGGGTCCAAGCCCGCGGTGCAATGCCCCGTCCCGTTCCACCTTCCTGCTACCCCTATTCGGCATAAGACGGCCCCTCGAGTGGCTATTAGAAGATCCAATAAGCCGCAACTATGGCTTGATCAATTCCTATCCGCCGTGGGGAACGCTTTATAGCAATGGGGCCAAGTACGACCACGACTCCCAAAGAGAGCATGCATCTACCCCGCCATGGGGGCATAAGAAGCAAAGACTCTACCCCGCCATCGGGGCATAAGAAGCAAAGACCTTACCCCCGCCATGGGGGCATAAGAAGCAAAGACTCCACCCCGCCATGGGGGCATAAGAAGCAAAGACTCTACCCCACCATGGGGGCATAAGAAGCAAAGACTCTACCCTGGTGCGGGGGAAAAAGAAGCAAAGACTCCACCCCACCGTGGGGGCAAAAGAAGCAAAGACTCCACCCCGGCCTGGGGGCATAAGAAGCAAAGACTCCACCCCGCCATGGGGGCATAAGAAGCAAGGACCATACACCGCCATGGGGGCATAAGAGGCAAGAAACACACCTCGGTATGGGGACATACAAAGAAAGAAACACACTCTGCCCGGGGTGCACAAGAAGTAAAACACACCCTGACTCGAGGGGACATATGAGACAAAGAATACACCCCGACCTAGGTGCATTTAAAAAAGGAATATACCTCGCTCTGGGGTATAAGAAGCAGAAGAATTCACCCTCGCTCTAGGGCATAAGAAGCAAGGACTATACCCCGCCGTGGGGGCATAAGAGGCAAGAAACTGCACCCCGCTCTGGGAACATATGAAGAGAAATATGTCCCACCTTGAGGGGTAGAAGAAGCAGAATATACCCCGATATGGGGGCACATGAAGCATGCATCCACCCCACTCTAGGGGCATAAGAAGCGGAAGAATTCCACCCAGCGTGGGGGTACATAAAAACACACCCCGCCTTGGGTGCACAAGAAGCAAAACACACCCCTCATGGGGGCACATGAAATAAAGCTACACCCCGCTCTGTGACATAAGAAGCAGAAAAATTCACCTCGACCTGGGTGCACCAGAAGCAACAGAGTTACACCCTGATCTAGGGGCACGTGAAGAAAAGACACATCCTACCTTGGGTGCACAAGAAGCAAAACACACCCCTCATGGGGGCACATGAAATAAAGCTACACCCCGGTCTAGGGGCATAAGAAGCAGAAGAATACACCCCTCATTAGGGCATAGAAGCAAAGAGGCATACACCCCAGCTTAGGGGGATCTGAAGAAGAAACATACACTATGATCGGGGGCATAGAAGCCATAAAGAATACGCCCCGCCTAGGGGGCACAGAAGCAAAAAGGCATACCCCCTAACCTAGGGGGCAGATGAAGAAAAGCTACACCATAGACCGGGGTCATTAATGAGAAAAGAAGAACATAACAAAAAGAATAGTCGTGAGGTAGACGTGGTCTTTGCACCCACCACTTCACACAAAAGAAGAAGAGAAGAAGGGAAAGAAGGTCCTGAGGCAGACGTGGTCCTTAACCTTCCGCCTTCAGCCATCCAACAAATAGACCTCTCATGTGGTCAGCGTCACAACCTTTCGTATAAACTGAAAGATGTTCAGCCATCGGGGCTTCAAGCCGATAAACATTCAGCCATTGGGGCAGTAAGCCGACAGATGTTCAGCCATCGGGGCTTCGAATCGATAAATATTCCGCCATCGGGGTGTTAAATCGAAAGATATTCAGCCATCGGGGCTTCAACCGAAAGATGATCCGCCATCGGGGTGTTAAATCGAGAGATGTTCAGTCGTCGAGGCTTCAAACCGACAAATATTCAGCCATCGAGGCATTAAATCGAAAGATGTTCAACCATCAGGGCTTCAACCGAAAGATGATCCACTATCGGGGCGTTAAATCGAGAAATATTCAACCATCGGGGCTTCAAGCCGACAAACATTCAGCCATCGGGGCTTCAAGCCGACAAATATTCAGCCATCGGGGCTTTAAGCCAACAAATATTCAGCCATCGGGGCTTCAAGCTGACAAACATTCAGCCATCGGGGCTTCAAGTCGAAAAATGTTTAGCCATCGGGGCTTCAACCGAAGGAGGTCCAATCATCGGTATTTGAGCCGACAGCTACCCCATTATCAGCTTCTAGGTCGACAACTTCCTAATCATCAGTATTTAAGCCAACATCTACCCCATCATCGGCTCCTAAGCCGACAGCTTTCTAATCATCAGCCTACGAGCTGATAGCTACCCCATTATTGGCTTCTAGGCCGACAGCTTCCGAATCATCGATATTTAAGCCGACAGCTACCCCATCATCGGCTTCTAGGCCGACAACTTTTTGATTATTGGCATCCCAGTCGACAGCTATCCCATCATTAGCTTCTAGGCCGGTGGCTTCCTGATTATTGGCATCCCAACCGGCAGCTATCCAAACATCGGCTCCTAAGTCGACAGCTTTCAAATCACCAGCCTCCGAGTCGACAACTTCCTAATTATTGGCTCTTGAGCTGACAATTCTCCCCAACATCAACTCCTAAGCGAACAGCTTCCCAATTATTGGCTCCTGAGCTGACAGTTCTCCCCATCATCGGCCCCTAAGCCGGTAGCTTTCTAATCATCGGTACCTAAGCCGACAGCTATCCAATTATTAGCATTCGAGCCGACAGTTTTCCAATTAGTGGCACCAGGGCCGAAAGCATCTTATCCATTGGCTTCTGAGCCAATATCTTCTCAATCATTGGCACTTAAACCAACAGCATTTCAGTCTATTTGGCATTTGAGCCAGCAACATTTCACGTAGTCGGCATCATGACCTTCCATCTACGCTGACGCATCAACCCATTGCCAGCATCAGGACTCCTCTGTCTAGGCTGGCGCATAAACCTATTCTCGGCATCATGACATTCCGCCTAGGCCGACGCATCAACCCATTACCAGCATCAAGACTCCTTTGTCTAGGCTGGCGCATAAACCTATTATCACCATCATGACCTTCCGTCTAGGCCGATGCATCAACCCATTGTTAGCATCATGACTCCTTCGTCTAGGCTGGCGCATAAACTCATTGTCTATGGCACTCTTGCCTTCAACGCGACAAATATCTTACCTTCGGCCTTTGGGCCACTAAAAAAAAAGAGAATTAAAGAATAGACCTTTCACTTTGGTTCGGATCTTTGCCCGGCCAAAGAATTAAAGAAATCTTTCACTTTGGTTCGGATTCTTCCCCGGATAGAGAATTAAAGAAGAGACCTTTCACTTTGGTTTAGATCCTTCCCCGACCAGAGAATTAAAGAAGAGACCATCCACTTTGGTCCGGATCCTTGCCCAGTCAGAGAATTAAAGAAGAGACCTTTCACTTTGGTTCGGATCCCTCCCTGGCCAGAGAATCAAAGAATAAACCTTTCACTTTGGTTCGGATCCTTCTCCCGGCCAAAGAATTATAAGAAGAAACCTTTCACTTTGGTTCGGATCTTTCCCCGGCCAGAGAATTAAAAAAGAGACCCTTTCACCTTGGTTCGGATCCTTGTCCTGCCAGATAATTAAAGAAGAGACCCTTTCACTTTGGTTCAGATCCTTCCCCCGGTCAGAGAATTAAAGAAGAGACCTTTCACTTTGGTTCGGATCCTTCCCCGGCCAGAGAATTAAAGAAGAGACCATCCACTTTGGTTTGGATCTTTCCCCCGGCCAGAGAATTAAAGAAGTGACCTTTCACTTTGGTTCGGATCCTTCCCCGACCAGAGAATAAAAGAATGGACCTTTCACTTTGGTTCGGACCCTTCCCCCGGCCAGAGAACAAAAAGGGACCCTTCTCTTTGACTCTCGTATCCTGCTACCCGGCGCCCTTTAGCTCAGCCATTTCGGCCAAGGCCCACTATCAGGATTAATCCATCCATCCCACTACGCTCTCCGATATCTTTCGACCTTATAGCCTGCTTCTAACATCTCTCGGCTCTTGTAGCCTGCTTCCCAGAATTTCGGCTCTCGTAGCCCACTTCCCAATATTCTTCGGCTCTCATAGCCCACCTCCCCAATTTCTGGCCTTCGTAGCCTGTTTCCCGACTTCAGCTCTTATAGCCAGCTTCCCAACTCCATCTCTTGTAGCATGCTTCTCAACTTCGGCTCTTGCAGCCCGCTTCCCTAACCTCAGCTCTCGCAGCCCGCTTTCTAGATTTTGGCTTTTACAGCCTACTTCTCCGGCACCCTCTGGCCTTTTGCAGCATGTTTCTGGCATTCTCGTTGGCTTTTGCAGCCCGCTTCCCCAATGTTCTTCTAGCCCTTGCGGTCTCCTTCCTCAGCACCCTGGCTGCTGCATTGATTCTATATGCACATACAAGATACATATACATAACAACAGTATGTTCTTACACAAAAAAAAAAAGAAAAAAAAAAGAAAAAAATGCTTGGCTGCCCTTCTTGCATGCTTGCTTATAACATAGAATAATACACATCTTTGGAATTTTCTAGGATCATGTTTCCTTGCTAAATAATGTCGCCTCGATTCCAGATGCACGTACGTCACGGCATACGCTCAAAGCGAACCCAATTATGGCGGGTGCACACGTCAAGGGGAAGAGTCGTGGCTAAATTACTAAGCCCAACTCACAAAATAAACTTGAGGCAACACTCCCACACTTCATACTTAATGTGTTCAATGGTCTTCAACCATAGGGATTGCCTGACTTTCTTCTTAGCACTCCACGGAGACTTAAACTCCCACACTCGTATGAAAGGTAATCGTGAGGAAAAAGTTGCCTACCCCCACTTAAAAAAATGATGTAAAAAAGAGGAGAAATGTGAATCCGAGTAGCCGGCAATCCCCACTGAAACAAATGAGGAGACTCGCGTGAAATGGTGAAGCGAATTACAATAAGGATGAAGCCTAGTAGCCGGGAATCCCCATTAAGACATATGAGGAAACTCACGTCAAACGGTGAAATATGTAATAGAATTATAATAAGGACGAAGCCAAGTAGCCGAAAATCCCCATTGAGACACATGAGGAGACTCACGCTGAACGGTGAAATTTGCTACTTAAATACATATGTGGGGGCTGTGCGAAGCTACCGCAAATTGAAAGCCTGAAGCGTATGTGAAGGTGCCAGAGTAATCCTAGAGTGTTACTTGGAAAGCTTGCATATTCCTATGTTTAGGGCTCTTTGTTTACATGCTTGCACTTTCACGCCACAGAGAATTATCTCGGGTGAAGATTGTAAGTTTGAGCTACGCATGCGAACCATGCGATATCCTCTTGACGGGTGCACCACCCCTTAGCTGTGCCGTCTGGCCCGCACCGTGTCTGTGAATTATGGGTGATGTCCCTATCCCATCCCCTATAGAGGGAGCTACCTTATGTATATTTATGTTATGCCTGCTGATGAATGCCTGGATGCTTGGATGAAGCAATGAATAATAATAATAATAATAATAATAATAATAATAATAATAATAATAATAATAATAAAACTCAATTTTGAGAGCCCAATCTTGGCCCCCACGGCCTACTTCCCGCCCTCGCGGCTTGCTAATCTCCCAACTTCAACTTCTATAGTCCGCTTCGCCAATTTGAGCTTTCACGGCCTGCTCCCCAATTTTGACTTTGTAACCAGCTTCTTTGCGGCTCTCGTAGCCCGCTTCCCGATTTCAGCCTTCACGGCCTAGTTACACAACACCGATTCCGACCCATGCAACCCACCTTCCCGGGTTCGAATTGTTGGGGTGCAAGGCACGGATTCAGAAGGGGGGGGTGAATGAATCCCCGATATAATTCTATTGCGGAATAAAACTTTTGCCTCGATTCAATGTAGTCTCATGGGGCTACAAGCTTTCTCACTTAGAAATCTGACAGCTTAACTCACAAGAGCAATTGCCATGAGAAACACTAAGAAGCAAATGCTTCTGCTAAAAGATATGGAAGATGTATGCAAAGCAACCCACAAAGAAACAAGATTTTTAGGTTGTTCGGTCCACAGAAGTACATCCACCCCACACTCTAACCAGAGTGTGACTTACTACTGCCAAACAACTTGAAACCGCTGGGCGTCACAGCTTGCCTACAAACGTTGCCAAACAGTTTGAACCAGAGGAACACACTCCTCTCTTCTTCCTACATGGAAGGAACCACTAGTGACACCCAGTCACTAGCAACCAGAGACTCAAGTCTCTCTTCCTCTAAACCAGAGGGAAACCACAAGCGACACCCAGTCACTTGCTAACCGGAGGACCAATCCTCCCTTCCTCCAACCCGGAGGAAACCTAGCGACACCCAGTCACTAGCAACTAGAGACCCAAATCTCTCTTCTCTTGAGTCCACATGAGGGACCCCGACCTGAAATCAGAGAATCGAAAAACACAGTTGAAAAGGGAAAAACAAGTGTGAGAAAATTCAGCTACGGAATGCTGGAAATAAAGCATAAGAATGTAGCTCTCGCAGGAGCATATTGGTCTGGATCTGATCAAGAAGCCAACAGATAGCAGATCTTCAATTTGCTTCAGCAGCTTCACTATCTCTATTCTTCCTCGAACTCTCTATTTTTTTTTTCTTCGCATCAGAGAGATATATATATATATCTTCTGTCACTGAATCCCGTGCTCACGCCCTGGGCGTGTGGAGGGTGAATGATGGGGGCATCTCTCGCCCTTCACATTTTTTCCCCAGCTTTGATTGCTCGTCGGCATAGCTCCATTGTGTCCATCATATTTTTCTGAATCGAGTCATGTAATTTTCATATTTTATTTGAGTCATGTCATTGTAATTTTCCTTTTATTTGAGTCAAGTACCTAGGTCATTGAGTCATCTACCTAAGTTTGAGTGTCATTAGGATTGATTAGGTTGTTATTGGGCCCAATTCATTGGGCTGGCCCATGGGCGCCCCCCCACCTTCCTCGGTTATTCATCATTGAGTCAAATGTAAGTGACTTTTTGTAAAATGTGGGTTACCTATATATAGGACCCCATTCCCCTCATTTTGAACTAATGAATCAATGAATGAATTTTGAAATCCACCACAATTGTGAGTTCTCTCTCTCTCTCTTCTCTCTCTCTCTAAAGGGGGCGAACCCCATTCTCTCTCCTCCCCACCCCAATTTTGAAACTTTTCTCTCTCCTCCCTTCCCAACCACCTCCACTCCCCACCTACCCTATTAAAGCCTCTTCCCATTCCCCACAACCCTCATCAATACTCCCCCCTTCCCAAGACACCCTCCACCAATCCTCTCCTCACCACCCAACCCCCAACTACCCCTCCCACTTTCCCAAGCACCCTTCCCACTACCCCAAGCACCCCTCCACCTCCCTAGGCCTTTGAATTTCGAAATCCCTCTTCCCTCCACAGCCCTAGGTCACCCCCCCTCTCTCTCATCTCCTCCACTCTCCCATTGTTCTTCTCCATCACCCCCACCTTCCACCATCTAGACTGGCGACATGCAGAGGATCACCTGCTAGCAGCGGCCACCCCGACCACCTCCCCACGAATCTGAAGGCCCAAGAGGTACCCACGGAAGCATTTTCTTGTCTTCTTCGCAACGCGGTGGTTTCATTCTCGTCCGAGCACCGAGCTGCCCGGGAGAGCCGTTCTCCCACGACTGCGCGAAGCTCTCCTGACAGAGCACCTGAACGTGATTGGAAGCTCTGCCATGACAAATCCAGCGTGAATAAGGACAAAAGTTCTTCTGCAAAGATCTCTTTCGACCTGTCTACTTTCAGAATCAAGAGGCGGAACTCCAATCATCATCCGTTCGCAAGAGTTATTAATTTCTTCCTCCAGGCGCTCGGATCTACCTCCACTCAGTCTGCACCGACCCTTCCTCCGTGTTCAGAGCCCACCAGTTGACCCCGACATCATCTGGCATCCCCGTCAGTCTTGCATTGAAGAGGACTTGTCAACGGTTCCAACGACTCCAGCGGTACCTGATTCTGAGCTCGGGAGAGGTCGTGGCACCATCTTCTTCCTGCTGCTGGGAACCTAAAACTATCAGATCCGAGGGTCTGCTACCCTGTTCAAGCCCCCACCCCGACCAGCAGCGGTGCCTGAAGAAATTTTCAAAATTATGGAGTCACCCTGTTCCAGATACGAAGATTCTCCAAGTGGTTTCGTCCCCAAAAACATTCGGGGGAAGTCACAGTAGCAACATCTTCGACCGACTGTCAGCACTCGTAGAGAGAAGACTAAACCAATCTCGGTCTTCATTCGGCATACTTTCCCCGTTTCTCTCCTCCCCGCTTGGCCGGCTGAAGGCCCCTCCCAGCATGGAGGTAGTGTTTGAGTGTAGTCACTGACTTCCCTTCCCCAAGATCCCCCCCTTGCATGGGGTGTAGTGCATGTAATCTGAAATTTCAGGTTGAAGCTTCTCCGGCGCGGCGTGCGGGTAAGCCCACGCTTCCTCGCTCGCTCTCGTCTCCGGCCGGGATCGGTGTCTTCACACCGATCAGGTGAGCCACTAAACACTCCTATTTGCTGGATTCATTTGCTTAATTAGTATTGCATCTTAGTGCCGTCGGCATTAAGAGAGTGCCAGAACCTGAATTATCGTTTAATTGTGTGGCTACCGCGGGTGAGTTGTGAGAGTGATCATTCAACCCAAGCCTTCGGCGTGCTGACCGCCCGTGAATTTGGGCAACCCCTGACCCATAGGGGTACTCCCCAAGCCAGTCGTACCCTTGGAAACCTTCGGTCCAACCTCAGACCCTCACCCCATCGCCGGTCCACCTACGGACCCGAGTGTGCCAACGCGAGTGAGTCCACTTGTGTGACATTGCCAAATTGTTGCGTTGCTTGCAATTTAGGTCCTAGGTTGTGTCACATCAGTGAACTCCCGCCCAAACGGCTTCCAGAAGGCTCTCAGCCACGTGTCACCATCTAAGTGTTGTAGCCTTCTTCGTGGCACTCTTTCGGAGGTCGATCTACCTTGGATGACGTGCCCCTTCTCGGAGAGAAACTCTGTCAGAAAACGCAAGGCACTTAGTCAAGCACTTAGCACAGTTTGCACTGAGGTAATGAGAGAGTAAACATAGCATGCACTGAGTTGATAAAACCAGACGTGGGAAATATATTTACTTACAAATATGCATGACACCATATTGACTTACAAATATGCATGACACCATATGCCCAAATCTTAGTGACCACCTGTGCAGCTGATGTGCACGGACATGAACCCAAGAGGCACAAGAAGAAGACTATGCACCGAGTCAAAGAAAAAAGAAGGACAAAAGATATGCAATGACTCTAGAGATGTCTAGGGTGAACAGTGCACTGACTCTTAAAAAAAATGCGTAACACAGTAGATGCACTGAGTTGGATTTACGGTCCAGACACGAGTTGCACCGAGATGATGGAGAAGAGTATACAGACAAAAGAAAAATGCAAGATAGAACTTGCACCGAGATGATGGAGAAGAGTATACGGACAAAGGAAAAATCCAGAAAGAACTTGCACCGAGATGATAGAGAAGAAAGCACTGACACTAAATGACAAGGCTAAACAGTGCGTGCTGTGCAAGTATTGCACGGACCTAACGACTTGCATCGACCTCGAAAGGTGAGATGCAAAGACAAGGAATGCACGAGCCTAAACGTGCATGCTGCATTGAAATACACTGACCCCTTATGTGTATGAGACAGCCAAGGGAATGCACCGGCTTGGGTGCGTGCAAAGGATGCCTTGCATCGACCTATCCAGCGTGCACCAACAAAGGTTGCACCAACCTAAGTATACTGTGTTCACGACCAACATTGCACCGAGTGCACATATGCACCGAAGTAAAACATGCACTGACTATGCTATATAAGTATGCAAAGTTTGCATCGAGACAGACAATGCACTGACCTTCTTCAGTGTGATGCATGCACAAGCATACCCATGAAATGCTCATCAAACTCGTGATGCATACAGCAATTATTCTCGTGATGCATACAATAATTATTCACCAGCACTGACTTAAGCAATGCACAGCAAGCAAGAGCAGATGCATAAACATTCAATCTTTCATTCAATCTTTCATGCAAACACATGGTGACTTATAGTGTTTGCTATCATCAAAATCACAGAGGCACAACAATCTCCCCCTTTTTGATGATGGCAACACTATGAGTCAACATTGACTCTCATGGCAAATTATTCTCCCCCTCTGACGTCAGCAAAAAGAAAACAGTTTGAGAGAGAAATACAAGCATGCAGGAAATGATTGAAGTAAAAACTCCCCCTTTGGCTAAGTCATGAAGGCATAGAAAATCTATTCTCCCCCTTAATGACACAACATGAATGCAACAAGAGGATCATGAATGATCAGCAACCATAGGATCAGTGAGATTAGAAGTCTGATACCTGGTACATTGATATAGCAGTTCGGATCATGATCTCCACAAAGTATATGAGAAGAGAAGATTTTCAGTGAGGTACCCAATCCATATATCCATGTTTAAAGTTTCAGAATCTTCTATTATAAAAGCTTATGAAATGGCTTTAATTGACAAGCATGGTTTAAGAATGATGTACACAAGGTTTGTCAATAAAATACAATACTCTTATCTGCAGCAACTTTTAAATAAAGATGAACCAATTTCTCATATAACATTCTAGTTCAAACTCCTTTCATCTTACACAATTAATTCCATTGACTTCTTTAGGAAAAATAGTCAAGAGTATTGAGGTTAAACAAAGTAACACTCAGTGAATTTTGAATTGCAATGGTTACAGCAAGTCTTTTTCACTTTTGCTTTTAACATTGAGCTTAGTGACCAGACATGTGTCATTTATACCTTTGACATTAAGGGTACACGTGGGTTAGACACCAGTACACCCAGTTACTAAGCATAAACTACCATATCTGTCTCTGATCAAAAACTACACATATGATTTACACCTTTGACATTAAGGGTACACGTTTTTCAGACGCCAGTACCCCCAGTTACTAAGTGAAACCATCCCTATAGATTTGACCATATGAACAGAGGTAACATGAAGCACTTCATGACATAAATTCCTCTCCATTTCTTTGATTGGGGGTTCAGTTTCTCAATGTAATTCAGTCATTGCTCTGCCACAATATTCATTTCTTTTACAATGATTTTGCTGTTGCTGCCCTTTTAATTTTCAAAGTGACTTGTTTAAAAACAATACATGTTACATGCATTTCAACCAAAGTAAATCAAGGTTTCAATTTTCAGATGTCGGAAGATTTTACATGAACTTACATGAGATAGTCAGTTAAGGTTTATTAAGAAAAACTGATTCAGATATTTTTAGGTCCTTCAAATTCAAACTTAGGAATACATAAGACTTAAAACAATTCAAATCAACAAACATTCTTAAACTTGTATAATAGATGATTCTTTATTAAGGATGATTTCAGATTTGTGAAAGGGTACACAAACTGATATTACTTCACTTCTCTGTATGTTTAACATGGACAAAGCATTCAGCAGCAAGAGACATTTGACAAACATGCATAGAGAGTAAGACAAATGGAACTCATGCTTGCAACAGGTATGATCAATATGCATCAGATAGATTTACAAGAAACCAATAGCTGAGTCTGAAATACAGACAGATCAGCTTGACATGTATTGATAATGAATGAAGGGCAAGGATTTTTTCATCAAGAGAGAATATGAGATTTGGATAGCCAGACATGAGGTGTTCAAAGTGTGAAGGATTGATGAAACTAAAATGCTCCCCCTGTCTAGATGCAATGTGATTCTTCTTATTGGATTTTTTACATATAATGATATGCAATGCTCTACACCACATGTATGCACATTCAATGCGTTTTCTAAAGATGTTTCCTAATTCTGAATGTCCTAACATTCATGCATAAATAACTACACTTTCCCTGACAAAATGCATATCATCCAATTTACGAATTAAACATGATTTCATGATTCACACATATGAAACAGATATGCAGTGCAGCCAGAGAAAGAATACCATAAACTCCAAGTCCATTTCTGATTTTTTGGAGTAATTTTAATTAAGCACAAACAGATTAGCATGATATGCGACTATCTAAAACACGCAATTTTAGATGACAGAATTTAAAACAGGTTCTCAGAACTGACTTGAAGAGTGCAATCATGGGGTTCCCAATTTTTGAGTGCCTTAGTTTATTAACCCCTTTATTCCATTCCAAGGCACACCTACAAGTTAGCACACTATTTGGCATGGGCAGGTACCCAAACAGTCTTGGGTCCTGCATGGTTTATACCACCTTTGATGGATGCTTTCCACAGTCCTTGGGCTTTTGAGTCATCAAATATCATCAAACGACAGTCATTCATGGAGTGCCCAGATTGCCCACAATAGAGACAGAAAAATACATGCTTTGATTTCTTGTTATGCACACAATTATTAGCATGGAATTCTTGTGCATTAACATGGAAATTTCTGTTATTAGCATGAACATATTATTTTCCACACCCTGCCATCCAGTAGTCAGAGGCTCGGTGGCCTGACCTTCCACATTCAAAACATGCAAGAGATTTTTCCTTAAAAGCAAAATTATTTCTACCAAAAGTATTTTCTTTTGTAGAAAGGTTGACATGTTTAGAGTTGAATTTTCTACCTTGAACGTGCCAACAGTCCTTGACTGTGTGGCCATGCTTTCCACAGTGAGAGCAAGTAGAAGAGTTTCTTCTATGAAAACCTGACCAGAATTTAGTAGCCATATGACCAGACTTGTCAGATAAATGGCAATGAGGTCTCCTTGGAACAGTGGTTCTCCTTGGAGCCTTGAACTCATTCTTCTTCAAGAACCAACAATCATGCTTTGCATGACCAGATCGTCCACAATGGGAACATTTGAGTTGCCTCTTCTGGGCAAACTGATTCTTGGGTGAGCTTTTAATAAAATGCATATGTGTATTTCCTGAATTTTCAATTTTCTTCATTCTAATATGAGCATTCAATTCATCAGATTTCAGGATATAGCAGTTGTGCATCATATGTCCAAATATTCCACAATAATGACATGATCCCTTTTTAGTATGAGTGTGTGAGAGATCATGTGACTTGTGTGCAACATTCTTTGTATCAATAGGAGTGCTTTTATTCTTTTTCTGTAGATTTTCATTCTTTTTCAGTTTCTGAATTTGTTCTGCAGATTTGGGACTGACTGTGGATTTTTGATTTTCTTGAGCACTGAATTCGAGGATAGGTACACTAGATGTGCTAGTTGGCTCAGAACTACACACAAATGAAGTGTGAATCTTACTGTTAAAGCCCCTTTTATTAGCTGGGTTAAAACCCAGACCCTCACGTTGAAAATTAATTTTGCTACCAAGGAGCTTATCCAAATTATCCCTTCCACTCACAAATTTAGCTAAAGATTCATTCAAACTTGAAATCTCAGATTGCAGTTTGGAAATATGAAGTTCATAGTTAGCAATTTTATCTTCATAGTACACAACCTTTTCGTTTAACATCTAATTGATGGTCCTTAGGCTAGCAATTTCTTGTTCAGCATTCAGCAACTCACTAGAGCTCACCAGGCTTACACTCTTCCCTTTTTCTAAAGTGATTAGCCTCTTAGACATAGCTGAGTTTAGGTGTTTCAACTTGTTAATTTCCTCTTTCAGTTTACTATTTTGCTCCTGGAGTTCATCACCAACCACCCAATCATCTAAAGAAAACTGACATTCATAAAACATTTCTTGTTGTTTTTCAGATTGAAGTTTGTCGAGATTTTTCTGAAGCTCTAAATTTATTACTCTATCAGCCTCCAGTTTTTCAGAAATCAATCCATTTTCACTCATTGATTTGTGTTCAGATTCCTTAGACTTTTTTTGAGTTTTTCATTCTCAGATTTCAAATATTCCAATTCAGAACTAACACACTCTAAATCTTTTACCAGTTTTTCATTCTGAACTATATTATTGTTATGACCCTGATCATCATCAATCAAGCTAAGTCTTTCCTTTAGTTCATAAATTTCACAAATAATCTCTTGATTTTCCTTTTTGTGTAAATTAATTTGTTTCATAAGCATTTCTTTTTTAGATTTCAAATTATCTAGATCTGAGGTAACAGAATCAAACTCTTTTAGTTGTCTTCTAAATATGTCATTTTCTGTTTTCAGGATTTCCATGTCCTCACCTCCAGAATTAGCATTCGCATGATTATTTAACTTCTTTTTCAGAGATTTATTTCATTTTTTCAACTGTTCGCAAGAACCAAGCAAATCATTGTATGCTCCAATCCAATCATCCACAGTATAATAATCAAATTCAAAAGGTACCTCATCTTCGTCTTCTTCTTCATTTTCTTCTTGCTGTCCATCATCGTCAACCATCAGACATGTGTTGCGATTCCTGGTAAGCTTCAGTTTCTCCAAAATCTCCTTGGCATACCTACAGGAAGAAACACATGAAATTGGAGCTCTGTCAAGTGATGCTTTCATTAAATCTAATGCTCTAGAGTTGACAGAGTCTTTCAATCTATCCTTATCAGTCCATTTAGATTTATCCCTTGATAATTTATGTGGACTGTGAGTTATCACCTTCCAAAGGTCAGGATCTGTTGATTTTACATATCGATCGAAGTTATCTAACCAAGGATCAAAATCATTACCTCTGAATATTGGGGGATGAGCCATCGAGACTTGATAAATGCACCGTATTCAGTTGAGCAAAACGAGGCACTAAATTAGTGAAACAAAACACTGAACACAAGAGACCCACTCTGAAATGCACCACAAAAGTTGCAGGATCAGCTGCGGATCGTTGGATCCAAAGCACAGCAACTTGTTCTGATACCACTTGTTGGGGTGCAAGGCACGGATTCAGAAGGGGGGGTGAATGAATCCCCGATAAAATTCTATTGCGGAATAAAACTTTTGCCTCGATTCAATGTAGTCTCATGGGGCTACAAGCTTTCTCACTCAGAAACCCGACAGCTTAACTCACAAGAGCAATTGCCATGAGAAACACTAAGAAGCAAATGCTTCTGCTAAACGTTCTATCATACACTTGTCAGTTGAAACGAATTCAAGCAGAAATCACATATACTAAAATGGAGTGCCCAAGCAACCTGAGAAATGGGGAAAGAAGATATGGAAGATGTACGCAAAGCAACCCACAAAGTAGCAGGATTTTTAGGTGGTTCGGTCCATAGACCTACGTCCACCCCACACTCTAACCAGAGTGTGGCTTACTGCTACCAAATAGCTTGAAACCACTGGGCGTCACAGCTTGCCTACAAACGCTACCTAACAGCTTGAACCAGAGGAACTCACTCCTCTCTTCTTCCTACCCGGAAGGAACCACTAGTGACACCCAGTCACTAGGAACCAGAGACCCAAGTCTCTCTTCCTCTAAACCAGAGGGAAACTACAAGCGACACCCAATCACTTGCTAACCGGAAGACCAATCCTCCCTTCCTCCAACCCGGAGGAAACCTAGCGACACCCAGTCACTAGTAACCAGAGACCCAAGTCTCTCTTCTCCTGAGTCCACAGGAGGGAGCCCGACCTCAAATCAGAGAATCGAAAAACACAGTTAAAAAGGAAAAAACAAGTGTGAGAAAATTCAGCTACGGAAAGTTGGAAATAAAGCATAAGAATGTAGCTCTCGCAGGAGCATATTGGTCTGGATCTGATCAAGAAGCCAACAGATAGCAGATCTTCAATTTGCTTCAGCAGCTTCACAATCTCTCTTCTTCCTCGAACTCTCTCTTTTTCTTTTTTTTTCTTCGCATCAGAGATATATATATATATATATCTTCTGTCACTGAATCCCGTGCTCACGCCCTGGGCGTGTGGAGGGTGAACTCTCGCCCAAACGGCTTCCATAAGGCTCTCAGCCACGTGTCACCATCTAAGCGTTGTAGCCTTCTTCGTGGCACTCTTTCGGAGGTCGATCTGCCTTCGATCACGTGCCCCTCCTCGGAGAGAAACTCTATCAGAAAATGCAAGGCACTTATTCAAGCACTTAGCATAGTTTGCACTGAGGTAATGAGAGAGTAAACATAGCATGCACTGAGTTGATAAAACCAGACGTGGAAAATGTATTGACTTACAAATATGCATGACACCATATTGACTTACAAATATGCATGGCACCAACTGCCCAAATCTTAGTGACCACCCGTGCAGCTGATGTGCATGGATATGAACCCAAGAGGCACAAGAAGAAGACTATGCACCGAGTCAAAGAAAAAAGAAGGACCAAAGATATGCAAAGACTCTAGAGATGTCTAGGGTGAACAGTGCATTGACTCTTAAAAAAATGCGTAACACAGTAGATGCACCGAGTTGGATTTGTGGTCCAGTCACGAGTTGCACCGAGATGATGGAGAAGAGTATACGGACAAAGGAAAAATGCAAGACAGAACTTGCACCGAGATGATGGAGAAGAAAGCACTGACACTAAATGACAAGGCTAAACAGTGTGTGCTGTGCAAGTATTGCACGGACCCAAAGACTTGCACCGACCTCGAAAGGTGAGATGCAAAGACAAGGAATGCACGAGCCTAAACGCGCATGCTGCATTGAAATACACTAACCTCTTATGTGTATGAGATAGCCAAGGGAATGCACTGACTTGGGTGCGTGCAAAGGATGCCTTGCACCGACCTATCCAGCGTGCACCAACAAAGGTTGCACCGACCTAAGTATGATGTGTTCACGAACAACATTGCACCGAGTGCACATATGCACCGAAGTAAAACGTGCACTGACTATGCTATATAAGTATGCAAAGTTTGCACCGAGATAGAAAATGCACTGACCTTCTTCAGTGTGATGCATGCACAAGCATACCCATGAAATGCTCATCAAACTCGTGATGCATACAACAATTATTCTCGTGATGCATACAACAATTATTCACCAGCACTGACTTAAGCAATGCACACCAAGCAAGAGCAGATGCATAAACATTCAATCTTTCATTCAATCTTTCATGCAAATACATGGTGACTTATAGTGTTTGCTATCATCAAAATCATAGAGGCACAACACGGATTTCACAGCCGGTGCCCCCGGCGCATTAAAGAACAAAAAAACCCTTCCATTCTAGATCGGACCTTCTGTCCGGCTAGAGAAGAAAAAAAGAAGACTCTTTCCATTCTAGATCGGACCTACCATCCGGCTAGAGAGCTAAAAGATTCTCTCCACTCTAGATCGGATCTTCCATCCGACTAGAGAACTAAAAGATTCCTTCCACTTTGGTTCGGACCTTCCATCCAGCCAAAGAATTAAAAGACCCTTTCATAGCCAGTACCCCTGGCACATTAAAGAACAAAATACCCTTTCACCTTGGCCCGAGCCCGTCGCTCGGGTGAGGAATCAACCCCCTTTCCTGGCGCTGACACTAGCCCGTGTCAACAACTTGACCACCTCTCCGTCCCTTCGGGGTCATGAACAATCCCTTTTGATTTGGACCTCCTACCCAAATCATCGAATCAACAAATTCTTCTCTCCGTCCCTCTCAGTGACGAGCATCCTCACTTGTGATTTGGGCCTTCCTTCCAGATCATTCAAGGAACAAACTCTTCTCTCCATCCCTTCGGGTGACGAATATCCCTTTTTGATTCAGACCTCTCGTCTGGATCATTAAAGGAACAAACCCTTCTCTCTGTCCCTTTGGGTGACGAATACCTCTTTTGAATGAACAAACTCTTCTCTCTGTCCCTTCGAGTGACGAATAATCCATTTGATCTAAAACACCTATTCAGGTCATTGAATCAACAGACTCTTCTCTCCGTCCCTTCAGTGACGAATATTCCTTTCGAATCAACAAATTCATCTCTCTATCCCTTCGGGTGATGAATAGCCCATTTGATTTGGACCTTCCATCCAGGTCATTGAATGAAGAAACCCTTCTCTCTGTCCCTTCAGGGGACGAATAGTCCATTTGATTTGGACGTCCAGGTCATTGAACGAACAAACCCTTCTCTCCGTCCCTTTGGGTGACGAATAACCCATTTGATTTGGACCTTCCATCCAAGTCATTGAATGAATGAACCCTTCCCTCCGTCCCTTCGGGTGATGAATAGCCCATTTGATTTGGACCTTCCATCCAGGTCATTGAATCAACAAACTCTTCTCTCCGTCCCCTTTCGGTGATGAACACATCCCTTTTGATTTGGACCTTCCGTCCAGATCATTAAAGGAATAGACTCTTCCTACCGTCCCTTCAAGGGACGAATATCCCTTTTGAATCAATAAACTCTTCTCTCCGTCCCTTCGGGCGACAAGCACTTCTTTCGAATCAATGAACCCTTCTCTCCGTCCCTTCGGGTGACGAATAGTCCGTTTGATTTGGACCTCCTGTCCAGGTTATTGAATGAACAAACCCTTCTCTCCGTCCCTTCGGGTGACGAATAGCCCGTTTGATTTGGACCTCTTGTCCAGGTCATTGAATGAAAAAACCCTTCTCTCTGGCCCTTTGAGGATACGTCAGCCCCGCGGTTCGGACATCCCACCTTCGTCCCTGGCCGGCCCGCACGGTTCGCACGGTGGAATGATCCCCTCGTCCTTTCCTTGAAAGAGCGAGCATTCTCCTACGTCTACACGCGGATCTTTATCAGGTTCCTCCTGAATGGGCTGATCGACGGGACTCACTCCTCCTACTCCTTTTATAAGGGCCTCCGGCCCGTTGAATAAAAAAAAGGAAGAGAAAAGAGAGAGAAAAAAAGAAAAAAAAGAGGAAGAAAAGAAAAAATTGAAAAAAAAGAGGAAAAGGAAAAGGAAAAGAAAGAAGATACCCTATAAGGGCAAGTGCATCCATGTGCACCACTTGTCTCATCCTTCGCCCACATTACTCATGGGTGGGGGACATTTGTGGACACGTAAAATTTCACGCCTGTACAAGTCCCCAGTTCAACATCAAAAGATGAACCTGTAGAACAAGACCTCGGAGAGATGGGACACCCAGACTCCGAAGAATGCTACTGCCCTTGCGGGGGAGCAAGAAATAACTCCCCGAACCTGTACGCTATCGTGAAGTCATCATCGGAGTCCTGACGGCGAAGAAGAATCACCTTACGAGGCTCACAATCCCTGAGTTCCTGAAGAGAGATCAACGGGATGCAATCATTGATGGTAATGGGTTCATCCGGCCCCAAACGGTATGCCCTGAACCCCCCATCGGCACACTTTGAAGTGCCTCTAACGGCACACCCCTGCAAGTGCCCCTTGCGGCACACCCTCAAAAGCCCCCTAGCGGCACACTTTGAAGTGCCTCCAGCGGCACACCCTTTGAAGTGCCACCAACGGCACACCCCTGCAAGTGCCCCCAGCGGAACACCCTCAAAAGCCCCCCAACGGCACACTTTGGAGTGCCTCCAGCGGCACACCCTTGTAAGTGCCTCTAGCAGCACACCCTCAAAGCCCCTCCAGGGGCACACTAGTTTGTGCCCTCCAGCGGCAGACTAGTCTGTGCCCTCCAACGTCACACTAGTGGCAGCCTCCAACGACACGCTAGTGGCAGCCCTCTAGCGGCACACCAGTTTGTGCCCTCCAATGGCACACTAGTGGCAACCCCCAATGACACACCCCTGGAGCCCTTTCAACGGCACAATGATTGTGCCCCTTTCAACGACACACTCACTGTGCCCCTTTCAACGGCACACTCATTGTGCCCTCCAATGGCACACCCCTGGTGCCCTTTTAACGGCACACTCATTATGCCCTTTCAATGGCGCACCTGCTAGACCCCTTCAGTGGCACATATGACCAGTTCCTCCAGTGGCACACCTTGCCATGCCCTCCACCCGATGTAGCACCCTTTCCTCCACACCCAGTGCAGTGTTCCAGCCTTTAGACCGGTGCCAATCGGCGCCAAACACGCTGGTCACTGCGTATGGTCATTGGCGCGTAGCTCGGCCACCTCGAAGATAGCTAGCGCCCTACCATAGTGTCGTCCACAGATTCGAGCACGCAAGCCTCAACCTGACGAGGATGTGACTGGGGTCAACCTCGGACAGAAGCTTCATCATGAGGCCCCGTCAACGGCATCTAGAGTATTAAAAAAAATTGCAGAAGAAGAACAAAAGATGGGAGGCGGATAGAAAGAGGGAAGAAGATGCAGAGAAGAAAAAGGAGGATATCCAGCGAAAGGAAGAGAAGAAGAACCTTGCTCCACTCACCGCCGCTCGTGCGAAGAGCAAGAGAAGAAGGGACGAAGAGAGAAGTGCCTGCTGCCCCATCCACCATCGCATGAGTGAAGAGAAAGAAGAAAGAAGAGAAGAAGAGTGAGTGAAGAGAGGGAGTGAGGTCTGGGAGGGGAGGAGCCAGTGCTCCATTCCCCCTCCCCACTGTATCTTGTTCTTTCTTTCTTTTTTCTCCATTTTCCTTTTTTTTGTTACAATGTATTAGCTCCCTTGGGGCATTCCTCTTGTGAGAATAGAAGTAGAAGGCTTACAAATATTTTTGACGTCTTTCTAAGGCATTTCTTCAGTGTTTGCATTCCTAGGTGTTTCACTCCCCTTATGGTTATCCACCCACTACTCTTTGAGTGCTACAGCCTTCCCTCAGGTGTTTCACCCCGTTGGCCATTCCTCCCTCGTAGGATAGCTCGGTGGCTTCCCTCTCTCTCTGCATCACAAGCCCCCCCCCCCTCATCCGAGAACAAGTCTCCCCTCTACCGGTGCGCCCCTGGGCATCCCCCATGACCGGTGCACTCCCTCTGCCCCTTTTCCCAGTGCACCCTTGCCTACGCCCTACCTGGCACACACCTACCCTACCCGGCACGCTCCAAGCCATGCCTTACTTGGTACGCTCGTCATCTTGCTCAGCCGGCACACTTGCCCGCTCACCTAGCCTTTCATCCGATACATCGGTCGACCCTCTCAGCCCGGCACACGCTTGGCTCATCTTTACCCGGTACACCCTTCATCCGCTTTCGGCCAGTGCACCGCTCGACCCTTCATCCGGCACACCTGCCAGCTCCCTTTACCCGGCACCCCTCTAGTCTCTCTTGCCCGGCACCCCTCTAGTCTGCCTTGCCCGACACACCCGTGTCTGCACCCTATTCGCCATCCGGCACACCTCCAGCCAACCGTTAACCGATGTAGTCCTAGCCTATCTCTACCCGGCACACCCTTGGGCCACTTCCACCCGGTGCACCCAACTTGTCTCTCTATCCGGTGCACCCTCAGCCTATTTTGGCCCAGTGTTTCCCATTCGCTAATTTTTTTGGATTTTTTGAGGTTTTCTTAAAGGTGTTGCATCTGCGCGCGCATTGACTTGTTGGGTCACGCCACTCCTTGTGGGCATGTACCCCTTACACCCCCCCAGCATCCGGGTGAAGGGGAGATGCTGCCAAATTTTTGCCAGAATAATACACATGTTAAAAGACAAAAGGAAGCAACAAAACAAATAAAAGAAACAACAACGAGACGCTCCCGTTAATCAAAAGAACTATGGAAGGCACGAAGACGACTGCTCTTGAGCACTACTGTGACAGATTGACAAACACAAGCATAAGCATTAGTTGCATAATGAAGAAGAGACTTAACTAACATTTCTTACATGCATTGCATGAATAAAGAGATTGCATCTCCCCTGCATACCCTTGTATTGTTGCATTCCACGTGTGCTTGCATGTCATGACCCCGTGGTATATAAAATAGCGACGTGCGAAAGATCGGATCACGTCCAGTCGGAAACTGTCCCTATGCGTGAGGACTGACCTCCGCCTCGTACCCGGGACCGATTCCCGAATTTAATTCCCCTCTTGCATTTGCTTGAATTTATGTGTGGGTTTGTTAAACCACAACCTTTCACACACATTAAACATTCATCCGGACCGTCGAACATAACCACAAGCATGATCTACATGAATAAAAAAGAAAACCAAATCAAAGCTCCATGCATGCAATTCATGAATAAAAGAAAACTCTTTACATGCATCTCATGAATAGAGGGACCTCCCCCGACCCAGTCACAGTTGCACCAACCCTCGAACCAACCCATCCCCTGCCTGTGCCTTGCCCGACACAGCTCCTCTCCACCGGCACACCCGAACGGCCCTTGCCTAGTACACCCTTTAGCCCCTTTACTCGGTGCACCCCCTACATCTTCTTGCCCGACACACCCTTCGGCCTGTCCTTGCCGGCACAGACCCAGCCTATCCAGCCCGGTACGCCCTAGCCCGCTCAGTCTGGCTCACCCTGGCCCGCCTGGCGGGTACGCTCGCTGGCCTGCCCAGCGCACACCCTTCAGCCCCTTTATCCGACGCACCTGGCCTTCCCGACACACACCCTTCAGCCTCCTGGCCCGGTGCACTCCCAACGCCCTTACCTGGTGCACTCAACCTCCCTTGCCCGGTACACCTGAAATGCAATAGCATAATAATAATAATAAAACATAATAATGAAATAATAATAATAATAATAATAATAAATGATAAATAAATAAAATGATATAACACATAGGCAATAAAAGAAGAATCAATAAACAACATAAAAAGAATAAATAATAATAAATAATAATAATAATGAATAGAACGATACGGCTCTCGTCATCCTCGGACCCTACGCATGGGAATATCAACAAGGCCTCTATGGGTCACGCTTAGACCTCGAGTTCGTCCCAATCATAGTCATTGTCTGACCCATATCCTAGGCTTGTAGCCTGCTACTTTGAAACATGTCTTTGTTTTGGGATCTAATCCTGGGACATTTTCCCGCTGCCCTTTGGCACCGAAAATATTGATGATGCCCACGCAAGCCTTGCTTCGACCGCGGGAGCCCCCCCAGTATGGTCTAGGCTTGACCTTGCACTAGGCCGATAAACTCACGGATTTCTGATTACTCTACCTGGGATTTAACCGAATGTTCCCCATCCCTCTGAATAATAAATTTTTTGTACCTCGGCATACATATGCTCCGATTTTCCTGTGACAATTACGATATTCTGAAGCCGGACACCCGTCCGAATATTAAACGGTCCCCCTGAGTGATCGATATGTTTCAAATGCTTGTTTCCCCTAGACATAGGGCTTTCTGGCTGATTCAAGATCGCTATCGTCTTGTTTCTCTCGATATAATGTTCTGGCCATGAGGCCCTCATTCTCGACGATTAATCAAGGGTGTTCCCCTCTCCGAGGGGATGTAAATGACGTCGTGACCTATGTGGCGCGGCGGGTTTTGGTCCCTACACGAACCACACAATCATCTTATTAGTCAGATCAAGCGCACCAAGGGCTTCCATGAAACTCGAATAAATCGTCACTTTATGACTGGCCCGCCCACACATTTAATAAACCAATAAACAAATAAAACCAACTTATTTAATAAAAAGTGCATCTATGTCACGCCCCGAGCCTTATTTACAACGGAAGACTAGCTCGGGGAGCGCGAACAGCCGGCATGGTAAGCCTCTTGCAAGCAAGAACAATCAGAGCGCAAGACAATCACACACATAAATGCAATTGCACATGATTTAATCAAACTTAAACTTTATAAATGATCAATATTCATAATACAACCACTTTTCATCATCTTTTCCTTCTACTAGACTCAAGAAATAGGAAAATTACATTGACTCAATCTAAACATGATAAACTTCCTAAGTCTTCACTCTCATCTTTATAACTCTTTCACTCGCTTCCGGACCCGCTACTATTATAGCCCGAATCTGAATCCGAACTATTTCCATCTCCTGAAAAACATTGGAAAGTAGGTCAGGAGCACACTTGCCCAGTAGGTATATCAACATGAAGGCACTATTAAAGTAGTTAACATTTTTGCTCTAAATAAATAAGGTAAAATCATGCAATGCGACGATCATGCGAGTAAATCAAAGTAACAAGATAACCATGTAAGATAGAATGATCAAGAATGAGCTAGCAAGAATATAACAAGAACATGGTATTGGCCTTCCATGAACAAGAATGTAACGAGATTGTACTAGCAAGCCACATATTCATCATACTAGTCTCTTTTGAGTACATAGTTCGTGAATTTCTGTGGAATATCAAGCAAGAATGTCATGTCGTGCCGTGGATCTTCACTTATTTATAGAAATAGTACTCCCAGCGCAATGCGACGCCAGTAGCATCATACCCCATGGTTTATAAAATAGTATGTTTCCGGCAATCAGCCGAGGGGACTAGCATAGAGCCATTGAACACAATCAGTGCTCGATCGCATCTTCAGTTATAAATTAAGCTACTTCCACGTAATATAACAGTAAAGTATGGCCAAGAATATAGCACTTCCAATAATTCCATGATAATGAAAATCAATGAATGAATGCTTCAACGTAAGAATGTAGGAGTCAAGAAATAGACTTTAAACAATGTCATGCTCACAGAAATAAATCGACAGCTTAACGGTATTTTCCTTAACTTCCATTTCATTTAGCTCAATTTAAGCAATATTACAAGTTCTAGATCATCAAGGTTTGTCTAGAATCATTGGAATATCAACCCTTGGTCAAACCTTGGGTTAACATAAACAAGCTATGTAACGGTCATTGCCTGGGCCGTTACATTATGTAACGCGCCATTAATGGGCCGTTACAGTGATCTGAGTCCAGAAGGATAAAAATAGACCCAGAGGAATGTGACGGTCTGGCACTGGGCCGTTACGTGATCCTGACGGTCCAGTTTAAGGCTGTTACATTTCAAGAATCAAAACCACGATAGAGTGTTCTAATTAATGGGCTTTCATTGGTACAACCAACTCGGCGTCCTAGTGGGAATCCCAGGCAACGGAGAATTACGGAGGCCTTGAAACAATGATTTCCTTGTCCATTAGAAGGAATATCTAATAGAGAGGTCCTCATGTCCAAGATTGTGTTCCTATAGTGCAAAGTGTGAACTAATGACAACATACTGGAATATGTGCCATGTACTTATAGAATTGACTCTATTGATAGAGAGAGATATGTATAATAAATGTAAAAATCATGATAAAAATTGCGTCAAAAATACAATGTTAAAAAGTCATGCTTTATAGTACAAAACTATATAATTTGGTTTCAAGAAACTAACGTAACTCAAATACAAGTGAGATAACCAAAACATGCAATACCTATCATGAATGATCAAATAACCTTAAAATCACATGATTATGTTTAAAACTTAGGTAACTAGGCTTTCACAATAATAATATTGGCAGGTTATATTCTATCTTAGGGTTGACAGAACACAGAATATAACGGTCTAGAGATGGGGCGTCACAGTGAAAGTGACGGTCAGGACCCAGCCGTTACGTGAATGTAACGCGTCTATCCAAGCGCGTTAGAAACAACAGTGCAATTCAAATACCACAGAGTGTGTAACGGTCTGTCGTAGGGCCGTTACTTGAAAGTGACGGTCCTATGCTAGTGCGTTACAGTATCTGCTAACAGAAAACGGTATAAGCATAAAGAGATCGATTCATATCATGTCTATAATCAAAATATCTTGAGTTTCTAGACATGATAATGAAGTATAGGTTATCTATATGCATGGGTATTGATGAATAGATGGATAGTCAAGTCTTTAATCTTTAGTTAGGGCTAAGAGAAACTTGATATGCATAGAGCCAATAAAACATGAAATTGATAATCAATCATGCATGAAATCCAATCAAAACAGAGGCTCTTAGTCCTATCACGTTATTTTTGTCGTTCATGAGATAACCTACCTCTTACTTAGACTGTAGTTTCTGAATTTGGTTGAGAACCTTGCCCTAGATCCCTTCCTTCTCTTGTGACTTTTTCATCAACTTCCTTGGGCTCTAACTCCACGACCTCTTGACCTAAAGATGTAAAATTCGGAGGGGAGTTAGTCTAAAGTATTGTAATCAAATACTTCTAAAGAACTTACCTGAGATAGTGACTCCCTACCTTGCTTCTTTACGTCCAAAAAGTAAGGGTCGCACAGTTCAGAACTATGCCCTATTTATAAGGTTTAGACTAGGGTTTGAGGATTAGATCGAGTTTAGAGTCCTTATTTCATCAACTCCTAATCCCTAAGAGTCCTTAGTATTATTATAACTCTTCCCAAGTCGATTCTTAGTGGATAAGATCTCAAAGTGTCAATCTTTTTATGAGTTCTTCCACTCACGGAACTAACATGTTTGTAACGGTCTGGTGCCCACGCGTTACATGGATGTGGCAGTTTTACGATAGACCGTTACAGTCATCGTAGGTATAATTTCTAAATCATTAAAACTCTTTTAATACTTATCTATATAATTATCTTATATAATTAGTATTTATCCTTAAAAATCCGTGGATAGGCTTAAATACCTTCTGGAATGTGGGCCAACTTAATGGGCCTGAGTTTAAAACCACTTGGACTTTACTTAAGTGGGTTGGGTTAATTGATTAACACTATTTGGCCTTTTAATGACTTATTTAATCAAATAGACCATTTATAAATTTATTTAGGCCTTTATAATTTCTAGAAAATTATTTAAAATTTCTGGGGCACTACACCCTCCCCCACTTAGAAAGAATTTGGTCCCCAAATTCAAAACATGGATTGTGGAGAGTGTACTTACAGTCAAACAATTCCGGGAATCTTTTCTGCATGGCTGATTCGTTTTCCCATGTTGCTTCATAAGGCCATGCTTTCTTCCATTGAATCTTAACCATAGGAATGACCTTATTTCTGAGTTGACGCACTTCTCGATCCAGAATATTTATCGATGTTTGTTCGTATGTCAAGTCTTTCTGAATCTCTATATTGTCATAAGTGATTATGTGATCTAGATCATACACATATTTCTTCAGCATAGAGATGTGAAATACGTCATGAACTCCTGCTAATTGTGGTGGTAAAGCCAATCTATAAGTCACTTCACCGATCCTCTCGAGGATTTCAAATGGACCGATAAATCTTGGAGTTAGCTTTACTTTAATGCCAAATCTTCGAATACCACGACCCGGAGAAACCTTTAAATATACATGTTCTCCTACTTGAAATTCCAAGTCGCGTCTTCAATTGTCAGCATAAGATTTCTGCCTATCTTGTGCCATTTTCATCCTTTCCTGAATGAGCTTGATTTTCTCTGTAGAATCCTTGATCAAATCGGGGCCTAGAAATTGCCTTTCCCCTATTTCATTCCAACATATTGGTGATCGACAACTTTTCCCATATAGGGCTTCAAAAGGTACCATTTGTATGCTTGCATGATAACTTTTGTTATATGCAAATTCTACCAGAGGTAAGTGATCATGAGAACTTCCTCCAAAATCAATGACACAAGCCCTGAGCATATCTTCTACCACTTGATTTGTTTGTCCATCAGTTTGTGGATGGAAAGCTATGCTAAAATTCCATCTAGTCCTAAGTGAGTGTTGTAAATCTTTCCAGAACTGTGATGTGAATCGAGGATCTCTATCTAATATAATAGAGACAGGGACACCATGTAGTTTAACACTTTCTTTTATGTATAAGACTGCTAGAATATCCACAGACCATCGACTCTTAATTGGTATAAAATGTGCAGATTTAGTTAATCGATCTATGATTACCCATATGCCATCGTGTCCACCTCTTGTCTTAGGTAATCCCATGATGAAATCCATTCCTATGCTCTCCCATTTCCATTCAGGAATACTTAAGGGATGCAATTTTTCTGCGGGTCTAAAATGTTCCGCCTTAACTTGTTGACATGTGAGACATCGTGACACGAAGTCTGCTACTTCCCTCTTGATATTGGGCCACCAGAAGTTTCTTTTAAGATCCTGATATATTTTTGTACCTCCTAGATGAATGGTGTACTTTGATTTATGTGCTTCTTCTAAGATCAATTTCTTTGTGTCTTCATGATCGGGTATACACATTCGGCCCATGAATAGCATTCTTCCATCTTCGGATATAGAAAAATCCGGTGTTTGTTCAATATTGGCCTTAATTTCCAGTAAAATTGGGTCATCCTCTTGTAACTTGGCCAAATCATCAATCAATGTTGGTTGAGCTCGGATATTTGTCATGAAAAAAATTATCTTCCTTAATGTCAACATCTAGATTCAATTGAGCAAATTGAAGAACAAGGTTAGTCATACTAATCATGAGACTTGATAACATACCCATTGGTTTCCTGCTGAGTGCATCTGCTACAGTATTTACCTTGCCAGGGTGATATTGAATAGCGAAATCGAAGTCTTTAAGATATTCCAACCATCTCCTCTGCATCATGTTAAGCTCTTTTTGAGAAAATAAATATTTCAAACTCTTATGGTCTGAATAGATAGTGAACTTTTCTCCATAAAGATAATGACGCCAAATCTTTAAGGCAAAGATAACTGCTGCCAATTCTAAATCATGTACAGGATAATTTTCTTCGTGACGTTTCAATTGTCTTCAAGAATAGCAAATCACATTTCCATCTTGCATAAGGACACACCCTAAGCCAATTCCAGATGCATCCGTATATACTTCAAATCCAGCACCCTCTATTGGTAGCGACAAAACAGGGGCTGTTGTAAGATGATTCTTAAGACTTTGAAAACTCTTTTCACAATCCTTCGACCAGATAAAATGATTTTCTTTTCTAGTAAGTCTAGTTAAAGGAACCGCGATCTTTGAAAAGTCCTTTATGAATCTTCTATAGTAACCTGCTAGACCCAAAAAGCTTCTGACTTCTGATACAGTCGTTGGTCGACTCCAATCTCTGACAGCTTCTACTTTAGAAGGATCCACAGCAATACCTTCTTTTGAAATAATGTGGCCTAGGAATGAGACTTCCTTGAGCCAGAATTCACACTTATTGAGTTTGGCATATAGCTTGTGTTCTCTAAGTGTTTGCAAATCTATCCTTAGATGTTCTTCATGTTCTTCTTTAGTCTTGGAGTATATCAGGATATCATCGATGAAGATGACGATGAACTGATCTAAATATGGCTGGAAGACACTGTTCATAAGTTGCATGAATGCTGCTGGGGCATTAGTTAACCCAAACGATATTACCACGAATTCATAGTGTCCATAACGACTTTGAAAAGCCGATTTGTGAATGTCCTCTTCTTTGATTCTAAGCTGATGATAACCTGACCTTAGGTCAATCTTAGAAAAGTACTCAGCTCCCGAAAGCTGATCAAAGAACTCATCAATACGCGGCAATGGATATTTATTTTTGATTGTAAGCTGATTCAGTCGCCGGTAATCGATGCATAATCTGAGAGAACCATCCTTCTTCTTGATAAATAGAACAGGCGCACCCCAAGGGGATGTGCTAGGTCTAATAAAACCCTTGTCTAGAAGTTCCTGTAATTACTTCTTTAATTCCTTGAGTTCTGTGGGGGACATCCTGTAAGGGGCTATAGAAACAAGTGCCGCACCTGGAATGAGTTCGATGGTAAAGTTTACTTCCCTCTCGGGCGGTAAATTAGGTAGTTCAGATGGGAACACGTCCGGTAATTCATTTGCAATAGGAATGTTTGCTAGGATAATTTCCTTAGATTCTGTGACAATGACTGAAGCAAGAAAAGCTTCACATCCTTGCGAGATAAGTTTGCAAGCTTGTAGAGAAGATATAATGGTAGGATGCTTCTTGTATTTGATGCCAAGAAAAGAAAATCTTGGAAGACCGGGCTTTCGGAAAGATATAATCCTATTTCAGCAGTTGATGTAAGCATCATGGTCTACAAGCCAATCTACCCCTAAAATGGCATCATATCCTTTCATGTCAAGGCATACTAAGTTTGCGGGGAGATTGTGTCCTACCACTACCTCACAATCAGGATAATAGTTGGTAAGCTTAGTTCCAGATCCTAAAGGTGTAGTAATAGCGAGATCTGAAGGTAGGGAACTGATGCAGTTGGTAAGGTTTTTACAAAAGTGGTGGAGATAAAAGAATGAGAAGCACCAGTATCAAATAGCACGAATGCAGGACGAGAACAGATTTGAAGAGTACCTTCTATGAGCCCATCATTTTGATCCCTGGGCACTTCTTCTTCATCTATAACTGCATTGAGGCGAGCCTGCCTCCTACGTCCTCCATTGGTTGATTGTTCTTTCATAAGGGGGCAATCTGGTACACGATGCTCCCTACTCCCGCAACGCAAACAAGCACCTAGGCGCTTCCAGCATTCTTCAGCCGAGTGGCCGAATTTCTCACAAAAGGTGCATGGCGAGGCGACTTGCTCCTTCTCTTCTTTCACCGTTTTACTACTCTTTTGAGAACTTCCACCATTCCCGTTCCTTGATCTTTTCTTATTATCACGGCTTTTGTATGGTTCCGTGATGCTGAACTTCTCCTTCTTATAATGCCGATCAGAGCGTCGGCTAGATTCCTCTCCCTTTCCTTTCAACCTTTCGACCTTCTCTAAGGTCCTCTCGCATAAATATGCCCTTTGAACCATCTCCGCATAAGTGCGGATATTCTGTGTCCCCAGTTGTTGAATAAAACTGGGCCGTAACCCGTCCATAAATCGGTTTGCTTTTAATAAGTCTGTACTAATAAGGTGAGGTGCATATGGTGCTAGCCTTGAAAATTGTAATTCATACTCTGCTACTGTCATCATCCCCTGACGAAGGGAGGCAAACTCCATAGCCTTCCTTTCCTTGACATGCTCGGAGAAATATTTGGAACGGAATAAAGTGAGAAAACCATCCCATGTGTAAGGCGCATCGGCCGAATGTGCCGGAACCAATTTCCACCAAGTACGGGTGTCCTTATTTAACTGAAATGTCGCTAGACGGACTTTCTCCTGATCAATGCATTGTATAACGTCAAATATCCTATTCATCTCATCGATCAAATTTTCTGCTTCGTCTGGGTTGGAAGATCCATAGAAACGCGGAGGATTTAGACTCCGAAAGTTGCGATGAAGATCTCCTGCCCTTGCCCCTACACCACCTTGTGCTATAGTTTGCAGTGCCTAGGTGAGGCCGGCAATAGTTTGTTGCATACCGTCCCAATCTACGCGATGAGCCATGATAAAAATAATAAGGTACCTGAGAGAGAAAAATAACACTTGTTATTTCTCATGAAAACCAAATCTTAAAAGCTAATTAACTATCTTATCCCAGGCTCTACCCAATCCTCACATGGGTACGGAAATTCTTCCTTAGTTTATAGGTATGGGTCCTTAACCTTGGACTTATCCTATGACATGACTCTTTTCCCTAAGTCCTGAGACTTAGGCTCTGATACCAACTTAATTGTCACGCCCCGAGCCTTATTTACAGCGGAAGACTCGCTCGGGGAGCGCGAACAGCCGGTATGGTAAGCCTCTTGCAAGCAAGAACAATCAGAGCGCAAGACAATCACACACATAAATGCAATTGCACATGATTTAATCAAACTTCAACTTTATAAATGATCAATATTCATAATACAACCACTTTTCATCATCTTTTCCTTCTACTAGACTCAAGAAATAGGAAAATTACATTGACTCAATCTAAACATGATAAACTTCCTAAGTCTTCACTCTCATCTTTATAACACTTTCACTCGCTTCCGGACCCGCTACTATTATAGCCCGAATCCGAATCCGAACTATTTCTATCTCCTGAAAAATATTAGAAAGTAGGCCATGAGCACACTTGCCCAGTAGGTATATCAACATGAAGGCACTATTAAAGTAGTTAACATTTTTGCTCTAAATAAATAAGGTAAAATCATGCAATGCGACGATCATGCGATTAAATCAAAGTAACAAGATAACCATGTAAGATAGAATGATCAAGAATGAGCTAGCAAGAATATAACAAGAACATGGTATTGGCCTTCCATGAACAAGAATGTAACGAGATTGTACTAGCAAGCCACATATTCATCATACTAGTCTCTTTTGAGTACATAGTTCGTGAATTTCTGTGGAATATCAAGCAAGAATGTCATGTCGTGCCGTGGATCTTCACTTATTTATAGAAATAGTACTCCCAGCGCAATGCGACGCCAGTAGCATCATACCCCATGGTTTATAAAATAGTATGTTTCCGGCAATCAGCCGAGGGGACTAGCATAGAGCCCTTGAACACAATCAGTGCTCGATCGCATCTTCAGTTATAAATTAAGCTACTTCCACGCAATATAACAGTAAAGTATGGCCAAGAATATAGCACTTCCAATAATTCCATGATAACGAAAATCAATGAATGAATGCTTCAACGTAAGAATGTAGGAGTCAAGAAATAGACTTTAAACAATGTCATGCTCATAGAAATAAATCGACAGCATAACGGTATTTTCCTTAACTTCCATTTCATTTAGATCAATTTAAGCAATATGACAAGTTCTAGATCATCAAGGTTTGTCTAGAATCATTGGAATATCAACCCTTGGTCAAACCTTGGGTTAACATAAACAAGCTATGTAACGGTCATTGGCTGGGCCGTTACATTATGTAACGCGCCAGTAATGGGCCGTTACAGTGATCCGAGTCCAGAATGATAAAAATAGACCCAGAGGAATGTGACGGTCTGGCACTGGGCCGTTACGTGATCCTGACGGTCCAGTTCAAGGATGTTACATTTCAAGAATCAAAACCACGATAGAGTGTTCTAATTAATGGGCTTTCATTGGTACAACCAACTCGGCGTCCTAGTGGGAATCCCAGGCTCGCGGAGAATTACGGAGGCCTTGAAACAATGATTTCCTAGTCCATTGGAAGGAATATCCAATAGAGAGGTCCTCATGTCCAAGATTGTGTTCCTATAGTGCAAAGTGTGAACTAATGACAACAAACCGGAATATGTGCCATGTACTTATAGAATTGACTCTATTGACAGAGAGAGATATGTAAAATCAATGTAAAAATCATGATAAAAATTGTGTCAAAAATACAATGTTAAAAAGTCATGCTTTATAGTACAAAACTATATAATTTGGTTTCAAGAAACTAACATAACTCAAATACAAGTGAGATAACCAAAACATGCAATACCTATCATGAATAATCAAATAACCTTAAAATCACATGATTAGGTTTAAAACTTAGGTAACTAGGCTTTCACAATAATAATATTGGCAGGTTATATTCTGTCTTAGGGTTGACAGAACACAGAATATAATGGTCTGAGATATGGCGTCACAATGAAAGTGACGGTCAGGACCCAGCCGTTACGTGAATGTAACGCGTCTGTCTAAGCGCGTTAGAAACAACAGTGCAATTCAAATACCACAGAGTGTGTAACGGCCTGTCGTAGGGCCGTTACTTGAAAGTGACGGTCCTATGCTAGTGCGTTACAGTATCTGCTAACAGAAAACGATATAAGCATAAAGAGATCGATTCATATCATGTCTATAATCAAAATATCTTGAGTTTCTAGACATGATAACGAAGTATAGGTTATCTATATGCGTGGGTATTGATGAATAGATGGATAGTCAAGTCTTTAATCTTTAGTTAGGGCTAAGAGAAACATGATATGCATAGAGCCAATAAAACATGAAATTGATGATCAATCATGCATGAAATCCAATCAAAACAGAGGCTCTTAGTCCTATCACGTTGTTTTTGCCGTTCATGAGATAACCTACCTCTTACTTAGACTGTAGTTTCTGAATTTGGTTGAGAACCTTGCCCTAGATCCCTTCCTTCTCTTGTGACTTTTTCAGCAACTTCCTTGGGCTCTAACTCCACGACCTCTTGACCTAAAGATGTGAAATTCGGAGGGGAGTTAGTCTAAAGTATTGTAATCAAATACTTCTAAAGAACTTACCTGAGATAGTGACTCCTTACCTTGCTTCTTTACGTCCAAAAAGTAAGGGTCGCACAGTTCAGAACTATGCCCTATTTATAAGGTTTAGACTAGGGTTTGAGGATTAGATCGAGTTTAGAGTCCTTATTTCATCAACTTCTAATCCCTAAGAGTCCTTAGTATTATTATAACTCTTCCCAAGTCGATCCTTAGTGGATAAGATCTCAAAGTGTCAATCTTTTTATGAGTTCTTCCACTCACGGAACTAACAGGTTTGTAATGGTCTAGTGCCCACGCGTTACATGGATGTGGCGGTCTTACGATAGACCGTTACAGTCATCGTAGGTAGAATTTCTAAATCATTAAAACTCTTTTAATAATTATCTATATAATTATCTTATATAATTAGTATTTATCCTTAAAAAACCGTGGATAGGCTTAAATACCTTCTGGAACGTGGGCCAACTTAATGGGCCTGAGTTTAAAACCTATTGGACTTTACTTAAGTGGGTTGGGTTAACTGATTAACACTATTTGGCCTTTTAATGACTTATTTAATCAAATAGACCATTTATAAATTTATTTAGGCCTTTATAATTTCTGGAAAATTATTTAAAATTTCTGGGGCACTACAATCTACATCACCAGATCACCCATCACGTTGATGTAATAGGTTATATGTTCCTTCGGCGATCCTTGCCCGTTGAATTTATCAAACATTGGTGGCTTGCTGACGCCAGGGGGCAACCTATTAGCGGCATGATAGACCGGGTAAGGTACCTTGTACAGATCAAAAGAGGCATAATGATCATCACCTCTATCATCCAGCTTCATTTCAATCATCTATTCTATCATTAGTTTATTCACCATAGCTGGGTCCACCGGATCTGGGAATAAGTGGGCTTGCTGCATCTACACCATCGTCAACACCGTCGCCTGAGGTATAACAGCAGTCCCTTTATTTTGAGGAGCCAAATGTTGCATCAGTGGCATGCCCCCAGTGTGATTGAGTACTGGATGAGAAGCCGATGTCTGGGGTAAAGCTTCGAATGCATCGGCCCCTTACCATGATGTTTCAGGAGGGACTTCTGCCTACTTTGAGGCTGAAGGGTGCATACTTAGCTCGCTCAACAGCCTTTTCAGCATTTCAACCTCTTGCTAGTACTTATAAAGCAGCATCAACATAGCTGGATCATGCATGGAGGGCTAGGAACCTGGCTTCACCCTCCCAATGGAATATCTAGAGAAAGTATTGGCCTTTTTCCATCATTTTCAGCGGTGACCACATTCTCAGTCATGGTCATGGTAGCCATCTTTGTACTTGTTTCACCGGTGAGGGTCTGCAACGCCTCAGCTGTGGCCTTCCTTCTCCTTGTGAGAGGGCCTAGCCTCTCTATGAGCTTAAACATCTCATCATGATCTTCGGGTAGAGCTCCATAGTGGTCGGCCACTTCGACCATATTCCATGTGTAGACATGAAATTGCCCGCTTCTTCGCATCACCCTTCTGGCCGTTTGATCAGGGAAGGTTAATCTATCGAACACCAAGACTCTTGGTGTGGCCTCTTTATCGAGGGCAACCCATAACAACCTGACCCTACATCCTCCTTTTCTTCTAGGTTGACTTGTCATTCCTGGCCTTCTTCTGTAGCATTGACGACCTTCAATAGCCGCTGCCTCCCTAGGGAGGTATTTCCGAGGCTACATAAGTATCCTCGTATATCTTGGGTAATATCATCGTGCCCATTAGTAGGGAAAATCACCGGCAACGACACCCTCACACATGGCGGAGGTTTGTAGGTGAACTGCCCTCGTCTGGCTGTCCCACCATGATTTCTATCATGCAGACAGATATTCGACTGTCGAACGTAGGCCCAAAAAGTTGACTTATGGGATGCCCAGACTGGCATCTAAGTCTCCTCTTCTTGCCTCTCTTCCTTCCTTTCGAACCTGTCAACCATGACCGGTCCTGGTTGCAGTGGAGCTGGGGCCCGAACCTGCTTGGGCACCCACACTTACTTGAATTATGCTGGCTTTAGGGCCAACTCGCCCTTCAACTTGGACCCAGCATGGTTCGTTTTATCTTAGGCTAATGCCTGAAATGAGTTGCGCACTGGCACTATGGAAATTACCCTGTCAGCTACTATTTAGGCCTGTCGATTGTTCAGGAATATCCGAATGCCTCTGACTAGTACATATTTGCATGATATGGATAACCGGCTTGCAGCGCTCCGGCATTCTTCTTGGCCACTTTCTTTGCGATTGCAGTGTACCTCTTGCTAGTAGAAGCGCAGACATCAACGTTGTGGACGTAGTAGCCCACCATCTCAGCTTTCTTCGATGCAGCCTCCACAAAGTTGGAAGCTGCAAACTCCACCTCCGGGGTCTCGAGGAGGTTCACGAATGCTACCCTCAAGAAATTGGGGAAGCCAACGACCAGAGGGAAATCGTCGAACTTGATCGGCACCGCCAGATAACCATGTTCTGCATGGCCCGCAACGACAAGAGGCCCAAATATCACCGCCATTGCAGTTATCAGAATGTTACCTACAAGTTCAAACTTCAAAAAATTAGAATTTTATAAAGAGGCCATGGGACCCCTAACCCTGACGAAGAGTTGAAGGGAAGATCTAGTCCCACCGGGCATGTCAGACTTGTGGACATACTTTTTTTGTCTTTATCTTTATTTGCTTATTTACCTCTTTTATATCGTTTATTAGTGCATAAGCGTGCCAATCACAAAGTGATAGTTTGTACAAGCTTCAAAGACCAAGGTGGTCCCGAGCCACTAGTGCGCACCGTCTGACTTGATCATACGATAGTGGGTATTGGGTCGGGACCAGAACCCACCGTGCCATACAGGCCACAACATTAATTACATCTCTCTGAAAGAGAGACAACACTTGATTAATCACCAAGAAGAGGGGCCCTATTGTTGCATCTCTATGGTTTTGATGATGTCATACACCATAAGTCAAACATCATAAAAATTCTCACAAGAATGTGCCTTGGAGTGTGTGCATGATTAACTTATCGATCAGTAAGTGTGGAAGCCATTTCAGTGCGCATGGCATTTTATCGAATAGATTAAATTCTATGTTAGCTGCATCTCACGCATGATCAACATCGGTGCACATCCAGGGTTAGTATGCTAAGTCCGTGCAAGTCTGTGCATATCCCTGTAGCAGTGCATTTAAAGTCAATGCATTTCAATGTTCACATGAACATATGAGGTCAGTGCTATTTTTGGGTTTGCGTCTCATGCATAGTTGCGACCGAGTCTATGTCTCATGCTATTTTCATGTTTGTGTCTCTATTTGCGTCTTTGTTTGAGTCTCATGCACAACTGCGACCGAGTCTGTGTCTCATGCATTTGTGTCTTAGCATAACCTCGGTGCATAGTTTGCGTCTCATGCACATACTAGGGTCGTCTTATCTTGCGTCTCACATAGCCTAGTCGGTGCATGTCTAAGTCGTTGCATTAGCATCTCATGCATTATCTGTCTTGCATATTCAACCTCAGTGCAGGTTTTGGCTCGCACAAGTCGGTGCATATTAACATCAGTGCATACTTTGCCTCATGCAGGTCGATGAACGTTTCTGTTGATAAAGCATACAAGGTCACTGCAATGATAAAGATGGTGCAAGCTTTCAATACTGAAAACACAAACGAGGTCGGTGCATGTTTTCAGTCGGTGCATACTTCAACGCACAAGCGTAGTCGATGCAAGGTGTTAGTCGGTGCAATCTCTTCGCCAAGCAACGTCGGTGCTATGTTCTCCTTGACAACGTCTGCAGTAAGGTGGGTGCAAGGTTTTCCCAAACAAGGACTAAGGCAGCATGTGAGTGCGAACTAAGGCAGGCACATGTTTCCAGAAGGCTGGAGGCTGGCACATGATCCCAGGCAACTAATGAGTTGGCATGTGATCCAAGGACTATGAATAGAGGAACATTCTCGTTCCTGCCACGTGGACCAATGGGATTTCAGTAGGGCTCTTTTGCCTCATCCATACGGAGCCCCTGCTCCTATATAAGGATACCCAACCCTTCGACGAAGGGTGCTGGAGCTGCTAAGGGCTGAAAGCTAAAAGCTGACGTCTGTCTCCATCTGAGAAGAGAGTTTCCAGGAGCAAGAAAGAGAGTGAGAAACCCAATTCGAGTGAAGATAAAAAGAGAGAGAAGTTCCTGAGAGTAGCCAACCGTTTGAATCTGTTTATGCTTCTTTGAAGCTACATTCTCCAGTGTTTTCTTGTTTATTGTTTTTCATCTTTGATCTGAGTATTATCACTGTGTTTCTAGGTTCTCTCTGGTGTAGAGGAAGGGAGACAGTGTCTCCAGTTTGCAAGTGACAGGGGTGTCACTTGTGGGTTCCCTCCGGTCTGGAGGAAGGGAGACTGAGTCTCCGGTTGCTAGTAACAGGGTGTTGCTAGTGTTTTCCCTCTGGGTTGGAGGAAGAGAGGAGCATGTTCCTCTGGTCAAGCTGTGAGGCAGCCGTTGTCGCATACTGAGTCTGCTTTTCTTGCCTGTCTAGTGGTATCCTTGTCCGATGTGGATGAGGGGTGGACGTAGATTGCAGTGGGCAATCGAACCACCTAAAAACTCTTTTGTTTCCTTGTGTGATTGTTGCTTTGCCTTCTGGAGATTTCTGATTGTTGGCTGGTGGAGGTTGCCATCTACGTTGGCTTCTTTGACCCCTCATGTGCTCGATCAATTAGCTGTGTATTACCGATTGCTATCTGGGTGTTCATTTCATGATGAGCATATGTTCCTATCGAGTGTGAAGTCTTTGCATCTTATCTCTCGAGTCATATAGCATGATTTTCTGATCTGAGATTAAAATTGGGGTGATCTATTCATCCCCCCCTTCTAGATCACTTCGTACTAATTCTATCAATTGGTATCACAGATGGTTACCCAACATGTGGTCCAACGACCAGGGTAATTCCGGATCTGGCAATCCTCTCAATTTCATAGCTGAGGGATAGTCTATTAGCCGTCCCCCTTTCTTTGATGGTAATAATTATTTTTATTGGAAAAATAGGATGGAAGTCTTTCTGAGGGCGCAGAGCCACGAACTCTGGAGAGTGATCAACACAGGACCATACGATCTTCCACCTGATGAAAATGCATGGACAAAGGATCACATCAGGCTGTCATCAGTCAACTGGTCGACTCTAAACATAATCCTATACGCAGTTCATCCAGACGAGTACGCTAGGATATCAGCCTGCAACATAGCCAAGAAAATGTGGGATGAACTTGAGCTCATGTATGAAGGTACATCCCAGGTCAAAGCTACGAAGGTAAACATGCTAACTTCTAAGTATGAATTATTTAAAATGAATTCTACGGAGACCATTACCGAAATGTATGCCAGGCTGAAGTTGATCACGAATAGCCTCAAGGGTCTAGGGAAACATATCCCAGAAGCGGATCTCGTTAGAAAAATCCTCAGGTCATTGACTCCCTTATGGCACACTAAGGCCACTGTCATAGAAGAGTCCAGGGATTTGTCTAAGATGACTGTTACCGAATTAATCGGATCCTTGATGACTTATGAAATCATCCTAAAAGGGAATGTTGAAGAAACAAGTAAGAAGAGCAAGAACATTGCTCTCAAGGTGTCTCAAAGTGGGAGTGGTAGTAGCAGTAGCAGTAGTGGTGAGGAGTTTGAAAACTTCTCAGATCTAGATCAAGAGGAGCAGGCCTTACTAACTCGCAGATTTCAACAGTTCTTGAGATCCTAGGGCAAGAAGTTTAGGAAAATAATTTCTCAATCATCTGGTAGGAATTCTACCTCTAAAACTGGTAAATACAAGTCTACTGACAAGCTGACTTGCTTTCATTGTCACAAGCCTGGTCACATGAAAAGTGACTGCCCAGAACTTCAGAAGAATAACATCAAGGAGCAGAAGAAAAAGTCCAAAGCTATGGTATGCACCTAGAGTGATGAGGAGGAGGATGTCAAAGGAAATTCATCTGAAGAAGAAGAGGAAAAACTGTGTTTGATGGCCGACTCAGACACTGAGGTAAGCAACCCTTTTGAACACTACACTATAGATGACTGTGAGGACGCTTATGCTGATTTACTTATTAAATTTAACTGTCAAACAAAGGACTGCAAAATGCTAAATAAAAAATTAAATAGTGTAGTCGAGGAGGGAACGTGTCTGAAAGAAGAAAATGAGGTACTGAAGAAAAAATTGGAAGAGTTACACTCCTTGGAAAGTGAGAATAAAAATCTCCAAGATCATCTTGAACAAGCTAACAAGAGTCTGGATGAATTCAAGATAAGATTTCAAGAAGTGCAAAAGGAAAATGATCTTGCCTTTGAAAAATATGAAGCTATGAAAGCAGCCAACATAGAGTTATAGAAAATGAGTGAAACTCTGAAAAAGAATCTTGAAGATAAGCAAGATACCCTGGAAAAATTTGTGCAAGGAAAGACTAATCTGGACACACTGCTAGGTATGAGGGTTAATTTCAACATGGAAGGATTGGGATATAATCCCACCAATAAATGGCCATTTGAGTTTAAAACTACAACATTCTGTTCAGAAAAGGAAAAGGATAAGCTGGACACCCCATCCAGCTCAAACAGTAAATCCAAAGAATCTGGAAAAACAAATTTCACTCCACTAAGAAACATCAATAGAAATTTTCATGCTAAGGATGCAAAGCATCAGAGTAGCAAGACTACTCCTTCAAGGAACCCAGGTGTCTACAGAGTAAACCCTGCTCATTTCAGGAAAGTGAATCATGGCAACAATTGGAATGCTTTAACACAATGGAGTCATTATAGGGCACCCATTCAAAAATGGAATCACAACATGAAAAAATGGGCTTACACTAAACCCTCACAAAGGTTCCCCGATCAGAAAAGGTTCTGGAATAACCCTCAGAGAAAAACATATTATTGGAACAACTCACATGCAGCTAAGAATAAAATTCATCAAAAACCAAGAACCAGAGTTAATGAAACTCTACAAGTTGAAAATAAAAATTCTGTTCACAGGAAGGGAACCAGATAGCTCTGGATTCCTAAGATTTTCTTGGAAGGAATGAGTAACTTCTTTGGACCCAGCTTTTCTTGGGTTCCAAAATTTTCTTGTGTCTGATTTGATTGCAGGTTGGTCTGGCAGCTGAACACAATAGATGGTACCTAGATAGCGACTGTGCCAGGCACATGACAGGTGACAGGTCCAAGTTCAGTCAATTGGAAATGAAGATGGGAGGTATGGTTAAATTTGGAGGTAAGAATAAAGGTAAGATCATTGGAATAGAGACAGTTGGTAAGTCTCCTTCTAATGTGATTGAAAAGGTTTTGCTGGTAGATGGTCTACAACATAACCTGATTAGCATCAGTAAGCTATGTGACAAAGGTCACAGAGTAGTTTTTGAGAATAATGCATGCAAAATCTTTGAAATGAATTCTGACAAAATCATGTTTTTAGGACATAGGGTGAATAATGTCTACATGGTAGACCTTAATAAGAATACTGAAACAACTCTCTATCTTTCTGCTGATTCAAAAAATAATGCTTTTAACTGGCATTGGCGTTTAGGACATGCTAGTTATAGCACGTTAAATCAATTGGTGAAATTTGATCTGGTTAGAGGTCTGCCAAATATAAAATTCAACTCAATTTCAAAAATTTATGATGCCTATGCTCTAGGCAAACAAACCCGTAAGTCATTTAAACTGAGATCTGAGCCATTGTTTTCTAGACCAATGGAATTGCTTCATATGGACCTTTTCGATCCTACTAGAACTCAGAGTCCAAATGGTAGCAGGTTCGGTTATGTGATCATTGATGATCATTCTAGATTTTCATGGATCTTTTTCTTAGTAAATAAAAATGATGCTTTTCAAAAATTCAAACATTTTTTCAATAAGAACAAACAAGAAGGAAAACATAATATCTGCTCAATTCAATTTGACCATGGAGGTGAATTTGAAAACTCTATGTTTTCTGATTTTTATGAAAATGAAGGACTGACACACAAAGTTTCTTCTCCCAGGACACATGAGCAGAATGGAATTGTGGAGAGAAGAAATCGAACCATTGTGGAGATGGCCCGAACTATGCTGATTGAAAGCCAATTACCAAGAAAGTTCTGGGCAGAGACGGCCAACACATCATGCTGCACTATCAACAGGGCCATGGTAAGACCAGTGCATAAGAAAACCCCTTATGAGCTTCTGAAAGGTAAGAGACCAAACTCAGCCCACTTTAGAATCTTTGGTTCCAAATGTTTTATCCATAATAATGACAAGAACGACCTAGATAAATTTGATGCTAAAAGCTGTCCTGGAATATTTTTAGGATACTCTGAAGTGTCTAGAGCATATAGGGTTTTTAACATTTCTGAACAAAAGATTGAAGAGTCTCCACATGTCATTTTTGATGAAACAAAATGTGCCACTAACCTTGAAGATGATGACAGGGATTCTAAGCATAATGGAGAATTCATAGGGGGATAAACAAGAAGAGGAGATTCATCCAAGTGAAGCGCCAAATGCGCCAAACCAGGTAAGGCCAGCTGAAGCAGGTGAGTCTTCAATAAATGTTAGATTTCTGAAAGACCACTCTATTCAAAACATTATAGGAAATTTGAATGAACCCACTAGGACAAGGTCCTATTTTAGAGATGTAAATAACCATGACTTAGTTGCATTGTTATCTCAAATTGAACCCAAATCTATAGAGGAAGCTTTAAACAATGAATCTTGGGTTAATGCAATGAATGAGGAATTAGAACAGTTTGAAAGAAACAATGTATGGGAACTTGTTCCTAGACCTAAAAGTGCAGCTGTCATTGGAACAAAATGGGTCTTTAAAAATAAATTGAATGAAGATGGAATAGTTTCTAGGAATAAAGCTAGACTAGTGGCTAAAGGCTACTGTCATGAGTTTGGAGTAGACGTTGAAGAATCATATGCTCATGTTGCTAGGTTAGAAGCTATAAGAATCCTGCTAGCTTTTGCATGTTCTAAAAACATGAAACTTCATCAAATGGATGTCAAAAGCGCATTTTTGAATGGTTTTATTAAAGAAGAGGTTTTTGTAGATCAACCACCTGGATTTCAATTGTCTTCACATCCTAACAAAGTTTTCAGGTTGAACAAAGCCCTGTATGGACTGAAACAGGCCCCTCGGGCTTGGTATGAAAGGCTGACAGAATTTCTGCTCAGCAAGGGCTACAGAAGAGGTAAGGTGGATCAGACCTTGTTTACAAAGGTACTAAATAAGAACCTCATCATAGTTCAGGTATATGTAGACGACATAGTTTTTGGTTCAACATGTACTGAACTATGTAGAGAATTTGCTGAAATGATCTCAAATGAATTTTAGATGAGCATGGTAGGTGAATTAAAATATTTCCTTGGATTGCAGGTGCAGCAATTGGAAGATGGGTGCTTCATCAGTCAGACCAAGTATTCAATGGAATTTCTCAAGAGATTTGGGATGGACAACTTGAAGCACATTTCAAGTCCAATGGGTACCAACACTTCTCTATATGTAGATGAATCGGGTCAGGAAATTGATGCAAAGCTATACCGAGGTATGATAGGATCTCTACTCTATTTGACTACGCCGAGACCTGATATCCAATTCTGTGTAGGTATGTGTGCTAGATATCAATCTAGGCCTACTGAATTGCATTTAGCTACTGTGAAAAGAATCTTTAGAGACATTTCTGGAACTCATAACTTAGGACTGTGGTTCCCTGCATCAAATGCTTTAGATGTTGTTTCATATACTGATACTGATTACGCTGGCTGCAAACTAAATAGGAAGAGCACTAGTGGACATTGTCAGTTCTTAGGTGGGTGTCTAGTTTCTTGGGGTTCCAAGAAGCAGCACTCTATGGCCCTCTCCACTACAGAAGCTAAGTACATAGCTGTAGGGAGCTGTGGTACAAAGGTGATTTGGATCAAAAATCAGCTTCAGGACTACCTAGTAGACTTAGACTGCACACCCATTTACTGTGATAATACTAGTGCCATCAATCTTGTAAAGAATCATGTCTTGCATTCACGAACTAAACACATAGAAATTAGACATCATTTTATTAGGGATGAGGTGTCTAAAGGAACTTTTGAATTGATCCATGTTGGCACTGCAAATCAAATAGCTGATATTTTCACTAAGCCACTGGATACGACAAATTCAAAACTCTAAGGAGAGAATTAGGCATCTTCAAATCTTCATGAACTCCATGAATAAAATGCTTTCATGTTTCTGTGCCAGCTTTTATCATACTTCAATAAAAATTGAATAGCATGTTAATGATTTTTTTTTGCCATTCAGCATGAGTATGTCTGCAAATAAGGTCATGATGTGAGGGGGAGTTTAATCCTTTTCCCAGCTAATAAGTTGAAGAGTTGCATACACTGCATTCATTTTGCTTGAATTTCATATCATTCAGTGAGGGGGAGTCATCCATGTGAAGGTGTTTCTGCATCACATGTCCTTGAATAGAGAGCATGTCAGGTAAAGCATCTCTAGCTGGTCAGTCTGTGTAGGTGGAAAGATCTTAAGAGATTTTTGTGGCTGCTGCTTCTATTGAAAGAACTTATACAGTCCATTCACAGAGAGTAGAATTTCATTCATGTCTTAAACCTTTAAGTCTGAGCAACTGATGTATTCCTAGAATCTTCTATCTAATAAATTAGCTGATACGTAGATAAAGGGTCGGAAGTATATCTTCTTACATATCTCATGATCATGGAACAAGCTAAACTCATATGTCATAAAACCTACTAAAACTTGAAACCTAGACTTCAGGGAATTAATTCCATCAGAATTGAGTGCTTCTGGTATTGTCTTCAAACATTCCATGTCAAAAATTTAAAAGGGATAAAAATATCCAGAGCAATGGTCTGATTACTAAGAAACTAGGTAATTCATTAAAGAAATGAGTATCTTCCTATATCATGAAGTATCAGATTAACTCTGTTTAAATATTGCAAAAATATTTCCTATCTGATCATGACAGAGCAATGGTAGCAAGGTGGTGAGTAACTAGGGAGTCTGGCCTCTAATCAAGGTGTCTCCTCAAGTAAAACAAACCATCTCACTTACTAACTCTATTCTCTAAAAGAGAAGTGATGCGGTTTTCACATTGAGTAACTGGGGATTCAGACCTCTAATCAAGGTGTCTCCTCATGACAAAAGGTGTGAACTACCAAATTAATTATTGATTTCTATGCTGCTTATTAAAGAAAAATCAGTCAACTCCCTTATCTTTACTCATTGTTGCGGACTATTTGTCCTCAATACTTCAAGAACCATTTCTGTGGACCAGTTTCTTGCAGTCTACTAAGTACAATTTTTGGTCAGATCCCTCTTGACATATCTGTTCATACTTGTTCTCCATCATATCTTCTGTACGTAGATAAACTTCAATCTTACTTTAGCTCTCTCTTGTTTACTAGAATTTGAAGAATCTACGCTTACTTTTGTTCTCCTACTTAATCTTTTAAGATATGATCATGGGTCATTCTACACTGTGATAAAACTGTATCTTTTTTGTCACTTGTCCAGCAGCTGCATATCTCCTCAATTTCTTTTTGATAATGTCAAAGGGGTAGTGATTCTGGTAGTGTTTCTGGCAGCTGGTGATAATTATGGTAGGAGTCAGTGGTTAGTGATTAGTGCTGAGTTTACGTTTGGCTGAAGTTTGTGTCAATGTGAAGGTTTCTGAACGCATATATCATGAACTGCTTGCATATCTTGATGATATTATGTTTTGGCTTGAGCTGGTCTGCTGTTTAGAGCTGGCAGGAATTAGTGCGTATGTTGTGATTGCATGCTTGCTTAATCATCCTTATTGAGTGTACTGATAATTGATTGACTCATAGTGCTACCATCATCAAAAAGGGGGAGATTGTTGCATCTCTATGGTTTTGATGATGTCATACACCATAAGTCAAACATCATAAAAATTCTCACAAGAATGTGCCTTGAAGTGTGTGCATGATTAACTTATCGATCAGTAAGTGTGGAAGCCATTTCAGTGCGCATGACATTTCATCGAATAGCTTAAAGTCGATGTTAGCTGCATCTCACGCATGATCAACATCGGTGCACATCCAGGGTTAGTATGCTAAGTCCGTGCAAGTCTATGCATATCCCTGTAGCAGTGCATTTAAAGTCAATGCATTTCAATGTTCACATGAACATATGAGGTCGGTGCTATTTTCGGGTTTGCGTCTCTATTTGCATCTCATGCACAGTTGCGACCGAGTCTATGTCTCATGCTATTTTCGTGTTTGCGTCTCTGTTTGAGTCTCATGCACAGCTGCGACCGAGTCTGTGTCTCATGCATTTGTGTCTTAGCATAACCTCGGTGCATAGTTTGCGTCTCATGCACATACTAGGGTCGTCTTATCTTGCGTCTCACATAGCCTAGTCGGTGCATGTCTAAGTCGTTGCATTAGCGTCTCATGCATTGTCTATCTTGCATATTCAACCTCGGTGCAGGTTTTGGCTCGCACAAGTCGGTGCATATTAACATCGGTTCATACTTTGCCTCATGCAGGTCAATGAATGTTTCTATTGATAAAGCATACAAGGTCGCTGCAATGATAAAGATGGTGCAAGCTTTCAATACTGAAAACACAAACGAGGTCGGTGCAAGTTTTCAGTCGGTGCATACTTCAACACACAAGCGTAGTCGGTGCAAGGTGTTAGTCGGTGCAATCTCTTCGCCAAGCAACGTCGGTGCTATGTTCTCCTTGACAATGTCTGCAGTAAGGTGGGTGCAAGGTTTTCCCAAACAAGGACTAAGGCAGCACGTGAGTGCGAACTGAGGTAGGCACGTGTTTCCAGAAGGCTGGAGGCTGGCACGTGATCCTAGGTAGCTAATGAGTGGGCAAGTGATCCAAGGACTATGAATAGAGGAACATTCTCATTCCTGCTGCGTGGACCAATGGGATTTCAGTAGGGCTCTTTTGCCTCATCCATACGGAGCCCCTACTCCTATATAAGGATACCCAACCCTTCGACGAAGGGTGCTGGAGCTGCTAAGGGCTGAAAGCTAAAAGCTGCCATCTGTCTCAATCTAAAAAGAGAGTTTCCAGGAGCAAGAAAGAGAGTGAGAAACCCAGTTCAAGTGAAGATAAAAAGAGAGAGAAGTTCCTGAGAGTAGCCAGCCGTTTGAATATGTTTATACTTTTTGAAGCTACATTCTCCAGTGTTTTCTCGTTTATTGTTTTTCATCTTTGATCCGAGTATTATCGCTGTGTTTCTAGGTTCCCTCTGGTGTAGAGGAAGGGAGGTAGTGTCTCTGATTTGCAAGTGACAGGGGTGTCACTTGTGGGTTCCCTCCGGTCTGGAGGAAGGGAGACTGAGTCTCTGGCTGCTAGTAACGGGGTGTTGCTAGTGTTTTCCCTCCGGGTTGTAGGAAGAGAGGATCCTATTTCTCTGGTCAAGTTGTGAGGTAGCCGTTGTCGCAAACTGAGTCTATTTTTCTAGCATGTGCTAGTGGTATCCTCGTCTTGTGTGGACGAGGGGTGGACGTTGATTGCAGTGGGCAATCGAACCACCTAAAAACTCTTTTGTCTCCTTGTGTGATTGTTGCTTTACCTTCTGGAGATTTCTGATTGTTGGTTGGTGGAGGTTGCCATCTACGTTGGCTTCTTTGACCCCTCATGTGCTCGATCAATTAGCTGTGTATTACCGATTGCTATCTGGGCGTTCATTTCGTGATGAGCATATGTTCCTATCGAGTGTGTAGTGCTTTGCATCTTATCTCTCGAGTCATATAGCGTGATTTTCTTGATCTATTCATCCCCCCCTTCTAGATCACTTCGTACTAATTCTATCACATATAGCCTAAAGTTTATATTAACAAAATAAAATAGACAATTCGAAAACATATCAAAATTTCCCATTTTAGAGTGAGTGCGTTTAGGAGTATTTATTTGCTCATCGCATGTTTCATGCTCAAAAGGTATTTTGAGTCGGAAACATAGTAGAAGCATGAATGGAATTTAAAAGAAATGTATGCTGGAGATACGACAAGTTTGATGTTTGATGATGAGAGGAGCGGGATGAACCCCGATAAAAATAGTTCAGATTTAGAAGGATATTGGCCCAAGACAAAGTCAGGCCATGGCTACTACCGGGTGGTCCCCGAGATCAAAACCTAGCTTTTGAAGGCTAGTGTATGTTCTCTTAATACAAGGTCTAGGATATCATGCGTGAGAATGTGAGAGGTCCTCTTCTTTTGTGTTCTTATTATTATTTATTTATTTATCATTATACTTATGGTTTATTATTTGTTTATTTATTTAAGGGGTCAGTCAACACAAGCCAATTGAATTTTTCCCCCTAAAGCCTTCTCCTTTTTCTTTTGATGCCCAAGCCACGGTTTTAACTTGATGGGTTGAGGATTATTAGGTTATCATTCCCTCCCTCTTTGTTTCATTCATTTCTTTAACATACATTTATTATTATTTATTATTATTTTATTTCATTTATATTTTATTATTTGTATTATTTTTATTACATATTATTATTTTTTATTATAAACTAGGCTGGTAAGAGCAGGCTGCAGACTCAGTTGACTGGGTCGACTGAGTCTGTAGGTCAGTTGACCTAAGTCGACTTACTTTGCAAACTCAGTCGACCTAAGTTGACTGAGTCTGCAAGTCAGTCGACTTAAGTCGGCTTAACTTATGGGTTTAATCGACCTAGGTCGACTGATTTCTGCAAGTAAGCCGACCTAAGTCGACTAAATTTGTAAATTCAGTTGAATTGCCCCATACTTCTCCCTTTTTTGTGTTGGGTTGAAATAGATTGGGAGTGTTCTTAAGAAAGGGAAACTCAAAGGTTTATCCAAAGAGTGCTACCTCAAGTGTTGTGTTTTGTATGGGGACTTTAGTCCCACATTGAAAAATACAAAGAGGTGAGGGGACCTTATAGTTCATAGGGCCCCCTAGACTATGTCTTATAGACAATAGTGGAGGTAAGCTAGGACCTATCACACGCACGCACGCGCCGGGCCGAGCAGGGCTGGGCGGGCGCGCGTGTGTGAGGTACGGGTCCAGCCGGCTTGCCTTGGCACCTTTCTGGATTTCTTTTTACTGTTTTGCCCTTTCTTGGAGAGAAAGAGGGGTCTCCGAACGGTTTTTGTTTGGAGGCGGACCGTCGCGGGCGTGGGTATTACAGGAGTGATTAGCATTACCCTAATTACGGGTTATCCTATTTTGCTGTTCTACTTCCCCTAGGAATCGCTCGCGTTCCGCTCTCTCTCTCTCGTCTCCGTTAGTCGCAGCCGCTGCTCTGCCTCCCTTGCATATCACCAACATCGTTCGGCCGTCGACGTCTTCTTCATCGCTGTTCGCGCACATACGACGCTCTCTACTGCTGTATTTCATCGGTGATCGGTGCATGTTCTTCGACCTAGATATTTTTTCTTTCAAGAAGAGATCTAGGTTTCTCGCGTAGCATTTTCTTTAGATTCTTAAGAGTGCGCTTAAGGGTCTTGTGTTAGTAGTCATATCCTGGGGGAAGACAACCATACTCATCGCACTGTTCTTGTGAGGGGTGATATCTTCTCTAAGGGGAGTCTCTTTGAGACGCTTCTACTCCATATTATTTACTACATATTTACTTGTTCTACAACCATGTTTTACACTATGATCATGCTTATTAATTTTGTTTCTTGGCTGTTCTTTGTTGAATCAACCCCATATGCATGTATGCTCTGGTTTGCCTTGTATGTATTATGGTCCGGTTGTTGCCATGATGTTGCCCTATTACACTGTTTATTCCCATCAGTCTTAGAGAAGATATCATTCATGGCATCGTCATCTTCAATGAGTTTTGGAACCAGGGTGGACATGTCTGGGATGCCCGCGAAATTTGCCGGGAAACACTTTAAGCGTTGGCAACAACGCATGAAGATGTGGTTCACCATGGTTGGCCTAATCTCATTGTTAGAGTCGGACCCCCCTATGATAGATGAAAACGACCCAGAGAGTGCTAAGAAGGTTGAAGAATGGACCACTAAAGATAGGTTAGGACATGTGTGCATTCTAACTGCACTGTCGGATGTCCTGTTTGATGTCTATAGTACTTCCACCTTCAACACTACTAAAGCTCTGTGGAACGAACTTGATCGGAAGTACAATACCGAGGACCAAGGTCTGGAAAAGTACTCCGTGGGCAAGTTCCTTAAATTCCAGATGGTCGAGAATAAGTCTATAGGGGAGCAGGCACATGAGCTTCTACTTATGTTCCATGGTTTGGCTGAGGCAGACATGAAAATGCCTGAAAAGCTTCAAGTCATGTGCATCATAGAGAAATTGCCTAGATCCTGGGAGGATTTTGGCATGGGCCTCAAGCACCGCAAAGGGGCTATCTCTCTTGATGATTTGATGAGGGATGTAGCCATTGAAGAGGAACATAGGAAGGAAAAGCCCAATATGCCTGTGGATGCAAGTGCAAACCTAGTAATGAAGCATAAGGGTAAAGATCCAAAAGGCAAGGCCAAGGTTGATTCCACTGTTCAGATAAAACCTAAGGGAAAGATAAAGAAGAAGAAGGTACTGGGACAGTGCTGGAATTGTGGTGACAAGGGTCACATGCACAATGATTGTCCTAAAAAGAAGGAAAAATTGCTGAACAAAGCCGTGCTGACCCATGAAATCCCAGCACAGGTCCATGTGGTGACTAGGGGATCTTCTTCTGGTATGGAGTATGTTTCTCTAAATCCTCAATTATTTACTATTTATGAACCAAATGAGTGGTTGGTGGACACTGGAGCCAATGTGCATCTATGTGCTGACAGGGCTAATTTTATGTCTTATCAGGCAACCCATGATCGCTCCGTGACAATGGGAAATGGAAGTACAGCTAGGGTGCTAGGAGTTGGACGTGTGAACCTGAAGTTTACTTCAGGGCGTGTTCTTACTCTTTCCTTAGTGTACCATGTTCCTAGTGTTAAGAGGAACATTTTATCTGGTTCTGTTTTAGTGAGGGAGGGTTATGAATTGAACTTTAAATGTAATAAAGTTGTTATACTCTATCTGAAGACTTTTATTGCTAAAGGTTATCTTTCTGATGGTTTGTTTAAAATCTTTGTGGATCATGTGATGAACAGAAATGTGGATGATAGTGCTTCAATTTCTACTTCTGTTTCTGTTGCTTATAATGTTATAGATTCATCTGAATTATGGCATGCCCGTCTAGGTCATCTTAATTTCAATTCTTTGAAACGTATGATGAACCTGAAATTGATTCCTGAGCATACTGTTGATAAAACTAAGAAATGTGATATATGTGTACAGGCTAAACAACCCAGAAAACCTTTTCATTCTGTGGTTAGAGATTCAGAGATTCTGGATCTGGTGCATTCAGATATTTGTGAGTTTAATGGTGTGTTGACTAGGGATCATAAAAAGTATTTCATTACCTTTATTGATGACTGTAGTAGATACTGTTATGTGTATTTGCTTAGATCTAAGGATGAGGCTTTGCAAAAGTTTATCATCTTTAAGAAGGAAGCAGAAACACAATCTAGCAGAGTTCTTAAGAGGTTGAGGTCAGACAGAGGAGGAGAGTATACTTCTAGTCTGTTTGTGGAATATTGCCAAGATCATGGCATTATTCATGAAACAACCGCCCCATACTCTCCTCAGTCTAATGGGATAGCAGAAAGGAAGAACCGGGTATTCATAGATATGGTCAACTCTCTCCTGCAGAGTTCGGGACTACCAAAGTATATGTGGGGGGAAGCTTTGAATACGGCTTGCCTTATTCTGAATCATATTCCCCTGAAATATAGAGATAGTAGTCCAATTGAACTTTGGAGAGATAGGAAACCTAGTTTGAAATTTCTCAAAGTGTAGGGGTGCCTTGCAAAGGTACTTGTTCCTGAGCACAAGAGAAAGAAACTAGGGCCTAAGACAGTTGATGCCGTCTTTCTAGGCTATGCTGAAAATAGCTATGTGTACAGGTTTCTGGTTATTAAACCAGAAATTCCTGGCATAGATGTTAACACCATAGTCGAGTGAAAATATGTTTCCCATGAAGACTGGTTTGCCTCAACATTTCACTTCTGAGACTGTGGCCTCTACATCTGATTCTATTCCAGAACATGTGGAAAGAATGACAAATGTGGGGGCTGATGCGTCCGAACCTAATCCTGATACTTGTGATTAAGAAGAGGTTGAACCAAGAAGGAGTAAAAGACAAAGGGTAGCCAAGGATTATGGAAGTGATTTTGTTACTTTCCAGATCACGGGTGACCCCCCAACCTTTCGAGATGCCATGGCTTCACCGGAAGCAAGGCACTGGAAGGATGCCATTAAGAGTGAGATAGATTCTATTCTTGCTAATTGCACTTGGGTGTTAGTTGATCCTCCTCCTGGTTCAAAAACCATTGGATGCAAATGGGTCTTTAAGAAGAAACTAAAGCCAGATGGAACCATTGACAAGTATAAAGCTAGGCTTGTGGCTAAGGGTTTCAAACAAATGGAGGGGATAGATTACTTTGATACCTATTCCCCTGTCACTAGGATGACCACAATCAGAGTGCTTGTAGCACTGGCTTCCTTATATAATCTGACTGTCCATCAAATGGATGTCAAGACTGCCTTTCTTAAAGGTGATCTTGATGAAGAGATTTATATGGATCAGTCTGAAGGATTTGTGGCTCCAGGTAGTGAAAACCAAGTTTGTAGACTTATTAAGTCTCTATATGGTTTGAAACAAGCCCCTAAGCAATGGCATGAAAAGTTTGACATAACTATCATGTCATTTGGCTTTGTAGTCAATGAGTTTGACAAGTGTATCTATCACAAAGTTAAGGGTAATGAATATGTAATCTTATGCCTATATGTAGATGATATCTTGTTATTTGGAAGCAATTTGAGAATTATAATTGAGACTAAATCATTCTTAAGTAGCAGATTTGAAATGAAGGATATGGGTGAGGCAAATATAATTCTGGGGCTGACTCTTATTAGATCAGCTGAAGGGATAGCAATTTCTCAATCTCACTATGTTGAGAAAGTTTTGGAGAAATTTGGCTATCAGAATTGCAAAGCTGTCTGTACACCCTATGATCCTTCTAAAATTTTCTGAAAGAACATGAGTGGTGATCTTGTGTCTCAATTACGGTATTCTCAGGTTATAGGAAGCTTAATGTATCTTGCAAACTGTACTAGACCAGACATTTCATATGCTATGTCTAAACTCAGTAGATACACGAGCTGTCCTGACCATACTCACTGGGAAGGCTTGGATAGGGTACTGAGGTACCTAAAAGGTACCATGACCCTGGGCTTGCATTTTCAAAGATTCCCTGCTATTCTTGAGGGATATAGTGATGCAAGCTGGATAGCTGAAAACTCAGGGAGTAATGGTGTCACAGGGTATGTTTTTACTCTGGGAGGTGGTGCAGTCGCCTGGAGGTCGACTAAACAAACCATCTTTTCTCGGTCTACTTTTGAGGCTGAATTGTGTGCTTTGGACACAACTGGTTTGGAGGCTGAATGGATCAGAGGTCTTCTGTCTGAACTTCCTCTGATTAGTCAGTCTATACCTGCGATCTCTGTGCATTGTGACAATATGACCACAATTGCAAAGGTCAAAAGTTCAAAGTACAATCAAAAAGAAAGGAGACACATTCATCTCAGACTTAAGTCTGTAAGGGAATTAGTGTCTCAGGGAGTGATAGCTGTGGACTTTGTTGGTACCAAGGACAATATAGCTGATCCTCTGACTAAAGGACTTAATAAAAGTCAAGTTCAAAAGTTTAGGATGGGGATGGGACTGAAACCCATCAGTTGTTCTCCTACAATGACAACCCAACCTATCTGAGTAGAGATCCTACAAAGTAGGTTCAATGTGGTAATAACAAGTTGTTGAGAGGACTGAAGGCACTTAATTTAGACAGATACTTTGTATCTGAGTTCCTCCCCTGTAATCCTAAACAAGCTAGTGCCTGTTACTGCAAGTTAAGGTTGAGTTATACACTCTTAATGGGTTCAAGCCTGGAAAGGCAGGATGTTAGCAGTGCATCCTTGGAGAAGCCCACCTAAGTGAGTACTACTGTGCGGCCGCAGTTAAAGAGTTGGGTTATTCTTGATGCTCATGAATCAGGACAGGGCGCATGGCCTTTAAAAACGCCAGTTACTCTTTTTGCTACCAATGAAACCTTATACCATGTTGTTTTCCTATAAGTAACCTTCACATCAAGAATCAAGTTCAAGATTTAGTTCACTTCGATTCTGTGGGGGGGTGAAAATTGGAACACTTAGGTGAAGGTTCAAACCCGAAAGGTACCTTTACTGAAAGCATGATATGTTTATGTCTCTTATGTATGTTCCCTTTCTCAAACCTTGAGTTTGTGGGGGAATGTTGGGTTGAAGTAGATTGGGAGTGTTCTTAAGAAAGGGAAACTCAAAGGTTTATCCAAAGAGTGCTACCTCAAGTGTTGTGTTTTGTATGGGGACTTTAGTCCCACATTGGAAAACACAAAGAGCTGAGGGGACCTTATAGTTCCTAGGGCCCCCTGGACTATGTCTTATAGACAATAGTGGAGGTAAGCTAGGACCTATCACATGCACGCACGCGCCGGGCCGGGCGGGGCTGGGCGGGCGCGCGTGTGTGAGGTGCAAGTCCAGCCGGCTTGCCCTGGCACCTTTTTGGAGTTATTTTTACTATTTTGCCCTTTCTTGGAGAGAAAGAGGGATCTCCGAACGGTTTTTGTTTGGAGGCGGACCGTCGCGGGCGTGGGTATTACAGGAGTGATTAGCATTACCCTAATTATGGGTTATCATGTTTTGCTGTTCTACTTCCCCGAGGAATCGCTCGCGTTCCGCTCTCTCTCTCTCGTCTCCGTCAGTCGCAGCCGCTGCTCTGCCTCCCTTGCACATCACCAACATCGTTCGGCCATCGACGTCTTCTTCGTCGCTGTTCGCGCAGAGACAACGCTCTCTACTGCTGTATTTCGTCGGTGATCGGTGCATGTTCTTCGACCTAGATATTTTTTCTTTCAAGAAGAGATCTAGGTTTCTCGCGTAGCATTTTCTTTAGATTCTTAAGAGTGCGCTTAAGGGTCTTGTGTTAGTAGTCGTATCCTGGGGGAAGACCGCCATACTCATCGCACCGTTCTTGTGAGGGGTGATATCTTCTCTAAGGGGAGTCTCTTTGAGACGTTTCTACTCCATATTATTTACTACATATTTACTTGTTCTGCAACCATGTTTTACACTATGATCATGCTTATTAATTTTGTTTCTTGGCCGTTCTTTGTTGAATCAACCCCATATGCATGTATGCTCTGGTTTGCCTTGTATGTATTATGGTCCGGTTGTTGCCATGATGTTGCCCTATTACACTGTTTATTCCCATCATTTTGTTTATTGCTGTTACTCTAATTTCATAAATTAAATTCTTTTCTCCTTTATTCTTTGTTTCAAATATTTCTTTCCATCCATTCTTTTCTTTCTCTTCTCTTTTTTATCCTTCCTTTTAATAAGCCAAGGGGACTCTGAGAAATCAATCAATAGAGTCAAAACTCTGTCAACTGATTTTTCACCACTGTCGACAGAAGTTGGCCTCTGTTGACAGAGGTTGGCCCCTGCCGCAAGAACACAGATTTTTTTGTTTACTTACTTTTGTTTGTTTTTTGTTTATTTTGTTTATTTTGTTTGTTTGTTGTTAAGAATCTTCTTTTAATTTAATAGATGGTGGGATTATTAGGCTTTCCTTCCCCCGTTATTTTATTTTGTTGAAGAATGTTTTGATTATGACAAAACTTTGTGTATGTTATGTGTGGTTGCATATGTGTGGTTCATGCCTTGAGATTTGCGTTGAAAATTTGACCTATATATGTGTAAATGGATATTTTTCTTTTGAAGCATTTTGTTCACAAAGCATGTTTAATGATGTTGGTCTATTATCCCAGAAGTTTTTGTGAAATCAAGGCAAAGCATCATGCCTAGATGAAAAGCAACACAGGCAAAAAAAAGTCTTATGAAGGTAGACAGATTTCTGGTAAGGGCCTACAGACTTTTTGACATTCAGTCGACCGACGTGTTTTTGGTCGACAGATTTTTTGTCTGATGTAGCAGACTGGCCATCCGAGTTTTGGAGTAAAGCAAACATAAAGTGCTGAAGCTTCTGAGGATTTAAAGGCTTCCTGAAGAAGACATTTAATGTGAGAACATGATTAAAAGCGGGTAGGCTACGTTGAGGAAGATGGGCAAAAGGACTGTGAATTTCAGTCGACCTTCAGAGTTCAAGTTTACAGATTTTATGGAAAATATGTCGACCTTCAGAACATAGGTCGATAGTTATTCACTAAAGTCGACAGATTTCTTTTATTTAAGTCGGACGTTTGTAGCATCAACTAAAGCTATAAGGAAAACCCAATTCAACTCATCTGAAGCTTCAAAAAGGTTAGCACACACTCTGGGTCATCTCATCTAAGCCTACTAGTCATCAGAAGAAGGCAAATTTAGTCTAGCAGCAACTACATTGCAAGTGTTCAATGAAATGCTGCTATGATCAGTAAGACAACAGAAGAGTCCATGGCACTTCTGATATGTCAGCAAAGGCCAAGTAGCAACCCTTCTGAAGCGTCTCAGCTCAAGCCAGTAGCGTATGCAAGTCAACAAGGGTCACCAACTCAAGTGAAGATGACTTATTTCAAAGCCAAGTTCAAGCCAGCAAAAGTCAAGCCGTGCAAGCAATAGAATTCAACAGCAACACCAGTAGCATTAGCAAGTAAGAATTGCTTGAACTCAATTTTTCAATTTGTTGTGCAAGCAACAAGAGAAGCAGATAATAGTCAAGGCCTGGTTAGTCAACTAAATGCCAGTAACAACTCCAGCACTGTCTAGCATCCAATCAACATCAATAGAACTAACAGCAAGCAGCAACAAAGGCAATTGAAGGATGCGTCGACTCAATGCACTCAAGGAGTCGATGCAACTAAAGAAAAGTCAATGGAATTCAGAGGGACTATCAATCAAGTATGTGTTTAGGGTGTGTCGACGCAATGAGCTAACTGCGTCGACACAATAGGTGCAGCCAAGAGTATGAAGAGAAGCATATGTCTTTTGAATGAATTGCAACAATGCCATCAATTCAGCAATAGCAAAGTCAAACTTCAAAGAAGCATCAGGTAGCAACCAAATTCAATTAAATAGCAACTCTACAGCATCTGTTTGATGAAATACCACTATGTAAACAAGCCAGCATCAACAGCTCGAGCAGCAGTTCAAGGCATGATATCAACATTTGTGGAAGCACCAGTGGGCCAGTAGCATCAGCATGAACAAGTAGCAAACTAGGCACGGCAACCACAACAGCAGTTTCAGCAAGCTACAGCAGGATCACCGGCAGCTTAGAAGCTAGAGCCAGAAGCGACAATAAACTAGCAAAACTCACAAGCACATTAGTTTGTTGTACAAGCAACAGTAGGAGCAAATGCCAACAACCAAGGATCTCTCTCTCTCTTGACATTTGAAGAGTGTGTGTCGACACACATGATAAGTGTGTCGACCTATCTAGGTAGTTTTCTAATTTTTTTCAGATAGAAGCATCTCCACAAAAAGGGTCGACCCCCTCAAGAACTGGGTCAACCCCTGATCAGCTTCTAGGGCCAGACAAAAGCATCTCCACGGTCGACCCCCTCAAGAAAAGAGTCGACCCCTGATCAGCCTCCAGGGCCAAACAGAAGGAACTCCACAAAAGGGTTGACCCCTTCTAGAAAAGGGTCGGCCCCTTCTGTTAACACCCTTGGAGCGATTTTTGTGAACTAAGCACATGAGTCTTCCTGGGCACAAAAGTCCAAGTCCCAATGATTGGAAAGCACATAGCTTGATAGTCCAAGGTTGTAGAAGGACTTTTTGGTAGAGGATATTCTATCTTTACAGGTAGACTAATCACAAAATGGGCTAGAAAAAGGCATTATCTGTTAACTCTCTGCCTTGGAGAAGAAGCCACCATGGGCGTGTCCTACATGAATACTATTGGAAAACCAATGAGTGGTCATTCGTACTTCATCTTCAAAGGGCCAGATAGTGGCCATTCTTCCTAGAATCTTGAATCTTCTAATGATCTAGACGCCTCAAATTTTCATCTATTAAGATCAAGGGTTTAGGTTCAATTTACTGCATATAAGAAGAACACGATCTCCATCTGAGAAAGGTGGCAAGCCCATTTTCACTAAAAGAAGAAGTTCGAAGAGAAGCCTAGCTCGTCCAGAGAAGAGAAGAGAAAAGAAGGAAGAAGAAGGAAGGAAGAATAGAGTGGCTGAGTGCATCCCCCATCGAAGGTGCCATAGAGAGAAGAGAGTGAGAAGAGAAGAAACAGAAGGAAGATCTGCTCGAGATACTAGGCAGACATTGAAGAAGAGATCGAGAGAGCTTTGATTAAGAGAGAGAAGTAGTTGAAGTCTGAAGGAAGATCACGAGTTTGATCAAAAGAAATCTGTTGCATTCGCAGCTACAGCTTTCAAACATTTTCATTTTATTTTGGTTTGGTCTTTCAAATTCCGTTACTCAGTTTACTGCGTGTGTGGCTGTGCAATGTTAGCACATGATCAGCTCATTTGAGCACAGTTCTGTGTGTGTGCTGCTGGGTTTCAGACCCAGAGCAGTTGAGGTTCGTCCCCGTGTGTGTACAGGCATCGTCCTGCGGGTATAGTGGAGCTTGGCTCCATGTGTGTGGGGATTTATCCCCATGTTGTTTTAACAGCAATGAAGTCTTACTCGGTTAAGTGAGGGGTGGACGTAGGGAGCCCGGTGTGGTCCCAAACCACCTTAAAAATTATTGTGCCGCTGTGAATGCTTATGATATTGCTCCATTTCTTCTACCCCCATTCATAGGATGGTTTGCTAATCGTTGTGCTCATCTAGTTCCTTGAGCTCCAGCTGTCTTTCACATTGATTTCACACACACACCCTTTAAGTGTTTGGTCTGGGCTCTGTTAAGCCACAATCTGTTTCAATACTACTTGTTTTGGGCACACTCATGCTCTTTCATTCTGCATATTGCTTAGTGTTCTGGTTGATTTTATGTATATGTTCAAAGAACACTCACATGGTATTCTAAGTTTAATTCTGAAAGACATTAAATGGTTGAGCTAATTTTTGTTGTGTGAAGTTTATATTTTAAATTGGACTTAAATTTTTAGAGGGATCTATTCACCCCCCTCTAGATCTACCTTCCTGCACTCCGAGACCCAACAATTGTGAAAATAGAGGACCTTGAGCTTCTCGGTAGATGATATGAGCTCAGATATGGCTTTTATGGCTTCCTCAGATATTCCATAATTCATCAAGTGAAGCCCTTTACAACTGTCCTAGGATCTCAGAAGTGCTTCAAATACCCTGACACCCTTTCCACCCAATGCATTGTCTGAAAGGTTTAGATATCTTAAAACACAGCCTTCCAAGGATAATGCACACATCCTCATCACTTCTAAAGCTTCTTCTTATTTTTTTCAACCCAGACATCTAATGGGAGAGAAGGGACAGTGCACCCCCATTCCAGAGGAAGGGACCACTCCACCTACCAGCCATTAGATGCTAATTTTATTACCTTTTCAAGAAAAGAATTACATCAGCTGAGGAGGTAAGCCTCTGGGGAACAATGAGAGAAAGAAAAGGTGAAAAAACTATACACTCCTCATGCGGATATTGGGTAAGCCACTAGCATCAGCTATGGCATAACCCTTAGCTAATGTAGGTAACTCCCGAATAGAAAAGAATTCTTTATTTCTCCTCAAATGAACTGCATGGTTAGCTGAAGCATCTGCTAGCTGGTTGGCCTCTCTGTATGAGTGAATGATGGGGCATTGAAGTGATGAGTAATGCTGTAACAACTGCTGCCACCAAGGGAGAAGAGTCCAAGGTGGATCTTTCTTAAAGGTCAACAAGCCAATCAAAGCCAAAGAGTCTGTGTATATAACTGATATCGGAATGTTGTGAAACTGAGCCAATTGGAGACCATCTAGCAGTGCTCTTCCTTCAGCAGCCATGTTTGAACCAATGCCGTAGTAGTAAGCAAAGCCCAGAACAAGCTTTCCTTGTTGGTCTCTTAAATAGCCTCCTCCCCCGGAGTGACCGGGATTTCCTTTGCTGCCTCCATCTACATTTAAAGAAAAGTTAACCACTGGAGCATTCCACCGGACCATAAGGCAGACAAGCTGAAAGCAAGTGATATCAATGCCAAAACTATACAGTAAATTCTGATAACCAGAACTGGCCCCTCGCTTGAATTTCAACTGACTAGTGGAGCAAATGATATCTGCAATAATATTTTCAACAACTCTCCTGTAGTTAATATTTTTTCCTTCATACATGCTGCAGCATCTAAGCTTCCATATATCCCAGACGATCAATGTAGCCAGCTTGAGACGTATGAATCCTTTTGGTTTATTGATTACTGCCTTGTTTATAATACAATTCAGCCTGCTAATTGTATTGGAATTCTGCAAGCAGTCTTTACTGAACAGGGGGCCAAATTTACCCCAAAGATATCTAGCTATTTCACTGTTCACAAACACATGGTCTACATCTTCAATTGTTCTAAAGCTTCTTCTCCTAGCCCTCCTGCAATAGAATCTGACAAGTCTACTTCAAACAACTGACCTTCGAGAGATGCAAGGATATGCATCCTCATCTGTTGATTCATTCTCTGACAGGTTCAGTTTTGTAAGAGATTGATTTGCAGATAAACATGCAGACAATGCAGAGTAGTCTTCACTGTGATATCATTTCCAACAGGTTCCAATACTTCGAGGAAAGAAATTGATCAGTATATAGCATGACAGATTGCTATAGTCCCCCCATCTTCTAAATTCAAATAGCTCAGGTACAATTCAGTCATACCAACAAGCTTCTCAAGAGTTCTGCTCAGAGCTTTCCCAACTTCTACACCAAACATGCTATCTCGTAGATCAAGCTTCCTCGATCAGATGAGTACCATTCTTCGATGTCCTTGGAAATTCAATGCCTCCTTCAGAGTCCACACGTGTTGCTGAGCATATGAAATCCTTCGGTGCAGGTGGACGTTCTAAGAGTTCAGAAGTAGCCATGGCTCCCTCATCCCATCTTTTTTCTAAATTTCTTCTGCTCTGAACATTTCAGTCTGTCCATGGAAAGACTGTAGTTCGACTCCGGGGGTTGACCCTTTACCTTGCAGGCTTCGTTTGTAAACCAGATAGAGAAAGGCTAAAAAGGGGATGCCTAGTGGTGAACCACATACATTTGTGATGGCTGCTGCTGCTGAAGAACTGATTGTGGATGTTGCTGAAGTGAAGGAGATGGAAATTGTTATAACAAAGTTGGCTGGCTTTGTTGGTAATAAGAGTGCAGGATAGACTGCATCACTAGAGGCTATCTTTGCTGAAGGCTACATTGGCTAGATTGCAGACTAGAAGACATCTGCATGAGAGATTTTTGAGAAGACTGTATTTGAGTTGCTGACAATAAGGATTGCCGTTGTTGTTATTTGATTTAATTGTTTATTTTAGTTTATTGTTTGCTATTTTTTTTATTTGAGGCATGTATCACACCCAGTTTGAATCAATGCGGTATTTATTTATCAAGGTGCATATGCTCTTAGAATCACTCAACAAATGGCTTTGTAATCTATGAACAAGCAAGCATGCAAGGATTTAACTGTATATTCATGCAAGATGATATCTGGTACGAGGCGGAGTATTGTCTCACACATAGTGAAAGCTCTCAGTTGGACTTAATCTAACCTCTAACAAATCACCATTGTATATACCAGAAAAACATAACATGCAAGCACACATGAATCGAAGTATGCGTAAAATGCTTCAGAGAAATGTTATGCAAGATTCAACATATGTAGAAGATGTAAATGCTACACAGAAATACCAATGACTTTTTATGCAATTTTTAGTGCAGACAAAGTTTTATCTCATCCCATTTGTTACCTCCTTTCATCCTTTTCTTTGGAGTGGGATTAGTCCATCATTTGTTTATTTATTGGTTGAACCTCTGACGAGATTTCAATAGCATCTCCCCTAAACCCCGAGCACTGGGGGGTGAGAAGTGGGTACTCGTCCATGGAGAATCTGGGACAGTCCCTTATTTAGACGGATTCACACAAAAGCATCAATATCTTAGCATCGTTGCATGCTCCAAAGAAACAAATGGTTTAAACAACGATACAGATCATTGATGCGCTCGGCACCCGTCGTTTAAAAATGCCGTGCCACACATAGTTTTAAATTTTATATAACCGCACTCACTCACTCAAATAGATTTGAAAGTACGAGTAAAGTGATGAACAACAAGTCAATCCCACGAGGAGGAAATATTTCAATTAAGCAAGAGATGAAAAATTCTTATATTTGAAAGCTCCGAATTTTGAGTGAGATTAAACTAATGAAAAGAAATTTACATGAAAATAAACTATCTAAAGAATATGAGAGGGTTAAAGAAGAGAATTTAGAAAGAAAGAGAAAAGAACATAATTTTGTCAAAAATAAATTTTATTGCTATGAAAATAAAAAGTACAACTATGAAAATTAAAAGTACAACTTGAAATTAAAAGAATAAGGGAAGAAATGAGCCGAGGATTAGAAGATTGACGCCGCCACGTCGCGCCGAGCCATTGATTGCCACCCTGCTTTGGAGTTAAATGTCACCGTGAGAGGACCGAGAGAGCAACTCCGCCTTAGGGAGATTTAGAAGAAAATAGAGGGGGGGGGGGAGATAGATAGATGAAGAAGAGAGTTTAAAAACCAGTGAAACAGAAATGATAAAAAAATAGAATGCCATTAGAAATGAAATAACTTTAAAACTGAAGAGAATTAGATGAAGTAGTAAAAACAAAAGTTGAAGATTAAGAAGAGAGGAAGAAAGTTTGTGAAGAGTGTAAATGGAGAAAACATAAGGAAGAGGGTGCAAACAGGGGAAGAAGATAAGTGGTCTCTGCGGATGAACAGTAATTGTGCAAAAAATTGAACTGAGGGAAAATAAATGTAACTTACAAACGAAGAAGAATTGGTGGAAGTGGTAGAATACGAAAATCTAGATCTACAAGAGAGAAAGAACTTTTATGAGTAACTCAGAGAGAAACAAAGAGTGGAATGGCTTCAAAATGGAGAAAGAACAGAGGGTACCAACTAAGATAAATAGTAAAATCACATGACAACAAGTTGAAAAATATGAAATAACTTAAAAATGGAGTGGATTTAGAGGAAGTGGTAGAAAGAGAAAATGAATAACACTTAAAGATGAACAAGTTTTCAGAAGAAAGTAAATAGAAATGAAGAACAAAATACATGTAAAGGAGCTATGAAATGTTAAGATAGCTAAGATTTCAAAAACATTCATAACAACACACTAATAATAATCACAAAACCCACAAACCAAAACTTTCAAAAGTAAATCTACGTAACCCATCCCGAGGTCAAAAAAAACTCTCTCCCACATCAGAATAGGAGCCCATTTTATAGGGCTAAAACTTAACCCCTTTGCTATGTGAACACTCATTTTCTCTTGCCATTTTTGTTGAAATTCAAACCCAACATCCTATTCTTTTCTTCTTTTTTCATTTTATCTCTCCTCTTCTACCGCTGCTTCTCTCTCCTCTCTCTTCTCTCCCGCATCAGCATACGCTCGCGTGCGCACGAAGTCCTCCTGCGTGAGCCGTGTGAGAAGGCCGCCTGCCATCTTTCGTTGACTGCGCCTCCGCGCCCGCCGCTGATCGCTCGCATGCGCTGGCGGGCTGAAGCCTTTCGCCGCCCGCCGCGTTGATAACCACCCGTCGAAGCCACCCGCGTGAGCACGCCGCCTCCGCGCCCATGCCCACTTGGCCTCGTGGCCTCGCCACGCGCCTGCCAATGCCATGCGCGTTGACTGGGTGTTGCCGAGCTCACCGACTGAAGCCTCCTGTCGCAGCTCGCCACGTTGCTTCAACCTTGGCCCTGCGTCCACCCGAAGCCGCCCTCCGCGTCTGCGTGCATGCATTATATATATATATATATATATATATATATATATATATATAACCATTTATTTCTTTTTTCCTTTTTCTTTTTCTTCTTTATTTTTTTAGTTTAAACAAGCCCATGGCCCTTTGGCCCATTTGTACTCTTTTATTTTATCTTTCTTTTTTTTTTCTTTTCAACCTTAATGGACTTTGGCCCACTTTTTGTGCAGACTTGTGGAGTTCTTGCCATCGTCCTCTTCGTTCCTGCAAAATAAGTAAATTTAGTTATTAAAATCACTTAATTCCATCAAACTAAATATTTTGATCTAGATTAGAATTAATTGTGATAAGTGCATATTTATTAATATTAAAGCTCATAACAAATGTGTATATCATAAATTAACTCCTGAAAATACACACTTATCACACCCCCCAACTTACTCATTGCTAGTCCCTTGGCAATGTAAACAATTAAAAATTTAGGACCAACAAGAGTCCACAAAGTTCATACATTCATATCCAACTTTTCCTTCACAGAAATAACCAAAGATTAGGAATCCGGGAACATTAACACGCACTAGCCTTAGATTTGAAAATGACGGTACATGATCAAGAATTCAACTCAAAATTCAATAGAACTAGTGCATGTGTAAACACTAAATCCACAGTGTAGATAATTGCATCCCCTATTTACTATTCAAAATAAGTGCCTTTCAACCCTTCACCTCTTAAATCAGAACATTAAGCATATTAGCTTTTTGTCTGCCATATTACTTCGTCCCTTTGTGATTTTTTCTTACACACATGATGATGCACTACCCTTCACTTTTTAACGCGAACCTTGAAGCATGCCCAATTTTGCAGATCAAGGTTCCCTTTTCCTTTTGACGCGAACCTCAATACGTCTTAGGTGAAGTAGGCCCGATTATCAGATTCAGAGCATTTTTCATGGTGTTTTCTTTTTCTTTTTTTTTCTTCAACGTGATATTGCACTAATGTTCTAGATAACTTGGCAGAAAGTTTATAGAAGATCTCTTTTTTTTAAGAAGTGTAGAAAATCAGGCAACATATCTAAAATAGCAGAATACTTATCTTGTAGGTTTAATTAGCGTGTAAAGTGAGTTTGTTTTCATTTTTATAAAGTGCACATGAACTTTAAAGAGATTCTTAAATCAGTTTTTTATGACTAGATTAAATCAATTTTCTATCATCCTTATCCTAGTCTTTTCTATTCTAGAATAATTTTCAATTCAAGCATGAATCATGAAACTTAAAATGAGAATTTCATCTTTATTTGTTGTATTTTTTTTATTTTTTTTGGTGTCATTTTAAAAAAAAAATAGTTTCATTTTAAAAAAAAATGAGGTTGTATATGAATGCAACATGTGTAACATGATTTTTGTCCCCCCAACTTAAATGACATTGTCCGCAATGGCATGAATAATATGGATGAATAGTATAATGTAGACATGAAATATGTGAAGGAACGGGACGACCTGACGGAAGTGAACTTCGACGGGCATCCTTGCAGACCAAAGGCGGTACTTCGCCGTTAAAGGCGAGGCATGGTGCAAGCAATCTTCTCTCTCCCTCCAACTTACCCTTTATTCACACCTACAAAATAAAAATAAAACCACAATACAAACTTGGGTTGTCTCCCAAGAAGCCATTTATTAGCACACGGAAATCACGAAAACTTGTGGGTTGCCTCCCAAGAAGCGCTAAGTTTAACGTGTTCAGCCAGACGTAATATAGCTCACTAACCAACGGGTGGTATTCAGAATGAGCTACCAAATGATCTTGTCCTCCTTCAAATTTCAACCCTTATGCTATTGGAAGACAAGAGTAAACATGTACGTATTGGGGCTAGAAATATGCTGGTCTTGCACATTAGTGATTTTAACTTTAACCATATGTGTGAGCCAGTTTTTATTTTTGGGGATCATGAAACGATCAATGGCCAATAATCTGTCAAGATCGAGGTGGAACCTTTGCACAACATCAACCCATTGGTCCCCTGTATCGTCCCTCCTGACTAATCCTTTAGTGACTACTTCCTCTACTGGAACTTGGTCAGGCACTGGTGGCTGATTAATAAGATTGTCATTATTAGCCACATTCCTCTCAGTAACAGCCTCATGAGCATTAAGGGCATTAATCAACTTGTCTTCCTGATAGGAAGTCAAACCAAAGGTGAATGTGGTTGGCATATCCCCCTTAGGTACTGGAAGGTCATATTAGAGAGGTTGTACTGTCAGAGGAATCATATTGGAAGGAAGCAGGAGCCCAAAATCTAATTGATCCAATGATTCAGACATTATGGGATATGGCTCAAAGGTCAGATCAAATTTGAATTTTTTTAATAAGGACCCTTCATCACACTCATCACTCGAATGAACATTATCAATCAAACTTTTCAATAATGAGGTTAGAAGATCAAATGTAAATGTTTCTAGCCCTGCCCTTTCATCATAGGTCAGATCAAATGTGAATTTCTCTATTAGGACCCCTTCATAACACATATCAAGAGGAGTAGGATATTCGAGATTCCTTTTCATTAACTAAACAAGATTATTCACCACACAACAATCTCCCTCTTCATGCATTTCATCATTTGAGTTGTTTGGGTCACTATTCTTCAAAGTGATATTCTCAATCTTAAAACATTCATAGAATGGGTTGATGATATTAATATGATCATCATTATCCTTGAAGCCACCACCTACTTACATCCCTTCCCCCAGCATGGTATTGCTTGTGCAACCCCCCTCATTCCTAGTAGTGACATCTTGAGCCAAAATGATAGGCAGAAGATCATCATCATCATCATTCACGTATTGAGGGGGTTGGTGTAATATTGAAGGAGGGCCATGGTAAGTAGACTAAGACTACACGATTTGAGGTTCAAAGTAGTGGCCCGTTGAATCACCCCTATTATCGATATTGCTTTGGATGTTTGGGTGAGATGAGTTGGGCTGAAGTTGATGACACATGGGCCGCTCGTGACCTTCTTGGGGTGAAAGTTTAGACAAATGGGCTTGGATTAGTTGATCCATCCAAGGGAAATTTGGGTGATTGCTCCAGCCAAGATTATAATTATCAGAAAAGATTTCACAATCGAGTTGAGAGAATCCTAGAGTATTTTGGACTTGAGATTGGATGACTAGTGGGAGTCGGGCTACAGTAGGATATTCGCTTACATGGTGAGTGAGACTGGCACAAAACTTACAGGTTTCCGTAAAAGTTTGGATTGAAGTTTCAGACTATTTGAAAGAGCCTACAGATCATTGAAGAGATGAGAGTGAGGCATGATTCATCGAATTTTCACTCAAAATGTCAAACAGATGATAAGCCTCATCTTCTCTTTTGTTCATAAATGCCCCTCTGCAATATGTGTCCACCATTTGCCTATCATAATCAGATAACCCCTCATAAAATGTAAACATAATTTTTTATTTGGGTAACCTATGGTGTGGATATTGACATAACAAATCCTTCAGCATCTCCCAAGATTCATGAAGTTGCTCTCCTAGAAGTAGAGTAAATCTTATAATCGCCCTTCTCATAATGTTGGTCCGGACTACGGGGTAAATTTTTTTAAAAAATTCTAACTGCATAACTTCCCAAGTCTTGATGATCTTTCTAAAATTCCTTAACCAACATTTTACTTTATCTTTCAATGAGAATGGAAATAAGATCAACCTAAGGGCATCATCACTAAAGTTTTAGATTTTGACCAAGGAGTAAACTTCTAGAAAATCATCTAGATGCCTATAAGGATTTTTATTGAGATTCCCATAAAAAGATGAGAGCATCTGGATGAAACTAGGGTCAATCTCATAATGATCCACAAGAATGTCAAGTAGTTCAAAACAGATCGAGAGTTTATAAGTAGAAGACATAAAGTGCTCATTCATGGACGTGGATTTCCCTCCAAGATTGATGGCCATGAAAAATAAGTTGGATCCCAGAAAAAAAATTTCATTTTTTTAATTTCTTCAATTTTTCAATTATTTTTAATTTTTCAATTTAATTTTTCCTTTATTGATTTTTTTTGTTTATTCTTTTTTGTTATTTTTGTTGTTCTATTTTATTTTATCTTTTTGTTATTTGAAATTAATTTTTTTTCTTTTTTGTAAGATTAAGATTAGAAATTCACCATATTTTTTTGATTATTTTAAAAAAAATTAAGAATACTAAGACGAAGAGAGAGAAGAGGATGTTTTTTTTATTTTTATTTTTATTATTTTTTATTTTTACATACACAAATAAGTTACTACGTAAATTACCTAAGGACCTAGATGTGACTTAAACCTACAAATGAGGTTTCACAAAATGACTAAAGTACAACTTAAGTTCACCCTCAATATATCCACCGGCCAGGTAAGGGGTGGGGTAGTGGGAGGCTCCCTCTATTTTCGTAGGGTCCTAATTAAAAATCACTTGCCTGCTTAAGGCGTTTGACGTCCGACCGTCTTGCCTTAGACACTGGTTTCCACAAGAGGGTAAACCCAAATAGCACAAGAGCAACAGTGTGAACCTAGAGCCAATGTCTACTGAATTTTATTTAAAGCTTAGGTCATGTAAAGATGTAAGGAAAATGTGATTTGTGGGCCAAGGAAGGGTGATGAAATCTCCACCTTATGTAATTATAGGTGTTGCCCTTAAAAGAAAATTTCAAAATAAAATGCTTACCACTAATTTTAAACAAGGAGTTCTTATGCAACAATGCATTATTAAGATAAGATAAGTAGAATGTACCTTACCTCTCGCAATCTCCAAAATGTAATGACAAATACTAAACAACAAGCAAAAATCATATGCTAAATGATATATGACCTAGAATGTGGATGGTGTGGTTTCTATTCTTGGAATGAATATTTTTTTATTTTTTTGTGTAAATATTTTTTTTAATTAATGAAGTATCTAGCCAGCATATTTTTTTTGAGATTTTTTTAAATATAAAAACTAACAAAATGTAGAAAATAAATTAAATCATAAGAGATAAGATTAAGATACTTACTTGGATCGCGATCCCTCATCCTTTATTTTTTTGTTTTAATTTTTTATTTTTATTTTTTTAAGGAGATGTAAAAGGGAGACATACTTCATTTTTTTCTTTTTTCACATTATCTAAATACAACAATGCATGAAAGAGATGTAACCAGTCATGAAAATATGGTATCATAAAGAAAAAGGGAAAATTTTATGTTGTCTATTTTCTGATTTTTTTCCAGAGATTATTTTTTTTTAATTTTTCAATAAGAGATGAATGCAAGAAGCTATAAATAATAAAATAATAAAGACATACAAATTTATTATAACATAAAGTCTAAAATGATATTTTTGTGTGTTCTGATTTTTTTCTCATTTTTATAGATTTTTTAGATTTTTTTTCAGAATTTTTCAGAAATAAACAGAACATGACCTTTTCCTACGTTTATTGACCTTTAGCGACATTTGAATTTTCTGAATTTTTTGATTTTCTATTTTTGCTACAGTTTAAAACGGAGATTTAGAAGAAAATAGAGGGGGGGAGAGATAAATAGATGAAGAAGAGAGTTTAAAAATCAGTGAAACAGAAATGATAAAAAAAATATGTTTGATTCATTAATGATCTTCAATCAAGGTGTGAATATATCCTGGATCATAGGTGGAGATTTTAATTGTATTGCCTCCCCATATGAGAAGATTGGTGGTTCTTCTCCCTTTATGGCTGCTATGCTTGACTTTCAAGGTTTTATATCGGCTACCGGTCTCATTGATGCTGGTTTCTCAGGTCCCAATTTCACTTGGACTAACAACCAAACTGGTTCTTCTTATATTAAAGCTCATCTTGACAGGGTTCTATACAATGATCACTGGACCCAATCTTCCACTTTATTGTCTATCAGGCACTTAATAAGAGGCCCATCTGATCATTCCCCCTTGCTTCTGTCAACAAATCCCCTCCAGAGCGCTTCTCCGGGGAGATTCTTGTATCAACATATGTGGCACACAGATGAAGGATATTTTAATTTTGTCAAAGACCAGTGGTCTAAATGCAACATAACAGATATTCACCCTTTTCTTCTGCTCCAAAGGAAACTTATACATCTGAAGACTGAGCTGAGCAAATGGAACAAGGAAATTTTTGGTAACATTCACTTGTCCAAACACAAAGCAGAATATCAGATTGAGCTAGGTCAAAACTGCTATGATAACAACCCAACAGAGGAAAACCGAATGAAGTTGAATAAAGTTAATGCTGAATGGCGCCTCATTCTCTCTCGAGAAGAAATCTTCTGGTTCCAAAAATCCCGAGTGCAATGGCTATCTTGTGGAGATCGAAATACACAATTCTTTCATCAATATACTAAAATCAAAAGGCAAAGAAACTATATACATAGACTGAAAATTAAGGATTGCTGGGAAGATAACTAGGAGGTATTATCTGAAGGAGCAATGCAATACTTCAAAACCCTATTAACTTCATAAGATCACTTAATTGATGAGAGCTTGCTAAACATTATACCTCGGTTGATCAATGAAGATCAGAACAGTAGTTTATGCTCTACTCCAACAGAAGAAGTCAAAAATTCTACTTTTTCTTTGTCTGGTAATAGTTCTCCTGGTCCAGATGGATATACTGGAGGTTTCTTCACTCACTGTTGGGAGATTATAGGCATGGATGTCACCAATGCTGTCCAAAGTTTTTTTCAAGGATGGGGCTTACCCCGGGGGGTGACGTCTACTATTATTTGCTTGGTTCCTAAGGTCAAAAACCCCAACTCCTTTGCTGAGTTTAGACCTATCAGCCTTTGCAACTTTACATACAAAATTGTGTCCAAAATTATTTGTGATAGGCTGTGGCCAATATTACCTCTGATTATATCCAGGGAGTAGAGTTGTAGCACCCTAAAAATTTAATGTAGAGAATAAAACTTCCTTACATAAATAAAATCCCTAAATAAGTAGGCCCAAAGGGAAATGCTTAAAGCCATGGTTTACAAAACAAATAAAAATACAAGAAAAAGCTAAAGGAAATACTTAAAGCCATGATCCTTTAAACTCCATACAGCTTTGAGGGGCCTTTACCATTAGCTCAAAAAAAAAGTCTTTAATGGGCTTTACCTACATAAGAATTAATGGGCCTTAAGGGCTTTAAGTACACATATATGTAATGGGTTTAAAGACATATAATATACATATATATAAATACTTAACCATACCCTTGAAACATAACATGCTTGGGCCTTCTGGAGTTTAGGGAAAGGAAGAGTTAAATTAGTAAATAGGCTTCAATAATCTAAGAATGGGTCTTAAGGCCTGGTACATATTCATATAGCTATATTCTTTAGACTAGAGAAGCATGGGCTTAAAGCCTTAAAAATTTCTAATGGGCTCTCACCCGTATTCATAAAGAAACTCATATACATAATAAAGTCTTAAAACAACTAAATGGGCTTCAGATCTAAATATCTACTAAATATATATGTATATATATCAAATACTAGCTCTCAAGGGCTTTCCACAAATCAAAAACCTTAACCTTCTCACGTTAGACCTTGTTAAAGGAGGTGGCTATTATTATGGCAGGGATTCACAAGAGGAAATTTAAAACCTATAGGACTGTTTACGTGGGAGTTTGTTTCCCTGTAGGAATCTAAACCCCCGTGAGATTTTTCCTCTATAAAAAAAAAGACCTTAACTCATCGGCAAGCCAAAACCCTCTTGCTGTAATTGTGAGCCTCGTCGACGACCCATGTTCTTTGCCTTCCTCCTCTGCTACCTTCTACGTGCTGTTGTTGCAGAAACGAAAGGGGTGCAATCATCGTACGAGAAGGAGAGATCCCCGTTTCTCCCTTTCGTATTCCTACTACTGTTGTTACAAGAACCGTGAAGAGGCCTCAGCTTCTTCTTCATCGAAGGTTGTTTCTGCCCGTGGCCGTAACAAGGAGAAGTTGCTGCTTCTTTCCTACTGCCCCCCTTCTATCGTGGACGTTGTTGTTGCAACTATTCTTCTTAAATTCTCTTCCGATCGTTGTCCTTCGTCAATTAACAAGTAGGTGTTCTCTCTGACTGCCAAACTCAATTAATAAAGATAATACATGCTTTTACGATCATAAACAGCATGCTTATATCTCGTGTTTGAGTTCATAATCTTTAGTTTTCGTAGGTGATCTCTCTCTCAAGTCTAAACCTGTTAATATTGCATGTTAGCTAACATGATTTCTATGTAAGAATAATTTTCATGTGTGAATTTTATAACGTTTTCATACCTTTATATGGTGTAATAACTGGTAACATTAACTAGTTAAATAATTTAATATATTTTATCAAGATACTCAAACTAAATCACAGTATTTACTATAACGTGATAGTTATAGATTTTTACTTTATCGATCTGTCCGTGCATGTCGGAGTCTCCTTTGGCCATGAAAATTTATGGGCGTACTATTGGGGTGGAGATCGAGGTAGTGAGAGTGGTTGCACCATTTTTCGTGCCCCCTATCTCAAGATCCCCCATCCCTCAACGAAAAATTATTTTGAACGTCTAGTTAGGTAGAGTTTTTCGAGCCCATCATTTCGGTATATCATAGGCTCAATTCCGACGTAGTTACATAGAGAAACGAGAGCCTTGAACATAGACATTTTTTGTGAAATGACGACATGTTACATGTCGTTAAATGAATTTGACGCAACAGAATTCCTATATTATATATATATATATATATATATATATATATATATATATATATATATATATCGTGTGACTATATCTTTAAAAATCCATATCTATTAAACTATGCAATATAAAATTATAAAAAATATATTTCTAGAATCCTTGAATTTTTCTACTAATTATCATATATTCTATTTCTCTAAATTATTTTATATAAATAAATCTGTCTCTGAATATATGTTTTAAAAATTATTCAATGAAGATGTCAGAATTTATGTTTTTGAAATGACGGCATTGAGAATGTCGTTGATTTATTTTGATGACATTTTGTAATGTCGTCATATCTTTAATATATATATATATATAAATATATGTATATATTTGTAACTATATCTTTGAAAATTCATATCTATTAAGATATGTAACAAAAAATTATAAAAAAATATATTTCTGGAATCCTTGAATTTTCTCCTAATTATCATATATTTTATTCCTCTAAATTATTTTAAATAAATAAATATGTCTTTGAATGTATATTTTTGAAATGATTCAATTAAATAGATATTGAGATGAATTCTTGTTAAATAAATTAAGTTAAAAATCATAGAATTAACGTCCCTCCAAGTGGACGCTAATTAATAAATGACACTACTCACGGACGTCAATTAAAATAAGTTTATTTAATTATAGTTAATTATAGAATTGGATTGACGTGAATTCTATAATTAACGCATTCATGTTCTCACCGTTTTCTTCCGATTTTGACCCATACCTCGGGTCTTTTGGCACTCTCGTCTCACGTCCGTTGATGGAACCCTTTTTCATGATTGGTTCACCTTATACACCTCAACTCTCGGTGACATATGAGTCCTCCGTTGGACATTCCGTTCCTTCGGACTGACAAGTTAGTCATTGAGACCTTCGTAAGTCTCCGCTAGCCTTGGATTCCCTCAAGGCAGCCGAGCTGGTTGTACCCTAAAAACCTCAGGATCTGATTCGTGTCACTTTGATTTTCCGTTAGTCTTGACACTTTACTCCTTTTGGAATCTTCTTGTCATCAATTTGAGAACATAACCCTTTGACTCTGTATTTGGCCAAATCTGATTCTGAAACATTAAGGGCTATGGGTCCGCGACTTTTCAGTGTCAGGTAGGACGGAAGTCCAATTCTGTAAACCATGGTAATTCTGGGTGTGGCATTGCACCAAACTCTGTACATCTGTTATATTCTGTTATTCTGTTATATCTGTCATTCTGCAAATTCTGTTAATTCTAGAAGTTTCTGTTATTCTGATATTTTATTGTTCGGTTATTTTGATAATTTAGATATTCTGCTAGATTGCTTATATTTATTGGAACTCTGTTATATTCTGGCCAATTCTGAAGTTATGTTCATCTAAGTATCTGTCCTTGTTATATTATAATAGCTTGTCCTTGACTCTGCATGGGAATTCATCCCTATTTCTCTTGATCTCGTAACTGCCTTTGACTTTAGTATTCATCTTTCCTGATAGATTGATCATCATGATTTTCTAGTTTCATGCATTGCATCGTCGTGAACATGTTAATTGGTTAATCACTTATATTCTGCTTGATGAGAGATGTAATTCCTACTGAGCGTTTCGCTCACCAGCCTATCTTTAACGTTTTTCAGGTGACGACATTGAAGATAGTCCATCAGATGGGGAAGGGCAAGAGTGATGAGCGTTATGGAGAATCGTGTCGGTGTCTTTTGTCTTTCTTTGAGTCTCGTCCTGTTATTTGAGTCCTTTCTCTTTATTAGAGTGTAATAGTGAGTCCTTTCTTCACTTATGTAAGTTGAGTCAAGGTATGTAATTCGAATATTTGAATATCAATAAAGGTTAAATTAGCCCACATTGTCCAGGTTGTAATTTCGTGTCTTATATTTGCTCTGATCATTCATGACTGTATCACTGCCGCGTTCCGAACTACACGTTCCGCTGCTATCGGTTCGGGGCGTGACAAGAGTGGTTTTATAAGTGGCAGAAATCTTACAGAAAATTTTATGTTGGCTAAGGAACTTTTCATGGAAATTGACAGACCTATTAGAGGACACAATATTCTTTTCAAACTTGATATGGCAAATGCATATGATCGTGTAGAATGGGACTTTCTCTTCATGGTTCTAAAAAAATTTGGCTTTTCTAACAGATTTGTTTCTCTTATTGCTCAACTGCTAGTTAATTGCTGGTTTTCCATAGCTTTTAATGGACAGATTCATGGTTTCTTTAAATCTTCTAGAGGGCTTCGACAAGGAGACCCCCTAGCCCCAGCTCTGTTCATCATGGCAGAGGAAGTTGTAAGCAGAGGCATTAGCTGTTTGTTTCAGTCTGGGAAGTGTAAATACTATCACCTTCCTCGAGGTGTTCATCCAATCTCCCACATCTTATATGCGGATGATTCTATCATCTCTATGAATGGTGGAAAATCTTCCATTAAGCACCTTATTTTATTCTTGGGAAGATATGAACAATCATCTAGTCAGAAGATTAATGCTTTCAAAAGTTGTTTTGTAACAGCCAAACAGATGACTCATCGGTCCATTGATCAGATATGTCATTTAGCTGGCTATCATCACAAAGCTGGTTGCCTAAAATACATGGGTATTCCTTTATTTAAAGGTAGAGAAAAAATTCCTCATTTCAAATATATTTTAGACAGAGTTAGTACCAAATTAGCTGGCTGGCAGAGTAAAACCTTATCTCAGGCTGGAAGATTGGTCCTGGTTAGATCGGTTGTAACTGCAATTCCTTTATATACTGCTAGTGCTGCTACCGTCCCTTACTTTATTTTCAAGCAAATTGGGAAAATCTATGCTACTTTCTTCTAGCAGGGATCTGAAACTGTACACAAGAAACATTGGGTTTCCTGGAATAATATTTGCAGCCCGGTTTCAGAAGGTGGGCTAGGCATTCGCAGCTTAACTGAGACTCAGTTATGTTTTTATGTTAAACAACTTTGGAACTCAATTCATAATAATTCTCCTTGGGCTCAGTTTGTTAGAAGTAAATATTGTCATGGTCAACATATATCTGTATGCAAAATTCCTTTTCCAGCTGGAATAAAAAAGTCAGATTTTGAGAAGGCTAAGTCTATCATAATGGCAGGATCCAGAATGATTGTGTTCAATGGTGCAAATACCAACTTTTTCAGAGATATTTGGTTCAAGGATAAAGCTTTAATTGTCTATATTCCTAATCAGTATCTTCCTCAAGATGGGAATTATTCAGTCTCTGTTGTTTTGGTAAATCCTTCACACTCGGTTTGGCAGAGCTTTGAGGATCAGCAGCTGCGGGAAGACATTCAAAGCTTTAAACTGCAAAATGGAGATGATATACCTATATGGTCACCCACTATTTCAGGTAAACATACAATCCAATCTACTTACAAGCTGGTTAAAGAACAGGCCGTGACAACTAACCTTGGTGTAATGATAAGTAAGTTGTGGAATCAAAAATTCCTACCTCGGGCAGTCTTGTTCTGTTTGAAAATTATGAAACATGCTATTCCTGTTGATTGCCGTATCCATGGTAATGGTATTAATTTGGCTTCCTGTTGCGTCTGCTGCTATTCCCATCATAACACTTAAGATGAAGACCACTTGTTTGTTCAAAGTGACCTGGCCAACTTCTTATGGAACAGATGTGCTCCTCTTTTAACCAGTTTATGCCTATATGAAAATTCTATTACTGGCAGGTTAAGTTTAGTTGTAAATGGCGCAGATATACATAAACCTCAGGGCTTTATATCTGTAATGATTTCCATTATGATAATCTGGGAAGTTTGGAAGTTCAGATGCCGTGCTAGATATGAAGGTCTTTATACCAGTGCTTCCAGAACTTGGACCGGATCCTTGTTGACATAACATTTATAGTCAGCCAGCTCAAGTTTAAACAAGGGGTTAGCACTAGCTACATGAAATTCTTGCAGATATATAACATCATAGTTAACAATATCCATCCTGTTTGCATCACTGTCCGTTGGATTGCACCTGTAGTAGGCTATTCCTTGAATGTTGTGTTATGTTAGATGGACGCAGTCTATCTTCATGAAGTGTGGATCTAGAGGGGGGTGAATAGATCTACTGCCTAATTTAAAACCAGTATAAGGCTCTAAAGCAGAATATAGGCAAATCTACTGAAACACTATCTCGAGTACTAGATTTGAATAGAGGCGAATCAAACTGTGAAGATGAATAGGAAATCCAATTGCACACAGTTCATAGACAAACAAGCAAACACAAGGCACACAAGATTTTTAGGTGGTTCGGTCAGGAGACCTACGTCCACCCCACACTCAACCGAGTATGGCTTACTGCTGCGCAGTACAGCTTGCGTCCGTTGGGCAATACAGCTTGGCCTATAAACCGCTGAGCAACACAGCTTGCTGTCCAAGACAAGTCTCTCCTGCTGAGGATTACAACTTCACCTATCCAGTGGAGACCTCCACTGCAACCGTTGGGGTTTACAGCTTACCCGTCCAGAGGTAGCACCTCTGCAAACAGCTGACTCACAGCTTGAAGAAACAATTTCGAAAATAAAAGACAGAAGCAAATGAAAATAGAAAACCCAACTGGGAATGTAGCTCGGAATGAGCAAAGCTCAGCCCTGGTATCTGAACCACGAGTCTGAGTAACAATCAGAAAGGCTCTCAAATAAAACTCTCTCAATCTCACTCTTTCAACACATCTCTCTCAATCTTCTTATCTCTCTTTTTCTTCTTCTCTGTTTTTCTTCTCTCTGTGGATCGGTGGCTCTCTGCTGCTTCAGACTTTCAGACTCACTGTATAGACTTTACCACACTTCGATCAGCCTTCATCCGAAGAAGAAGACTCATATATATACCAGTAGCAGATTGGATAAGGGCGTGTGGCTTCCACATTTCCCGCCCAAAGAATTCTAAAGATCCGAGGACATTTCATCCACATGGCAGCATCCTGGATGGGCTACTTCCACATGTCACCATCATAGCACCTCGTCCTTCTTTATCACGAGCCAAGTCATCAATCTCAGTAAAGAATCCCTGTCAGACAGTCGAATTAGAATTATCAGTTTAAGTATAAACCCTATACAGACTTTGTAGGATGTAATACATTGTATAGACTCTGCACTGTATAGACTCTGTGAATGCGAATGCAATGCAATGTTCAGACTTTATGAATGCGTGGCTATGGCATTGTATAGACTTGGTGAATGCAGAACAATGCCATGTACAGACTACATATATGCAGTGCTTTGGCCTTGTACATACTTCACGCATGCAGGACTGTGGCATTGTAAGGCGTGTACAGACTTCGTGTATGCGAGACTGAAGCGTGTACAGACTTAGTGAATGAACCCAACCGTTGTCTAGACTTTGTTAAGACGCTGAATGAGACGCTAACCCAATGCATGCAATCAGTGATGTACAGACTTGGAGATGCAATGTGCAATGCAGTGAAGTGTGTACATTGAATACGAATGCATAGACATGCTGATAACAGATGTGTGGACTTTGAAGAACATTCAGCAGTCAATGTATAGACTTAGGCAATGGAAAGGCTTGCCAGTGTATGGACTTGATGAGGATTCAGCAATGCACAGACTTCAATACATGAAGAAGCAATGTGTAGACTTTGACAGACACAACGTGCAACAATGTATAGACTTGAAACACTAGATGCACGATGTACAGACTTCAACTCAAATGATGCACAATGTACAGACATGAATGTTGTACGATGTACAGACTTCATGTTATGCATGAGACTCTAAGAAGACAGACGATGTATAGACTTAGCTAGCCTTCAGCTCGATGTATAGACTTCATGAATGATGCATGCAATGCACTGGACGATGTATGGACTTAGCCGATGCAGACTAGTCCGATGTACATACTTGCTCGTTGTTCAGACATCATGAGCGATGTACAGACTTTGATTAAGTGCATGCATCACAGATTTTATTTTCTTTCTTAAAGGAAACTTCAGGAAGTCCTTTAACCATGCTATGCTTATTCAGTTTATGCAAAACAGTGTAACTAGCATGGCCTAACCTACGATGCCATAAAAATGTTAAGTCCTCTCTACTAGCAGTAAGGCATAGGTTAGAATGTTGAATATCATCTAAATCTATCATGTAAGTGTTATTTAGCCTCTTACCAGAAAATTTAACAGTTTTGGAATCAGGTTCAAAAACTTTGCGACATTGAGAATCAAAAAGCACTTTGCATCCTTTATCACATAGTTGGCTGATGCTAAGTAAGTTATAAGCTAATCCTTCAACCAGCATGACATCTTCAATGCAGCAGGTGGTACACTTACCTACGTTACATGATCCGACAATTCTACCTTTTGTGTTGCTACCAAAGGTGACAAGGCCTCCAAGCTTCTCTGTCAGCATGCAGAACTTGGCCTTATCTCCTGTCATATGCCTGGAGCAGCCGCTATCCAAGTACCACAAGTTGTTCTTGGCTTCCAGGCATACCTGCATACACAATTAGGTAGAGAAGTTTGGAACCCAAGACTGATTGGGCTCCAGAACAGATGAAGTAGAAGCAAAGTAAGAAAGCAGACTTTTCGGAATCCACATTTGTTTAAATGAATTCTGTTCAGTGGATTTTTCAAATTTCTTTCTGTTATTGTTCCTTTTCTTCTTGTTGTTTGCACCAGCATGATTGTTGACATTGTTGTTACTTCTGTGCCAGTGCCTTGGCCAGGGTGCATTCATGAAATTGTGGCCATAGTAGTTCCTGGATTGGCTGAAAAAATTTAGATTCCTAGGTGTCAAATTACCATACCCATCAACCCAATTTCTAGTGTAAGGTCTATAAGACTGTGTACCCTGATATGCAAGACATGTAAACCTTCCTTCAGTCCTAGTCCATCCTGACCTATTTGGATAGGTTGACTGTGCAAAGAAGTGGGACTGGGCTCTAGGTTGGTAGAAATGTTTGGGTTGAGCTCTAACAGCATTCTGCCTCCCCTGCACCTTGGACCCTGCTGACCTATTCATAGGTGTGCATTGGGTCTTCTTCAGAGGTGGTGGTGATGGTGGAGACTTGGTGACCTTAACATGGGGTTTATAAGACTGTTTAGGTTGACCCCTAACTTGAAACTGAGCTTTGGGATTTTGCATGGATGTGCTAGCTCTACTAGGCTCACTCAGTTTTTGTTTGCCCTTCTCCTCAGCACTGGGCTTTTTCAGATTAGCAGTTTTGTTCATTGACATGTTTGAATTCATGCTAATTAGAGGTCCTTTTTCTTTTTGTGCAACAAATGAAATAGTTTTCATTCCAAAGGTTTTTGTTGTACTGGAATTAAATCCACGGCCCTCTTTTCTGAAGTTGACCTTTGATCCTAACAAAGCATTTAGATTATCTGTACCTTGGGTCATTTTCTCAATGGTTTTAAGCTTGTCCTCACTATCCTTTTGAATGTCTTAATTGGATTTTTTCAATTCTGTATTCACACTTAGGACAGCTTGATATTTTTCATTCCTAATTTTTATCTCACTTTCATATTTCTGGATTTTCAGCTTCCATTCATCAGCTTCTTTTTCTAACCTCTCATTATCTTCTTTAGAGGCTTTTAACTCATTCTTGATTTCATCTAATTCAGAACATGTTAGTTTCAAATTTTTATTCTCAGATTCTAGACATGCAATTTTATCAGTTAGAGTTGTATCATTTTGCATGGAGTTAATCTTCCTTCTTAAATGCCCGTTTTCCTTCCTAATATCATCAGCTCTATCAGCTATGTCGTGGTAGGCATCTACCCAATCAGCAATAGTGAAATTTTTGAATCTAGTGATTACCTCATCTGAGTCCTCCTCTCTATCTTCAGAGCTTGTTGCCATAAGACAAATGGGCTTCTCAGATTCGGCTTCACTGTCAGAAGTATTGCTCAGGGAGCCTTCATCTTCATCACTCCAGGTGCTAACCATAGCTCTCCCTTTCGTGTTCTTCTTCTTTGACTTGTCCTTATATTTCTGATTCTCTAGACAGTCATCTTTCATATGGCCTGCCTTCCTGCATTGATAACAAGTATTAGATTCAATTTTCTTTGCAGGGTTATGCTTATACCTTTTATCCCTTCGGCCGCCACTGTACTTCTTTTGGATGAATCGTCCTGCTCCTTTCCTGAGGAACCGTCTGAACTCTCTGGTCATCATTGCCATCTCAGTACGAGTTATATCTTCTTCATTCAGGCTCTCCTCGGATGATGAACTGCTAGAGCTTGATCTGCTGGACTTGCTGGATTTGCTGGCACCAGCTTTCAGAGCGATTGGCTTCTTCTTCCTCTCAGCTTCTTCTATCCTTGGCATATTAATCTCATATGCCATCAGCGAGCTAATTAGCTCATCAACCCTCGTATTTCGCAAATCCCTTGACTCCTCCATCACTGTAGCTTTAGTATGCCAAGCATGAGTCAGGGAGCGCAATATCTTCCTCACTACATCATATTCTGTCTGAGCCTTCCCGAGACCTCTAAGACCATTAGTAATGGTTGTCAATCGAGCATACATCTCCTTGATGGTCTCGTTGGGCTTCATCTTGAAGGCTTCATATTCGGACACAAGGAAATTGGCCTTCGTCTCTCTAACTTGAGAAGTCCCTTCATGAATGACTTCCAGTGCATTCCACACCTCCTTAGCTGAACTGCAGGCTGATACGCGGGAGAATTCTGTAGGGTGCAGAGAGCATTGAATGGCGTTTATTGTACTCCAATTTAGTGTAGACCTCCTGATCTCCTCCTTGGTCCAGACTTCCTCATTAGGGGACAGCTCATAAGGTCCCTTGCTGACTACCTTCCAGATCTCGTAATCCTTAGCCCTCAGAAATACTTGCATACGATTCTTCCAGTATGCATAGTTAGATCCATCAAAGAATGGGGGCTTTGTGGTTGAGTGTCCTTCAGCTATCATACCTCGAGCATCCATCTTGGCCTTTCCTCTTCGGGCGATGAGTCCCTGTAGAAGAGTATGGGTCTGATACCAAGTGTTATGTTAGATGGACGCAGTATATCTCACCGAAGTGTGGATATAGAGGGGGGTGAATAGATCTACTGCCTAAGTTAAAACCAGTATAAGGCTCTAAAGCGGAATATAGGCAACTCTATTGAAACACTATCTCGAGTACTAGATTTGAACAGAGGCGAATCAAACTGTGAAGATGAATAGGAAATCTAATTGCACACAGTTCATAGACAAACAAGCAAACACAAGGCACACAAGATTTTTAGGTGGTTCGGTCAGGAGACCTATGTCCACCCCACACTCAACCGAGTATGGCTTACTGCTGCGCAGTACAGCTTGCGTCCGTTGGGCAATACAGCTTGGCCTACAAACCACTGAGCAACACAGCTTGCTGTCCAAGACAAGTCTCTCCTACTGAGGATTACAACTTCACCTATCCAGTGGAGACCTCCACTGCAACCGTTGGGGTTTACAGCTTACCCGTCCAGAGGCAGCACCTCTGCAAACAGCTGACTCACAGCTTGAAGAAACAATTTCATAAATAAAAGACAGAAGCAAATGAAAATAGAAAACCCAACTGGGAATGTAGCTCGGAATGAGCAAAGCTCAGCTCTGGTATCTGAACCACGAGTCTGAGTAACAATTAGAAAGGCTCTCAAATAAAACTCTCTCAATCTCACTCTTTCAACACATCTCTCTCAATCTTCTCTTCTCTCTTTTTCTTCTTCTCTGTTTTTCTTCTCTCTGTGGATCGGTGGCTCTCTGCTGCTTCAGACTTTCAGACTCACTGTATAGACTTTACCACACTTCGATCAGCCTTCATCCGAAGAAGAAGACTCATATATATACCAGTAGCAGATTGGATAAGGGCGTGTGGCTTCCACATTTCCCGCCCAAAGAATTCTAAAGATCCGAGGACATTTTATCCACATGGCAGCATCCTGGATGGGCTGCTTCCACGTGTCACCATCATAGCACCTCGTCCTTCTTTATCACGAGCCATGTCATCAATCTCAGTAAAGAATCCCTGTCAGACAGTCGAATTAGAATTATCAGTTTAAGTATAAACCCTGTACAGATATTGTAGGATGCAATACATTGTATAGACTCTGCACTGTATAGACTCTGTGAATGCGAATGCAATGCAATGTTCAGACTTTATGAATGCGTGGCTATGGCATTGTATAGACTTGGTGAATGCAGAACAATGCCATGTACAGACTACATATATGCAGTGCTTTGGCCTTGTACATACTTCACGCATGCAGGACTGTGGCATTGTAAGGCGTGTACAGACTTCGTGTATGCGAGACTGAAGCGTGTACAGACTTAGTGAATGAACCCAACCGATGTCTAGACTTTGTTAACACGCTGAATGAGACGCTAACCTAATGCATGCAATCAGTGATGTACAGACTTGGAGATGCAATGTGCAATGCAGTGAAGTGTGTACATTGAATATGAATGCATAGACATGCTGACAATAGATGTGTGGACTTTGAAGAACATTCAGCAGCCAATGTATAGACTTAGGCAATGGAAAGGCTTGCCAGTATATGGACTTGATGAGCATTCAGCAATGTGCAGACTTCAATACATGAAGAAGCAATGTGTAGACTTTGACAGACACAACGTGCAACAATGTATAGACTTGAAACACTAGATGCACGATGTACAGACTTCAACTCAAATGATGCACAATGTACAGACTTGAATGATGTGCGACGTACAGACTTCATGTTATGCATGAGACTCTAAGAAGACAGACGATGTATAGACTTAGCCAGCCTTCAGCTCGATGTACAGACTTCATGAATGATGCATGCAATGCATTGGACGATGTATGGACTTAGACGATGCAGACTAGTCCGATGTACATACTTGCTCGTTGTTCAGACATCATGAGCGATGTACAGACTTTGCCAAGAGAAAGACTGTACAGACTTCAGCAAAGCAAAGCAGTTGAATGTATAGACTTCACAATGTGTAGACTTGCCAAAGACAACTGGACAATGTACAGACTTGAGCGAAGCAAAGTCTGTACAGACTTGAAAGATCACAATGTATAGACTTTGGCAAGGGAATGGATGTACAGACTTCAACTCAGCTGGGATGTACAGACTTTGACAAAGCAGTGATGTACAGACTTGGACAGTTCTAGGATGTATAGACTTTATGTGAAAACCCATTGTACAGACTTGCAGAACTGAACGTAGGTAAAGATCTCAATGTATAGACTTCGAAGTTCAACTGGTGAATGTACAGACTTTGAAGGTTCAACTGGTGAATGTACAGTCTTCACCTCGAGCAAGCTACAGTGCAGTGTATGGACTTTGAAGAATGATGCATGACGCTGTACAGACTTCACTAATGTATGGACTTAGCTTCGTGCAGGCTACAGTCCAATATATGGACTTTGAATGACAGTGCAAGCACTGTATAGACTTTGAGTTATGTGAGCTGCAGTGTATGGACTTTGCCCAATACATAAGACGCTAAGTGAGACGGACAGTGTATTGACTTATGTTCTGGGTGAGTCGACGCATCTAAGAAGGGGGTCGGCCCACTTCTGTCCAGACTATGCTGAGAGTGATGAAGCATGGATGTATAGACTTGTGATGCACTGATGCAGTATATGCACAGAGAAAGTAATGCATCGATGCAATGTATGGACTTTGAACTAATGCAACACAAACACAACACGATGTATAGACTATGCTGAATGTGAAGACTTGTGTGTGTGTGCAGTGTGTAGACTTGTGAAATGCATAGAACACACAGACAATCTGATAAAAGTAATTCATCAAAACATAAACAGTTGCCAATCAATCAAAACAAGGTGTTGCCAATGAAGTAAAGCATATTGTCAACATTATCAACACAGAGGAGTCACAATAATCTCCCCCTTTTTGATGATGGCAACCCCCTATCATATAAAAGAGCAACAACCTGTCATTCAGATGCATTTTTGATGAAAGACATGATTTGTTATTCAGATTGTCATGCAGATGCTATGAATGCATGCTACGAAATAAAGACTAACTCCCTGCTTACAAGATCTTCCCCTTTGCCATAACATGATTCATACACTCCCCCTGGAATGAATTCAGAATTCATCAAACAGACAAAATTCTCCCCCTTTGCCATCAACAAAGAGGAGAGAAAGTGATTACAAGGGAAGGAATAAGAGAGATCATCTGACTGGCATTCTAAACAAGTAGTTCATGAATAAGCATTCTAAAGCACAGAGTCTTCAGTCATATGAATTTAGAAACTACTTTCAGATAGAATTCTGGTTTAAAGACTATAAAATTTTCAGTTCATGCACTACAATCAATGGATAAGTTTTCTATGCATGATAAAATAATAAACCAGAATCACATTTGCATGAGAGATTCAGTTTCAAAATATCTTAATTTCATATACTCAGACAAAAATGTTAAGAGTTACCAGGTCATGTATTGAAATTAGACAAATTGACATCCATGAAATTTCTTTTGAAGGAACAGCATTTTCAATATTAGTTCATTAAGGGCATTCAGGTGCCATTTATCTTTTTGTGTAAGGGTATACGTTTATCAGACGCCAATACCCCTAGATACTCAACATGATGGACCATTCTGCCATGATCAAATTCAATAGAACTGATTTACACCTTTTTATGTGAGGGTACACGTTTATCAGACGCCAGTTACCCCCAAGTACTCAGTGAAACCACCTTACTGTTTTGATCATTTTATGCAGAGATAACTGATACACCTCATGACTTAAGTATTGTCCATTTCTTTGATGGATCACTTAGTTTCTCAGTGATTTACCAGTCATTGCTCTGCCAACATTATTTTTCAAGGATTTTCAATATCTTTCCTAGCTGTCCTTTATATGTTTAAGAATGATTTGATTAAGGACAATACACATACTTAGCTTCTCTAATATGATTTCAGATGAGTTTTTCAGATTTCAGATATGATTAGCTTTGTCTGACATGAAATAAGATAAGTGTTGAGAGATTTATCAATTTTCAGCTTTCTTATGTACTGATTGCAATCTTTAAACTCCAAAAATTATAAAATTCAAACCATTAAGTCAGTCTATAAGCAATTAAAATTCTTATAAGAGAAGAAGTCTATTTTCTATTGCTTAGGAATCAGAACTGACTAACAGATTGTCATATTGTCAGACTCAATCATTCAGAGTCAAAGGATGAATGAATAGGGTCGACGCTGGGAGTTCAAGGCATCCACGCATCAGTTGAAGAGGCAACAATATAAAACATTGAGATAATATCAGTGTGTCGACTCCACGCTATTGCAGTGTCAACTCATCAGAATAAGAAGCAGAGGCATTCACAGATCTAGTTCACTGTGTCAATGCCACAGTAGAGCAACGTCGATACAGCAGTTAAAAAAAGGCAGAGTTAATGGTTTACTGGAATACCCCAGTGCGTCAACACTACAGCGTGATAGCGTCGACGCAGCAGTTCACCCTGAATTTCTGACAAGACTCCCCCTGTCTATATGCATGCAGTTTTGCAAATGAATGGCAAGAATTAAATGAGAGAGAGCTTCGACATAGGTCATGGATGAATGATATGCAATGAAAACTATGTCATAAAAATTATGAATGATATGCATGTGGTTTTAGACACATTCATGACTAAATGATATGCAGTGATGATCATGAGTGTAAAAAAGTATGAGTGACATGCATGATCATGAGTCTGTTGCTACATTCAACATTCACATATTTTATTCAAGCCATCAGAGAATTTATTCATTATGCTAAAATTTACACAAGCCAAGTTCTCTTCTAAGAAATTTAAACCTTTCATTCCCAAGAGGCTTAGTAAAGATATCAGTAATTTGTTTTTCAGTTTCAATGAAGTTCATTTCAATTTCCTTTTTATTTACAACATCTTTAAGAAAATGGTGTTTTATCTCTATATGCTTAGTCCTAGAATGATGAACAGGATTTTTTGCAAGGCATATAGCACTAGTATTATCACACAAGATTGGAATACATTCCAATTTTATATGATAATCATCTAGTTGGTGCTTGATCCAAAGTACTTGGGCAGCACAATTACCTGCTGCAACATATTCAGCCTCAGCTATAGACAAGGCTACAGTGTGTTACTTCTTAGATGTCCAAGATACTAGACAGCCACCAAAAAATTGACAATAGCCACTAGTATTTTTTCTATCTACTCGACACCCAGCATAGTCTGCATCAATGTAGGCTAGAAGTTCTAACTCACACTTAGCAGGATACCATAGACCTAGCTCTTGGGTGCCTAGTAAATACCTAAAAATCCTTTTCATAGGCTTAAGGTGTGTTTCTTTAGGACTAGCCTGAAATCTAGAGCATAAACACACTGAAAATTGAATGTCAGGCCTAGATGCTGTAAGATATAGAAGGGATCCGATCATACCTATGTATAGCCTTTGGTCCATTGGTTTACCTTGAGGATCTTCATCCAAACTGGTTGAGGTACCCATTGGAGCAGCTATTTCCTTGAGGTTGTCCATTTTGTACTTCTTCAATAGATCCATTATGTACTTGGACTGAGAGATGAAAGTATCATCATTTGATTGTGTAACCTGTAGTCCAAGAAATAGTTTGAGCTCACCCATTGAGCTCATTTCAAACTCATTAGTCATAATTTGAGAGAATTCCTCACACAATTTGGGGTTAGTTGACCCAAAGACAATGTCATCCACATAAATTTGAATGGTAAGAATATCTGAATGACTCACCTTGGTGAACAATGTTTGATCAACTACACCTATTGTGAAGTTCTTTTCAGTGAGGAATTTGCTCAACCTGTCATACCAAGCTCTAGGAGCTTGCTTTAAACCATAGAGAGCCTTTTTGAGTTTCTAGACATGATTAGGGAAGTCTAAGCATTCAAATCCAGGAGACTGTCTCACGTAGACATCCTCACTGATTTCTCCATTCAGAAATGCAGATTTTACATCCATCTGCAGAAGATTTATTCCTAGGGAACATGCATAAGCCAATAATATTCTGATTGCTTCTAACCTGGCTACAGGGGCAAAAGACTCTTCAAAGTCTATTCCAAATTCCTGATTATACCCCTGAGCTACAAGTCTGGCCTTATTTTTAATGACATTCCCTGATTCATCAGTTTTATTTCTGAACACCCATTTAGTCCCTATGACTGTTTCATGATCAGGAGGTGGAACCAAATGCCACACCTTATTCCTGTCAAATTGATTGAGTTCCTCATGCATGGCATTAATCCAATGCACATCTTTGAGAGCACAGTCAATGGACTTGGATTCTATATTTGAAACAAACGCATATGCATTCAATTCATTTTGAATTCTTAAGTGACCTCTAGTCCTAGGGGGGTCATGCAGATTGCCAATTACATTATCTACAGGATGATCTTTTAGATATCTAATGTTGACAATTTCATCACCATGAGTTTCATTTACCTCCCCCTGAACTGTAGGCTCTTCTTCATTAAGCTCTTCATTTCCTTCCTCATCCTCGGATTTGTCTGCAGGATTTCCTTCCTTCAAAATATCACCATTATCTTCATTCCTGCATTGACCAACATTAGTCTTTAATAAGGATTCATCAAAAACTATATGTGGAGATTCTTCAACAGTTTTGGAATTCAGATTACACACTCTATATGCTCGGGTGTTTTCAGAATAACCAAGAAATATTCCTAGTTCACCTTTAGGTTCAAATTTATCAAGGTCTCTTTTATCATTTATATGAATGAAACATTTGCAACCAAAAATCTTGAAATGAGCAATAGATGGTTTCTTACCCTTTAAGATCTCATATGGTGTTTTCTGAGTAGAAGGTCTTACCATGGCTCTGTTAATTACATAACATGCAGTATTTACTGCTTCAGCCTGAAACTTCCTTGGTAGACCACCTTCAACCAAGAGTGTACGACCCATCTCCACTAGGGTTCTGTTCCTTCTCTCCACAACTCCATTCTACTCAGGTGTCCTTGGTGAGAAGAACCTATGGTTAATTCCATTTGACCTGCAGAATTCATCAAACTGTGAGTTTTCAAACTCACCTCCGTGATCAGTCAAAATATTTTCAATTTTCTGGTTTTTTTTAAGGCAGAACTCCTGAAATTCTGATAATGCATCACTTTTATGTGATAAGAAATATACCCAAGTATACCTAGAGAAGTCATCTACCATGACAAACCCATACTTCCTCCCTGATAAGCTGACAGACCTGGTTGGCCCAAAAAGGTCCATGTGTATCAGCTCATAGGGTTTTGAAGACAGATTTTATGTTCTAGATTTAAATGATTTTCTAGTTAACTTTGATTGAGTGCATGCATCACAGATTTTATTTTCTTTCTTAAAGGAAACTTCAGAAAGTCCTCTAACCATGCTATGCTTATTCAGTTTATGCAAAACAGTGTAACTAGCATGGCTTAACCTACGATGCCATAAAAATGTTAAGTCCTCTCTACTAGCAGTAAGGCATAGGTTAGAATGTTGAATATCATCTAAATCTATCATGTAAGTGTTATTTATCCTCTTACCAGAAAATTTAACAGTTTCAGAATCAGGTTCAAAAACTTTACAACATTGAGAATCAAAAAGCACTTTGCATCCTTTATCACATAGTTGGCTGATGCTAAGTAAGTTATAAGCTAATCCTTCAACCAGCATGACATCTTCAATGCAGCAGGTGGTACACTTACCTACCTTACATGATCCGAAAATTCTACCTTTTGTGTTGCTACCAAAGGTGACAAGGCCTCCAAGCTTCTCTGTCAGCATGCAAAACTTGGCCTTATCTCCTGTCATATGCCTGGAGCAGCCGCTATCCAAGTACCACAAGTTGTTCTTGGCTGCCAGGCATACCTGCATACACAATTAGGTAGAGAAGTTTGGAACCCAAGACTGATTGGGCTCCAGAACAGATGAAGTAGAAGCAAAGCAAGAAAGCAGACTTTTCAGAATCCACATTTGTTTAAATGAATTCTGTTCAGTGGATTTTTCAAATTTCTTTCTGTTATTGTTCCTTTTCTTCTTGTTGTTTGCACCAGCATGATTGTTGATAGTGTTGTTACTTCTGTGCCAGTGCCTTGGCCAGGGTGCATTCATGAAATTGTGGCCATAGTAGTTCCTGGGTTGGCTGAAAAAATTCAGATTCCTAGGTGTCAAATTACCATACCCATCAACCCAATTTCTAGTGTAAGGTCTATAAGACTGTGTACCCTGATATGCAAGACATGTAAACCTTCCTTGAGTCCTAGTCCATCCTGACCTATTTGGATAGGTTGACTGTGCAAAGAAGTGGGACTGGGCTCTAGGTTGGTAGAAATGTTTGGGTTGAGCTCTAACAGCATTCTGCCTCCCCTGCACCTTGGACCCTGCTGACCTATTCATAGGTGTGTATTGGGTCTTCTTCAGAGGTGGTGGTGATGGTGGAGACTTGGTGACCTTAACATGGGGTTTATAAGACTGTTTAGGTTGACCCCTAACCTGAGACTGAGCTTTGGGATTTTGCATGGATGTGCTAGCTCTACTAGGCTCACTCAGTTTTTGTTTGCCCTTCTCCTCAGCACTGGGCTTTTTCATATTAGCACTTTTGTTCATTGACATGTTTGAATTCATGCTAATTCGAGGTCCTTTTTCTTTTTGTGCAACAAATGTAATAGTTTTCATTCCAAAGGTTTTTGTTGCACTAAAATTAAATCCACGGCCCTCTTTTCTGAAGTTGACCTTTGACCCTAACAAAGCATTTAGATTATCTGTACCTTGGGTCATTTTCTCAATGGTTTTAAGCTTGTCCTCACTATCCTTTTGAATGTCTTAATTGGATTTTTTTCAATTCTGTATTCACACTTAGGACAGCTTGATATTTTTCATTCACAATTTTTATCTCACTTTCATATTTCTGGATTTTCAACTTCCATTCATCAGCTTCTTTTTCTAACCTCTCATTATCTTCTTTAGAGGCTTTTAACTCATTCTTGATTTCATCTAATTCAGAACATGTGAGTTTCAAATTTTTATTCTCAGATACTAGACATGCAATTTTATCAGTTAGAGTTGTATCATTTTGCATGGAGTTAATCTTCCTTCTTAAATGCCTGTTTTCCTTCCTAATATCATCAGCTCTATCAGCTATGTCATGGTAGGCATCTACCCAATCAGCAATAGTGAAATTTTTGAATCTAGTGATTACCTCATCTGAGTCCTCCTCTCTATCTTCAGAGCTTGTTGCCATAAGACAAATGGGCTTCTCAGATTCGGCTTCACTGTCAGAAGTATTGCTCAGGGAGCCTTCATCTTCATCACTCCATGTGCTAACCATAGCTCTCCCTTTCGTGTTCTTCTTCTTTGACTTGTCCTTGTATTTCTGATTCTCTGGACAGTTAGCTTTCATATGGCCTGCCTTCCTGCATTGATAACAAGTATTAGATTCAATTTTCTTTGCAGGGTTATGCTTATACCTTTTATCCCTTCGGCCGCCACTGTACTTCTTTTGGATGAATCGTCCTGCTCCTTTCCTGAGGAACCGTCTGAACTCTCTGGTCATCATTGCCATCTCAGTACGAGTTATATCTTCTTCATTCAGGCTCTCCTCGGATGATGAACTGCTAGAGCTTGATCTGCTGGACTTGCTGGATTTGCTGGCACCAGCTTTCAGAGCGATTGGCTTCTTCTTCCTCTCAGCTTCTTCTATCCTTGGCATATTAATCTCATATGCCATCAGCGAGCTAATTAGCTCATCAACCCTCGTATTTCGCAAATCCCTTGACTCCTCCATCACTGTAGCTTTAGTATGCCAAGCATGAGTCAGGGAGCGCAATATCTTCCTCACTACATCATATTCTGTCTGAGCCTTCCCGAGACCTCTAAGACCATTAGTAATGGTTGTCAATCGAGCATACATCTCCTTGATGGTCTCGTTGGGCTTCATCTTGAAGGCTTCATATTCGGACACAAGGAAATTGGCCTTCGTCTCTCTAACTTGAGAAGTCCCTTCATGAATGACTTCCAGTGCATCCACACCTCCTTAGCTGAACTGCAGGCTGATACGCGGGAGAATTCTGTAGGGTGCAGAGAGCATTGAATGGCGTTTATTGTACTCCAATTTAGTGTAGACCTCCTGATCTCCTCCTTGGTCCAGACTTCCTCATTAGGGGACAGCTCATAAGGTCCCTTGCTGACTACCTTCCAGATCTCGTAATCCTTAGCCCTCAGAAATACTTGCATACGATTCTTCTAGTATGCATAGTTAGATCCATCAAAGAATGGGGGCTTTGTGGTTGAGTGTCCTTCAGCTATCATACCTCGAGCATCCATCTTGGCCTTTCCTCTTCGGGCGATGAGTCCCTGTAGAAGAGTATGGGTCTGATACCAAGTGTTATGTTAGATGGACGCAGTATATCTCACCGAAGTGTGGATATAGAGGGGGGTGAATAGATCTACTGCCTAAGTTAAAACCAGTATAAGGCTCTAAAGCGGAATATAGGCAACTCTATTGAAACACTATCTCGAGTACTAGATTTGAACAGAGGCGAATCAAACTGTGAAGATGAATAGGAAATCTAATTGCACACAGTTCATAGACAAACAAGCAAACACAAGGCACACAAGATTTTTAGGTGGTTCGGTCAGGAGACCTACGTCCACCCCACACTCAATCGAGTATGGCTTACTGCTGCACAGTACAGCTTACGTCCGCTGGGCAATACAGCTTGACCTACAAACCGCTGAGCAACACAGCTTGCTGTCCGAGACAAGTCTCGCCTGCTGAGGATTACAGCTTCACCTGTCGAGTGGAGACCTCCACTGCAACCGCTGGGGTTTACAGCTTACCCGTCCAGAGGTAGCACCTCTGCTAACAGTTGACTCACAGCTTGAAGAAACAATTTCGGAAATAAAAGATAGAAGCAAACGAAAATAGAAAACCCAACTGGGAATGTAGCTCGGAATGAGCAAAGCTCAGCTCTGGTATCTGAACCAAGAGTCTGAGTAACAATCAGAAAGGCTCTCAAACAAAACTCTCTCAATCTCACTCTCTCAACACATCTCTCTCAATCTTCTCTTCTCTCTTTTTCTTCTTCTCTGTTTTTCTTCTCTCTGTGGATCGGTGGCTCTCTGCTGCTTCAGACTTTCAGACTCACTGTATAGACTTTGCCACACTTCGATCAGCCTTCATCCGAAGAAGAAGACTCATATATATATATCAGCAGTAGATTGGATAAGGGCGTGTGGCTTCCACATTTCTCGCCCAAAGAGTTCTCCATATCAGAGGACATTTCATCCACATGGCAGCATCCTGGATGGGCTGCTTCCACGTGTCACCATCATAGCACCTCGTCCTTCTTGGATCACGAGCCAAGTCATCAATCTCAGTAAAGAATCCCTGTCAGACAGTCGAATTAGAATTATCAGTTTAAGTATAAACCCTGTACAGACTTTGTAGGATGTAATACATTGTATAGACTCTGTGAATGCGAATGCAATGCAATGTTCAGACTTTATGAATGCGTGGCTATGGCATTGTATAGACTTGGTGAATGCAGAACAATGCCATGTACAGACTACATATATGCAGTGCTTTGGCCTTGTACATACTTCACGCATGCAGGACTGTGGCATTGTAAGGCGTGTACAGACTTCGTGTATGCGAGACTGAAGCATGTACAGACTTAGTGAATGAACCCAACCGATGTCTAGACTTTGTTAACACGCTGAATGAGACGCTAACCTAATGCATGCAATCAGTGATGTACAGACTTGGAGATGCAATGTGCAATGCAGTGAAGTGTGTACATTGAATACGAATGCATAGACATGCTGACAATAGATGTGTGGACTTTGAAGAACATTCAGCAGCCAATGTATAGACTTAGGCAATGGAAAGGCTTGCCTGTGTATGGACTTGATGAGCATTCAGCAATGTGCAAACTTCAATACATGAAGAAGCAATGTGTAGACTTTGACAGACACAACGTGCAACAATGTGTAGACTTGAAACACTAGATGCACGATGTACAGACTTCAACTCAAATGATGCACAATGTACAGACTTGAATGCTGTGCGATGTACAGACTTCATGTTATGCATGAGACTCTAAGAAGACAGACGATGTATAGACTTAGCCAGCCTTCAGCTCGATGTACAGACTTCATGAATGATGCATGCAATGCACTGGACGATGTATGGACTTAGACGATGCAGACTAGTCCGATGTACATACTTGCTCGTTGTTCAGACATTATGAGCGATGTACAGACTTTGCCAAGAGAAAGACTGTACAGACTTCAGCAAAGCAAAGCAGTTGAATGTATAGACTTCACGATGTGTAGACTTGCCAAAGACAACTGGACGATGTTCAGATTTGAGCGAAGCAAAGTCTGTACAGACTTGAAAGATCACAATGTATAGACTTTGGTAAGGGAATGGCTGTACAGACTTCAACTCAGCTGCGATGTACAGACTTTGACAAAGCAGTGATGTACAGACTTGCACAGTTCTAGGGTGTATAGACTTTATGTGAAAACCCATTGTACAGACTTGCAGAACTGAACGTAGGTAAAGATCCTAATGTATAGACTTCGAAGTTCAACTGGTGAATGTACAGACTTTGAAGGTTCAACTGGTGAATGTACAATCTTCATCTCGAGCAAGCTACAGTGCAATGTATGGACTTTGAAGAATGATGCATGACGCTGTACAGACTTCACTAATGTATGGACTTAGCTTCGTGCATGCTACAGTCCAATGTATGGACTTTGAATGACAGTGCAAGCACTGTATAGACTTTGAGTTATGTGAGCTGCAGTGTATGGACTTTGCCCAATGCATAAGACGCTAAGTGAGTCGGACAGTGTATAGACTTGTGTTCTGGGTGAGTCGACACATCTAAGAAGGGGGTCGACCCACTTCTGTCCAGACTATGCTGAGAGTGATAAAGCATGGATGTATAGACTTGTGATGCACTGATGCAGTATATGCACAGAGAAAGAAATGCACCGATGCAATGTATGGACTTTGAACTTGTGCAACACAAATACAACACGATGTATAGACTATGCTGAATGTGAAGACTTATGTGTGTGTGCAGTGTGTAGACTTGTGAAATACATAGAACACACAGACAATCTGATAAAAGTAATTTCATCAAAACATAAACAGTTTCCAATCAATCAAAACAAGGTGTTGCCAATGAAGTAAAGTATATTATCAACATCATCAACACATAGGAGTCACAACATGTTGATGGGGCTAGCAAAGGTAACCCTGGGCTGGCAGGGGGTGGTGGGTGTTTCAGAAATTCTTATGGTCATTTGATATTAGGTTTTTCCTACTATTATGGTCTTGGCTCCAACATGGTGGCTGAAGGGAGACCTCTCTTCGATGGTCTTCGGTTGGCCCAAATACACAAAATTCCTTTATCTGTTATATACACAGATTCAAAAGCCATCATAGATCTGCTGAACAGCAATAAAGACCCACCTTGGTCTTTACTACCTTAGTGGCAGCCTTTACAACAATTATACTCATTCTCTCATTGTCCTATTATTCATTCATATAGAGAGGCTAATCAGCTCGCGGATGCTCTGGCGAATCATGCAGTCCTCATGAATTGTAATATGGAGTTTTACTCTATTAGAGAGCTACCCCTATTTGCTAAAGGCTATGCCTTAGCTGATGCTAATGGCATACCCAACATTCGTAGGAAATTTGCATAGTTTTCTATATCTTTTTCTTTTCATTGTATCTCAAAGGCTTGGCCTCTCTGTATAGTTGTATTCTTTCTGGAATATAAATATAAAAAAAGCATTTAGTAGCTATAAGGTGGAGTGAGAATATTCCCTTCCGCTGGAATGGGGGTGCACTCTCCCTTGGATCTACTAGATGACTGAGTTTTACAAAAAAAAAAAATAACTTTAAAACCAAAGAGAATTAGACGAAGTGGTAAACACGAAAGTTGAAGATCAAGAGGAGAGGAAGAAAGTTTGCGAAGAGTGTAAAGGGAGAAAACATGAGAAAGAGAGTGTAAAAATGGGAAGAAGAAAAGTGGTTTGCGCGGATGAACAGTAACTGTGCAAAAAATTAAACTGAGGGAAAATAAATATACCTTGCAAACGAAGATGAATTGGAGGAAGTGGTAGAAGACAAAATTTTAGATCGACAAAAGAGAAAGAACTTTTATGAAAAATTCAGAGAGAAAAGAAGCGTGGAAGGACTTCAAAACGGAGGAAGAACAGAGGTTGCAACTTAGATGAATAGTTAAATCACAAGATAGTAAGTTAAAAAATGAGAAATAACTTAAAAATGGAGAGGATTTAGAGGAAGTGGTAGAAAGAGAAAATGAAGAACATTTAAAGATGAACAAGTTGGCAGAAGAAAGTAAATCGAAATGAAGAATAAAAATGCATGTAAAGGAGCTATGAAATGCTAAGATAGATAAGATTTAAAAAACATTCATAACAACACACTAATAACAACCATAAAACCCACAAACCAAAACTTTGAAAAGAAAATCTACGTAACGCATCCTATGGTCAAATAAAACTCTCACCCACATCACAATAGGAGCCCATTTTATAGGGCTAAATCTTAACCCCTTTGCTATGTGAAGACTCATTTTCCCTTACCATTTTTGTTGAAATTCAAACCCAACATCCTATTCTTTTCTTATTTTTTCACTTTCTCTCTCCTCTTCTGCCGCTGCTTCTCTCTCCTCTCTCTTCTCTCCCGCGTCGGCATGCGCCCACGTGTGCACGATGTTCTCCTGCGTGAGCTGCATGAGAAGGCCGCCTACCTTCTTTTGTTGACCGCGCCTGCACGCCCGCCACTGATCGCTCGCATGCGCTGGCGGGCTGAAGCCTTTCGCTGCCCGCCGCGTTGACAATTGCCCGCCGAAGCCACCCACGTGAGCACGCCACCTCGACGCCCGTGCCCACTTGGCCTTGTGGCCTCGTCACGTCCCCACCAATGCCATGCACGTTGACCGGGTGCTGTCGAGCCCGCCGACTGAAGCCTCCTGTCGCAGCTCGCCACGTTGCATTGACCTTGGCCCTGCGTCCGCCCGAAGCCGCCTTCCGCATCCGCGTGCATGTATTATATATATATATATATATATATATAATAATCATTTGTTTCTTTTTTCTTTTTCTTATTTTTTTTATTTTAAACAAACCCATGGGTCTTTGGCCCATTTGTACTCTTTTATTTTTTCTTTCTTTTTTTTCTTTTCAGCCTTAATAGACTTTGGCCCACTTTTTGTGCAGACTTGTAGAGTTCTTGCCATCGTCCTCTTCGTTCTTGTAAAATAAGTAAATTTATTTATTAAAATTACTTAATTCTATCCAACTAAATATTTTGATCTATATTAGAATTAATTATGATAAATACATATTTATTAATATTAAAATTCATAACAAATGTGTATATCATAAATTAACTCCTAAAATTACACACTTATCGATCATCCAAAACTTGAAACGGCCGAAATGATGCACATGTTCGACCAATCCAAGGGGCATGGAATGTTGGACCTAATTGCAAGTAGACTATCGGATCACCCTTGGGGTGCTACCGGATGGGCTGAGCAAGGCCTACCGGATCAATTTTATAAGGCCGTCGTATCACTTACTGGAGGGCTGCCGGATCAGGGTGGGAGCAGGCTACCGGAATAGTCAAATAGTGGCCCTTCCGGTTCAGCCATACAGTGCCAAATCACACATGGGAAAGGGCGCCAGATCAGCAAAGCTGCGAGGCTGTCGGGTGAGCCCAGAGAGGGCTATCGAAGGGGTATTGTAGGGAAGTGCTGACTGAGCTTGAAGGGGCAATCATATGGAATGCCAATGGGACTGATTGCTGGTTTAGGAAGACTCAAAACAGGGGATCAAAAATTCCTGATGAGTATAGTAACTTTAAAGATTGAGGTGGAGTAGAAGGCATGAGCATGCAGGCCCGCCCATCCTTCTACCACCGATCTGCCTTCCTTTGAGACTCATGACACAGCAGAAAAGGGGTATTCTCTTTCTTTCAGAACAATCCTTCCCCATGGACTCGGAGAGAAGTAGGGATGTAGAGGAATCTATGAAACCATCGGTACTGTCCCATCCCTTTTGCTTTCTCCCCGGGGCCATATCCGCAGCGGAGGATAAGCTCCGAGTTTAGGCTCTTAAGGGGATAACATATACGTTTCCATATTGATGAATTTGCATTCATCCTCAAAGGAAAATGATAATTGCCAGGCAAACAGCGGTAAAGGGGAGATAAAGGAAATTAGATGGACAGCAACCACGGGGATTATGGAATAGCCATCGAAGCAAGAAAAAAAAAGAAATCGCCCACAGGGAGCTTTTATTCATTCTCATTCACTGATTACATCTCAAACGGGAGCAAAAAAGAAAACTGAAATAGAACAACTACAATTCGAGGAATGTAAAAGAAAGAAGAAAATTACAATCAAGGGGGAAAGAAGGAGCATTGACTCTATTTCTTCCTCCCATTCTTGACCTCCCTTGTCTCCTTTCTCTCCCTCTACAAATTTAGGTTCAAAGAACCTCTTCGAACCTCACCTGGGCACTCTTCTACTGCTCTTTCTTTCTTCTTCTGCCTTCGCTTTCGCCCCCCCCCCCCCCCCTGTTTGTTCGCTCTCGTCTTCTTATTCTATTCCGCCTTGTTCCTCTGCTTCTATTCTATCTCCCCTCGGGGCCTCATCCTCCTCGCCACCCCTCTCTTTATATAGGGACGAGGGACCTAGTGTGGGGCCCCTGTTGATTAGAGGCCGTTGCCACCGTATGCGCTGATGCCGCCAGACAAGGAGGTGTCGGATCGACCCGTCACTACCGGAGGGGGGTTTACACCAGATGCCCTCCTATAGTTCATCAAATATTACCTGTAGTTGGGTCATCTGGCACTGCTGGAAGGGAGTGACTGCCGGATGGAACTCCATAGAGGTGTTGGATGGGGCCTGAAGCTATGTTGGGTAAAGAAGTGAAGACCGTGGGATCATCAGGGAGCTGTCAGACCGAGCAGGTGCCTCCAGATCAGATTTCCTACCGGATGGGCCCTTGATGAGCTGTCAGATGGAGGTTGCCACCAGTTTAGCATATAGCTGCTGGATGGGCTTCGTGGTATGAGCTTCTCGTAGGGGCATTGGCCAGATGAGCTGGGCAAAGGGCCATACCGGATGAGCTGGGCGAGGTATCGCTTGGGCCCTCAGATGAGCAGGGGCTACCGTTTATGGCTGGGAGCTACCGGTTGATGCCCCCAAGGGGGCTGCCATTTGGGAACGGTGTGCCCTGCCGGTTCAGCAGGGAGTTGCCAAATGAGGGGCTTTTGCCGGTGCTTCTGCTTTGTGAGCAGAGCTAGGAATCTTTAGTGGGTCCCTTTGATCAGAAAGGGATATTTCTTACAAAAGAAGTTTCATCTGGAAACTGGTATCATCGTACAAAAGATTCCCAAACCATTGCTCTTTAGATCACGTGACATGATCGGGTCCCATGGCTGGTACGATTATCTCACTATTGAGGGTGCGTCTACACACTCTATGAAGTTAGAGTGTGTCCACCCACATTTGTTGATCGCTTTGGAAGGTTACTCTGTGTCTTCGGGTGTGTCGGCACACTCTGAGAGGTGTGTCGACACAACTGTTAATCGCCTAGGAGGCTTCTTTTCATTTTTAGGTGCATCGACATATTTTGTGAGATGCGTCGACAAACACTTGTTGATCGCCTGGCAGACAACTATATGTCTTCAAGTATGCATCTGACACACTTAGTTGTTCAAGAGCCTTTTCAGCTTAAATGGTCTTTTAGGCTGCATTGTTGGGTCGATACACGATACACTCTTGTGAGTGTGTCGACGCATTGACACACCCTGGTGAGTGTGTCCTTGTTCGGCTTGGTGAGACTTGTTGCTCTTGATGCCAAATTTTTAGGCATCAACAGTTCATAACCCAAAGGCTCCGAGATCGGATTGGTAGTAGAGAATGACAAATATTTCATAGCAAGTGAGTCCTAGAGGTCTTATAGTCAATTGTAAAGAATTTGCTTTGGGCACAAGTCTGTGTTGGCCATGTGAGTGGCATTGATTGTTGTGTGTCAACAGAGGCACTGTGCTAAGTAGCACTAGCAGTATTGAGAATCAGGTGGCATAGCGATGGGAACTGTCAGATGAGGACAATAGATTTGCTCCAACCTTTTCCGTGAAATGTGTCATGTGGCTCAGAGTGGAGCTAGATAATAGTTAGAATTACAGGCAAATCGTGGCCAATTGAACTGGTTATGTAGCACCTCGGATAAAAATATTGACTTTTTCCTAAATAAATAAACTCTTAAACAACTCTATTTAAAGGCCAAATAAAAAGAAATATCATAGCCCTATACTTGACGAGGGCCACTTTAACATCACCACTAACTATATATATATATATATATATATATATATATATATATCTTAAAGACCAACACGTATAGGGGGTTTTCCATTTTTCCAAACAATAGGAATAGGCGCCCCCATGCAAGGGTGCCAATTACATGGACTGGGTCAACCCATTTAATGGGTGCCCCTATATATGGGCACAGATTAAAGGGTGCCCCTTGCTTGGGGTCCAATTCCTACCCGGATAAAAAGGTTGTTCTTTTGGAAGGGGTTGAAACACGAACAGCTGACGTTCGCTGGCAATGGACCCCTTCCCTGGCAATGGATTGTTCTCTTTCCCTATAATTATTCCCCCTCCATCGAATGTGCGATGGTCATTCTCGACATCCTGCTGCCGTTCTCGTCTCCACCTGCAGAACAGAAGGATCTCCCTTCTTTTCTTTACATAAAGAATACATGAAGGGCATCTTTTTCCTGCGTTCTTCTTTCTGCTGCTGAAGCATTGCTACAGAGAACGTGAAGGGCTTAGCTTTCTTTATTCTTTCTACTATTACCTGTACCTCATTATTCACGCTGAAACGGTAGGTGTTCTCAAGATTTGGCCCAACTCGTAGCTAATATAGGTAACAAGCATGAGTAGCACTAGTATAAACACATTTTTCATAATGTATAGCCTGTTACACGGGTTTTGAGGAGACCAGAAGCATGTTTGTAAATGGTGCCCAGGAGACTGCCATTAATTAATGGGCGACCAGCCCAATGGGCGACCAGCCCAATGGGCGCCCATTCTTCAATGGGCAACCCAATGAAGGGTGCCCATTAAAATTAAGATGGCAGTAGGGCAGGCGCCAATTCCGTTTTCCTATAATTTATAATTACCGTGTTTAGAAATTTTATATCTATGAAACTAAACCCTAATATTCTTGCATTAGCATGATTATGAGATCCTGATATTTTTCTCTGTCTACCCATGTCTTTACTTCCTGATTCTGTGAACTTTAGAAAGTGTGAATAGTGTTTTGTGTCTCAGAACGTAGCTGCCCGATGCATAGCATCCCATAGAAATGGGCGCCCATGTCTGGGTCACCATTTACTTAAATATTGACCCTCCGTAGAGTCATCAATTAAATGGTGACCCTGTGAAGGGGCGCCCATTTGTTTTTTTTTTTTTAAGAAAATGAATAATGGGTTGGGGATTGGGCGCCCCTTTGCACAGGCGCCATTTACCCAATTAATGGCACCTGTGAGGGCACCATTTTCCAATATGGCAGGGCCTACATAAAAAAATGGGGATTGGGCACCCCTCTGACTAGGCGCCATTTCCTAAAATAATGGCACTTGTTAGGGCACCATTTTGCCAATTAATGGCACCTGTCTGGGAGCCATTTTCCTGAGTGCTGATTTCTGGAACTTCTGTTTGTTCACAGATTGGGCGCCCCTCAGTGAGGGCGCCAATTTTGAAAATAATGGCAGCCAGAAGGGCGCCATTTCTACAACACGTGGCAGCCCTAGAGGTGCCATTTCCATCCAGATTCTTGACTAGTCTCGTGGTTTGTGCTAATATAACCATAGTTCATTTTCTGCATAATAATCTGACCTTGAACTCCATTCATGAAATCTACCTTATGTTCCTACAATGGTTAAACCCTTGGAATTCTATATTGGCTATAAACGAGAGTGGATGTCAAATAAATACATGACACAATGCTAGCGTCAATGGGGCCCGATATGGTCCTGGGAGGAGCACCCGAAAATACTTGTGCCCATGGGAGCTATAATGATCATGGTGATAGCATTGCACCGAAGTACTTGCGTTCTTGACATGAGGCATTCCACTCACTCTCCCATGACATTACTTGACATGACTTGGGTGCTTGACTTGACTTGCGTGGCCCGGAATGGGCAAAGTACTTGCTTGATTGAAATAGCAATTTCTAGTGACACGTACTTGAAGTTACATGCTTGACATGTACTTGATGTTACATACTTAAACATTGATTTTTACTTTCTTGGAAAAAATTGTGCAAACACTTGCTAGTACCTTATTAATACTTGAAATCGTGCGATATTCTTTCTATACAATTCTTGATATATTGCTCGTCCATTATGCATAGTTATACCTGCATTGCACGCAACATGTAATTTACTTAAAGATTGCTAGAGCTTGAGATATAATTCCTACTGAGCAATTTGCTCATCAAGTTTGATCCTAACATTTTCATGTAACTCGGATAGCGACAACCATACGAATGGGAATGATACCGAGTGAAGAGTGCTAGAGCCACCGATCGTCTACTGTCAGCTAGTCGTGCCCCCTTTGATTTTCTTGAGTCCATTACCCTTGTACTTTTCAGTTAGGTCAGTTTAGTTGGTCAGAACTTGTTAAGGCTTGGAAGCCTCATGTTTAGTATGGGTCCTTATCATGTTGAGCTACTTAGACCGTTGTCATGTTGGAATTTTGGTATTATTGTGAAATTTAAATTTGGTTATTAATATTATTGTCTTTTGCGCACTCTATCTTGGTGTCAAAAAATATCTTATTGCTCTGATTGACGTGATCTATATAAAACTCGTCACGCATATGGTCCCCTTCCGCGCCCGAGGCGTGACAGTTTTCGTGGTATCAGAGCCTAGGATTTCAATTTCTTAGGAAACCCAAGTCCAAGGATAGGTTTACTCCCTACACCCAGTGAGATGGGTAGAGCCATGGGTTAAGTTCTATAATAACGTCTGACCTTATAATCAAACACGATACTTATTATACTCAAATTCTCTTGTAGGATCATATCCGTTGAAAGAGCACAACGGCGCGAGATGCAGTGCACTGTGCGAGGTCTTACGCAGGCGCTACAGCAAGTGGCACAAAACGGAGTTAATCGTGGAGCTGGTGATCTCCTTAGGGATTTTCACAACATGAACCCACCAAGGTTCACGCTTTCGTCTGACCCCGAGGATGCTGAGAACTGGCTGAGGGAAATCGAAAGAATTTTTCGTGTAATGCAATGCACGGATGAAGAAAAGGTTCTACTGGCCATATTCCAACTGGAGCGGGACACTCGATGTTGGTGGGAATCCGTAGAAGTAACATTGCCCTAAGACCATGTCACATGGGATGAATTTGTTGAACATTACAATAACAGATACTTCTCCGACGGCATTCAGGAGAAGAAGGCCGCGGAATTTGCCGCACTGAAACAACGGACCCTGACAATGGCCAAGTATGAGGCCCAATTTTCAAGAATGTCCAGGTATGCACCCCACTTGGTGTGTACTGAAAAGATGAAGGCTATAAGGTTCCTCAACGGGCTTCGGCCCCAATACACTACCCAACTTGCGCCGATGGACATCCAAGTCTATTCGGAAATGGTTCGACGTGCCCAGTTGCTAGAGGACGCCACTGAATTGTCCAACAAGATTCGAGGAAGGGACAAGAAGGAACCTGTCACAAGCCCGGGAAATTTCAAACCATAATTTAATAAGAAGAGGTTCTATAACGGAGGGAAGCCCTCCAAAGAAAAGAAATTTTACAATAATGACAAGCGACTCTCCGTCACCACACCTTCTAAGGAAGTTTGTAAACACTGTGACAAGGCCGGCCATAAAGCCGAGGAATGCTGGAGGAGACTGGGAGCATGTCTCTGATGTGGGAGCCGAGAACATTGAATCCCTAATTGCCCATTGATGATTGAGCAACCCACTAAAGATGAGAAGCGTCCGACAAAGAAACAAGGCCGTCTACAAGCTCTCCAAGAGACAGAACCAACGGAAGGTGGAATCGTGGAAGGTACACTAACTGTTTGTTCTAAGACTGCTAAAGTTTTATTTGATACCGGAGCAACTCATTCTTTTGTTTCCGAGAAATTTGCTGCTTCATTTTCTAAGGAGCCCGAATAGTTAGACTTAGTCATATCTACACCTCTCGGGAACGAGTCCGATATCACACATCACTACCCAGACTGTAAGGTTATGGTTAAAGGAAACAATCTACATATCAACATGATATGCCTAGATATGAAGGGGTATGATGTCATACTAGGTGCTGACTGGTTATCCACACACCAAGCAACTATAGATTGCCGAAATGGCAATATAACATTTATGGATTACCCAGAATTGGTTTACAATAGCCCTCGATATAGATCCCCTCTTATCTCAGCTCTCTGAGCTAGCAAACTTATAAGTAAAGGATGTGTGGCCTTCATAGCATTTGTGAGTGCCACGGAAGTCGATGAGTCTAAACTTGAAGACATCCGTGTAATTCAGAATTTTCCCATCGTTTTTCCAGAAGAATTTTCTGGTTTACCCCTGGAGCGGGAAGTGTCATTCACTATCGACCTTGTCCCTGGTGCTAGTCCTGTTTCCAAGGCACCTTATATAATGTCTCCCGCTGCACTGAAGGAGTTAAAAGAGCAGCTAAGGGAGTTATTGAAAAAGGGTTTCATCAGGCAAAGTACTTCCCTATGGGGAGCACCCGTGCTATTCGTCAAAAAGAAGGGCGGGGCAATGAGACTCTACATAGACTATCGGCAACTGAACCACCTTACAATCAAGAACAAGTACCCACTGCCAAGAATTGATGAGCTGTTCGATCAATTATCTGGAACTAAATACTTCTCCAAGATTGATCTTCGATATGGTTACCACCAACTGAGGATCAAAGAAGAAGACATTCATAAAATTGCATTCCGAAGCAGGTATGGGCATTATGAATTTACTGTTATGCCTTTTATACTAACAAATACCCCTCCAGCCTTTATGCAGTTAATGAACAACATCTTCAGGCCCTACTTAGACCAATTTATTGTGGTCTTTATTGATGTTATTTTAATCTATTCAAAGATCAAAGAAGATCATGAAGTACATATCGAGAAGGCATTGAAACTATTAAGGGAAAATAAATTGTACGCCAAATTTAGCAAGCGCAAGTTCTGGCTCGAGGAAGTATCCTTCTCGGGCCATGTAGTCTCGAAGGATGAAATTTCTATCGACCCTTCAAAGGTTGAGGCCGTAAAGAGCTGGGAATAACTAACAAGTGCAACAGAGATTTGAAGTTTCTTGGGACTAGCTGGTTACTATCAGCATTTCATCAAGGACTTCTCCCAAAATACTGTTCCTCTCACCAGGCTGACTCGCAAGGAAGTGCCTTATGAGTGGAATGAAGACTGTGAGAAGAGTTTCCAAGCTTTGAAGGATCTCTTGACCACTGCTCCAGTCTTATCATTACCAATTGAAGGAGAGAAGTACGAGGTATATACCGATGCTTCTGGTATTGGCCTCGGGTGTGTATTGATGTAAAATGGAAGAGTCATTGCATACTCTTCCCGACAATTAAAGAAGCACGAAGAGAACTACCCGGTGCATGATTTAGAGCTGGCCGCAGTCGTATTCACCTTAAAGATCTGGAGACACTACCTCTACGGAGAACAATTCACAGTATACGCTGATCACAAAAGCCTCAGGTATCTATTTTCTCAAAAGGAACTGAATATGAGGCAAAGGCGTTGGCTTGAATATCTCAAGGATTTTGACTTCACCATACAATACCATCTTGGTAAGGGTAACTCCGTAGCCGATGCCCTTAGTCAAAAGCCGAGAGCATTAATGGCCAATTACATGATTCAAGAATGCAAGTTGTTGGAGAAATTCTTTGAATTCAACATAAGCACCAACAAGGAGAATGGGTGTATTACTTTATCCCATATGAGTCTACATCCGTATTTGCTACCTGAAATTAAGAAGCTACAAGAAGAAGATCCTACACTAGTGGAAATAAGGGACAAGCTAGACGAGAGACTCGATTTCAAGCTGGCACCCGATGGTATATTGCTATTCCAAGAACATACATGTGTACCGGACTGTCCTACGTTGAAGAAAAAGGTTCTTGAAGAAGCTCATAGGTCAAGATACACGATCCACCCTTGAGCCACTAAGATGTACCAAGACTTGAAGATGACCTTTTGGTGGCCTAATATGAAAAGGGAGGTATCGAACTTCGTATCTCATTGCCTGACATGCCAACAAGTGAAAGTTGAACATTAGAAACCTGTCGGAAAACTGCATCCGCTAGATATTCCCAAGTGGAAGTGTGAAGACATCGGCATGGATTTTATCATGGGCTTGCCCAAGTCTAGGGACAGACATGATGGAATTTGGGTAACCATTGACCGTCTAACCAAATCGGCCCATTTCTTGCCTATCAAAAGTCGATGGTCGGTTGATGTCCTTACTGCCTTGTATATCAAGGAGATGGTAAGATTGCATGGAGCCCCTCTGTCGATCGTATCTGACCGAGACCCACGCTTTACTTCACATTTCTGGAAGGGTCTACAACACTCTCTGGGAATGAAACTCAATTTTAGCACTGCTTTCCATCCATAGACAGATGGTCAGACCGAGAGGACAAACCAAGTTGTTGAATATATGTTAAGGGCATGTATTATGGACTTGCGCGGAAGCTGGTGGCATGACCACTTACCCCTGGCCAAATTTGCATATAACAACAGCTATCAAGCCTGTATCCAAATGGCACCTTTCGAGGCACTTTGTGGCAGGAGTTACCGATCTCCAGTATGCTGGGATGAAGTCGGCGAAAAACAAATTCTAGGCCCAGATATGGTAAGAGATTCAACCGAGAAGATACACCTCATTCGAGAAAGACTCAAGATAGCACATTCTAGGCAGAAGTCATATGCTGATAATAGAAGAAGAGATCTGGAATTCCAAGTTGGAGACCATGTTTTTCTCAAGGTATCTTCCGACCGAGGTATTATAAGATTCATTGTTAAGGGCAAGCTTACACCGAGGTTTATTGGTCCATTCAAAGTGTTGTAAAGAGTGGGCGAGGTGGCTTATCGCATTGCCTTGCCTCCACAACTATCAGAAGTGTACAATGTATTCCATATTTCTATGCTAAAGAAGTATGTGCACGATCCTTTCCACATCATTGACCACAATGACTTAGTGATACAGAAGGACCTTACCCACGAGCAAAAGTCGATGAAGATCCTCGATCGAGAAGTCTGAGTTTTGAGGAACAAGACGATCCCTATGGTGAAAATCCAATGGAATCGATGCTTGGAACAAGAAGCCACGTGGGAAACCGAGGAGTCATTACGAAGGAGATTTTTGGAACTATTCTAATATGTAAGTACTCTGCACCCTCCATGTCTCCGTATATGCAGTTGAATTTGGGGACCAAATTCTTTTAAGTGGGGGAGGGTGTAGCACCCCGGATAAAAATATTGACTTTTTCCTAAATAAATAAACTCTTAAACAGCTCTATTTAAAGGCTAAATAAAAAGTAATATCATAGCCCTATACTCGACGAGGGCCACTTTAACATCTCCATTAACTATATATATATATATATATATATATATATATATCACTTACAGACCAACATGTATAGGGGGTTTTCCCTTTTTCCAAACAATAGGAATGGGCGCCCCCATGCAAGGGCGCCAATTACATGGACTGGGTCAACCCATTTAATGGGCGCCCCTATATATGGGCGCAGATTAAAGGGTGCCCCTTGCTTGGGTGCCAATTCCTACAGGGATAAAAAGGCTGTTCTTCTAGATGGGGTTGAAACAAAAACAGCTTATGTTAGCTGGCAATGGACCCCTTCCCTGGCAATGGATTGTTCTCTTTCCCTATAATTATTCCCCCTCCATCGAACGTGCGATGGTCATCGCCGACATTCTACTGCCGTTCTCATCTCCACCTATAGAAGAGAAGGATCTCCCTTCTTTTCTTCACATAAAGAATACGTGAAGGGCATCTTTTTCCTGCATTCTTCTTCCTGCTACTGAAGCTTTGTTGCAGAGAACGTGAAGAGCTTGGATTTCTTTATTCTTTCTACTATTACATGTACCTCGTTATTCACGTCGAAAAGGTAGGTGTTCTCAAGATTTGTCCCAACTCGTTGTAGACACGCCATTCTTGACGTCTCATGAGAAAGTCTCATATTACTATACGACGCCCCGCGATGGCCTACGCATTTCGAATCGCTCGAGTGCTTCCTTTTCCTGAGTCTTCTTCCGCCTTTGTCGGCATCCGGAATCATCTCGTCACGGCATTCGGACGGCATCAACACCAGTCAGACGCATCAAGAGGTTCCGGGACCAAGAAGGGTGTCTGTCGGGCGCCCGCCAACGCTTGATTTAAAGACCCGGGTGGGTCTTAATGGGGGCGTCCAGGCCCCTGGACGCCCCCATATTTTTAATTTATTTTAATATTTTCTCAGGGCCCTAAAAATAAATAATATATATATATTAATGGAGGCGTCCAGGCCCCTGGACGCCTCCATTAAAATAAAAATAAAATATGATTAAAATGCCACTTGGCATTAAAAACAAAAAAAAATCAATATATATTATTGGAGGCGTCCAGGCCCCTAGACGCCTCCATAAAAACAAATTATAAAAAAATCAAAAATCCAGCCCTGGCATAAAAGACAAAAAATAATAAAAATAATAAATATTTGGAGGCGTCCAGGACCCTGGACGCCTCCATAAATTCCCTCACGGGCGCCGCCCACCGAACGACGGTTTGTCGTGTGTGAAAAAAGCCAAATTTAGAGACGTTCAGCTGACTGGACGCGCCCATTTCTGAATCACGAGGCGCCGCTCACAAAACCACGCGTTGTGCCAAACCGCGTGCGGCCGTCGTCGGTTTTCGGTGGACCTGTTAGAGGCGTCCGGGACCCTGGACGCCCCCATAAAAGTATTCTAAAAAAATCAATAAAAATAGAATAAAATATTATTTCGGCCCTGATGGAGGTGTCCAGGGTCCTGGACGCCTCCACCTTCCGGAGCTCTATAAATAGAGGCCCACCCCCTCAGTTCTAGGGGAGCTAAGCAGTGATCCGATAGGCTGCCGGAGCCCAGAGGCTACGGAGTCATTTTTCTAACCCGTGGGGTCTTTTGTAGGTGGAGGTTCTGCCGGCTTCTCGGGTGCCCACGCTCGCGAGAGGAAGATCGTCTTCATCCACCGCGCTTCCCCGTCGTCCCCACGCTGTCGGAGCTCCGCCGGATTTCACCCTCGGCTCATCCAATAAGCCTTTTCTTCCCCTTTTTCTCCATAGTTCTTTACATTCATCATATTGCATCCTCTATCCCCCTTCACAAGGGCGCCTCTTCTCTTATACTTCTTGCATCCATCATCTCATTTTCCTCCTACTCGAGTCCGAGAGGGGTTTAAAAGATAACACCAACCAGGTGTGTGTCTTACCATCATTTCGTTATTTTTACCGTGAGGATTTGAATACTACACCTCCATCTTTCTAATCCACTTGTCATTTATTTGTCGTTGTTTTGCAAGGGTACCCGAGGAAAGCCCTCTCCGTCGGCCGGCCGGAAGGAGAGGAAGAAGCAACCCGCCATGTCCCGCTCTTGAGGTAGGCGCGATCACTTTCTTATTTTGGGGTCTTTCGGCCCCTGGCGATCACATCTTTTCATCGAGGCCGCGGCGAGTCACTTCCCCAATGGCCGTTTAAATTTCCGTTTCCTATATTCTCTTTATATTTTGTTAAATTCTGCTTATATCATCGAGGCTACGGCGAGTCACTTCCCCAATGGCCGTTTAAATTTTCGTTCCTATATTCTTTCTATATTATATTATATTTTGCTCATATCATCGAGGCCGCGGCGAGTCACTTCCCCAATGGCCGTTTAAATTTCCGTTCTTATATTCTCTCTATAATCTGTTATATTCTGCTCATATCATCGAGGCCGCGGCGAGTCACTTCCCCAATGGCCGTTTAAATCTCTGTTCTTATATTCTCTTTTATATTCTGCTATATTCTGCTCATATTCTCGAGGCCGCGGCGAGTCACTTCCCCAATGGCCGTTTCAATTTTTGTTATTTAATTTCTGCACCATTCCCGTCCCCCCGAGGTCGCGGCGAGTCACTTCCCGCTATGGCCGTTTGAACCCCATATCTTGCTATATTATACTTGTCCCGCTCGCCCCGCCGGAGCAATCTCCCGTGGTGGCCCCTTCTCTCTCTTCTCTCATCTCTGTGTTGCAGCAAACAGCAAAACAAACAAAAAAAGAGGAGCCCGCGCGCTCTCCGCATCCTCTTCCTCGCACCATCGAACTCCGAACCGCGTGACGTCGCTCACAGATTGGCGATCACGGTGGGACACTACTGCTTCCTCCCGGCTACCCTTGCAAGTTCGGCACCACCCGTGCCTCTCCACCTTGGCGCCCACGCGCGCCCCCGTTGTGCTCACGGCAGCACCGTCAGTTCTGATTGGTTCTTTGTTTATTACATGTTTGTTATTTCTGTTGTTTTCCCACTCCATATATCTGTCAGCATTCCATTGCATACATCCATTCCTCTTTTCTATCCTTTTTTTCATTTTTTTGAGGATCACCCTTTCCCGGTGAAGGAAGGACTCTCCGTTTGGGAATTCCTCTCAACGGACTAGAATCTCCTACACTGGGACCTCCGTAAGTCCCCGACATCGAAGAATCTCCTCTTCGTTCACTGGGCTGGTTGTACCATTGAAGTTCCCCGAAGTTAGTCATTTCATTCGTGGTGAGACGAGAGACCCTAGCTGACACGGCGGTGAAACAAAAATAAACTAGGGTCCCTATCTTGTGTGAACTTCGGATCTCGCTAAAAACACACAAAAAAAAATCATCAAAATCAAAACAAAAAAAAGGGCGTAAAGGCATCCACTTGTTTGATAATCTCTGCTACCTACTTGCTAGTGTATGTTTTTGCGTTCTGGGAGAACTGTGAGCATGTCTCACGAGTCTTCTCAGGAGAACCACCCTAGCCGTGGTTTGACAGCCGACCCGCGAGTCCATGCTATGGACTCGGGTCCTTCTCATGACCCCTCGCATGAGGTGCAGGTTATTGCCGGGGACACGTCCCTGCCACAGGATATCACTTCCTTACTGGGCGTCCTCGCCAACACGGAGCTTACCTCTGAACAGCTCCGGGCCTTCCAGGCCATTCTAAAGGGGAAATCTGTTTCCCCCACGCCCCAGGAGTCAACTCCGGCTATCGCACCTCTCCACGAGTCCGTGCAGGCCATTCCATCTCCTTCATTGGCGCAAGCCATCCAGTCTCCCTCGCTTCAAGGACAAGCGAGCCAACAACCTCCCTCATTCCAATTCCCGTCACAATCTCAAACTCCCGATGTTCCTCACACACCGTTTCAGCCAGGGCCAACTGTCGGTGGTCCGACAGTTCCCTCTCATTCCGGGTTTCCCCCTCAAGTCTCCGGGAGACAGTTTCTCCCCCAATGGCAAGTGCCACCTTCACCCCCAGAGGAGCTCGCCCAATCGCTCCTCAATAGGTTCAATCGCATGGACGAGCAGTTTCAAAATCTGAGAAGAATGGTGGACGTGAAAGCCACCCCGGAGGTTGCTTTGCCAATCCTCCCCGTCATTCATCTTCCTCCCTCCGAAATGCCCACGTACCGCAGATACAATGGTACCGGCAACCCCTTCATTCACCTCAAGGACTTCATGTATGAGTCCTCCTATTGGCAAAACGATCAGAGGTCCCTGGCATACCTCTTTCGGAGATCATTGGATGGTCCCGCGCTTGAGTGGTTCTATTCTCTGGAGCCCCGCGAGGCCGAGAATTTTGAAATAGTGCAGAGAAGGTTCTTGCAGAAATATAGGGATAGGATCGGTCCCTCACTCTCCATTACCGACCTAGTGGCCGAAAAGATGAAACCCGACGAGGATTTTGTCCGATATGCTGATAGATGGAGGTCTCTGGCGGAAAGAATAAGGGATACCCTCTCCGAGCCCGAACAAGTGAAAATGATTGTGTCTAATGCAACCCCGCAGTTCAGACACGTCCTCGCCATGAATAAACTTACTACAATGGAGGAACTCTATGAAAGGGCCCGATACATCCAAACCCAGCTAAAAGACTCCCCCATCATGAACATGTTTGAGTCGCCGAAGCCCAAAGTGGTCAGAAAGACAGGCGCTGGTGTCCCGGGCGGAGCCACAGAAGGGGTCGTGACAAATGAGCAAGTCAGTGCGGTCAACAATGCCAACTATGCAGTCAACCCAAGGCCTCAACAAATGCCCCGACTACCCCTTCAATCAGGTCCTTTCCCTCTCCGTCCTCCACCCCAAAATAATCCACCCCAGGATAATATACCTCCATTACGCCAACCCCAGCAACAACAACCACAACCTCAACAACAACAACCACCGCTTCAGTACAACCAAGTTCCACCCCCGGGGAACTATGGTCCCCAACAGCAACAAAGGAGGCCGCTCGGTCCTAAGAGAGCCTACTATCCACCATTGCCAGAAACCTTAGCAGATATTTTTAATGCCCTCATGGCATCAAACCAACTTGCCCTACCCAGAGAAAGGCCTGCCTGGCCCCCAAATGTTGATACCTCCAAATACTGCGTCTACCACAGGCAGCCGGGACACACAGTGGATTACTGCTTCCATTTCAAAGATTACATCCATGATATGAATGATGAACATCAAATAGATTGGGATGAGATGAGACGGTACGTCGCGGCTCTCAAGGCTAGGAGACCTCCTCAGAGGCCACAGCAGCAGTTACAACAGCAGCAGCAGCAGCAACCACAACAACAACAACAGCCTCAGCAGGCCCCACAACAACAGCCCGACATGGGCATAATCCAGAATCCACTACCGGAGCACCAACAGCCCAATCATCAGGTTAACCCCATCTCCTCCTTCCCGGAAGTCGGGAGAGAGCAGGTGTGGCACCAGGAAAGTACCTCCATTCTTTATACCTCCAACCCTATCGTCATGCAACCCCCTCACCTTGCCCGGGTAGCACCTCTCTCTCATCAACCCGCATCGGTATCGCCTTCACCATTTCCACTACCATTACGCCCTCTCATCCGCACCCCGACCTCCTATCAACCGACACTTTCTACTACGCCTTCACACCCTCTTACCTTCTCCCACTCCCCCACTTTACCATCCACCTCTACCACATTTACCCATACGCCTTCTAAACCCCTTATCATCCGTCCACCATACATAACCCCGTCTTTCTCCACCACATCACCACTAATGCCTTCAAAACCACTCATCACCCACCATCCGCCTCAAAACCTTTACCCGTTTCAAACCTTACCTCCACCTCCACCTTCCAAACCCCTTATCCTTCATAATCCGCGCGATATCCCCTCTACCTCCGCCATGCCTCCACCTAACAAACCCCTCATCAGAATCCCTGCTCCCGTCATCACCCCTGCTTCATCAACCATTCCTCCACTACTACCCCTCAAACCCCTGTTAAAACCCACTGCTACCCCCACAGAGGTACAAAAGCCGCAGGCAATGGTGCTCCGGAGTGGAAGGATTTTCCACAGGGTTTTCCCCCACAACAGTCAGAATCCCGAGCAATCTCAGCCAGAGAAGGATGATGCAGAACAACCAGAAAGAGCTATCCCTGGAACACAGTATGATCTACTGAAACACTTGGACAAGACGCCTGCCCGGATCTCCATCCTAGAGCTACTTCAAAGATCCACATCCCACCAGGCGGCCTTGATGGAATATCTTCAAAAGGTCATGGTTAATGAAGACCTCCCCGTGGAGAAGATTTCGACCGTCCTAACCCCAACAGACACACAACCAGCCATCATGTTTCACAACTACGAGCTCGCTCCCAAGGAATCTCGGAAATATGCATTGTGCATTTCAATAAAAATTAATGGGGTATCCATAAACCCGTGTCTTGTGGACACGGGTGCATCCATAAATGTGATCTCCATGAGCACTCTTCAGTTGTGTGGGGTCAACGAGGAACAAATAAGACCTTCCTCGATCACGGTCACGGCTTATGACAATAGCAAAAGGCCGCCGCAGGGGATGATTATTCTGAAGGCAGAACTAGGCCCCATGGCAATCCCACGGAATTCCATGTCCTCGACATGGACCCCACATTTAAGGCTATACTGGGTCGCCCTTACATCGAAGCCATGGACGCTGTGCCATCCACCAACCATCAGTGCCTGAAGTTTCCTTACAATGGGAGAATTATTAAAGTGGTCAGTACACCTGTCCTTCACACAGTGGATGCTATCAACACCTCTCTGCCTTCTGTTTGGCCGTCTCATCGGCCCATATTGTCACTGCTGGACGTACGTGATCCATCTCATGTTCCACTAGCACCAAAGGAGCCGGTCAGGGCAACCGCAACATCCTGTCTCCCTTTTCACTCCAAAGGTTGGGAGATTATGAGGAACATCGGCTATCAACAGGGAAAAGGTCTGGGCGCACAGTTACAGGGTATGCTCAAGCCGCCAAAAGAAATTAGGCCGAACCGTAGGTTTGGCCTAGGCTTCAAAGGACCGTTCAAGGCAGATTGGAAGCCCCTCACGTGGACTCTATCAAACCACTTCAACAGAGGGCCCGTTGTTCAGATGGGAGATCACCCACGAGAAGCATATGGAGGATCACATGCTGTATATTTGGCTGAAAAATGTCCGAGGATCACCAAAAGAGGCAAGATCAAAGATCCGGAATGCGAGTGGGACAAATGGTTCGACATATGGGACATTTCCGTTGCACTGGAAAGGATGTTCTCATCTCCACAGCTTGAAGGACCACCATTGATCTCCGAAATACCAGAGAATATTACCACTCTTGCCAAGGTTCCAAACTATCCTCGTCCTCGCCAGAAGGACTCTGTCATCGACGGATCTTCATCCGTCCTCAACATTGCCGTCGACGGCTCATTAGCCGCCATCCTCTCCATCCACTCGTCTCAGCCTTTGCTGATATCTTCTTCCTGGGCCAGACAATTGTCTGATGATCTTCCCAGGTCCCCTTCTTTGCTTACATACCTACGCGGGCTTTTCAACCCGCGCCAGGTCTTCAACCATGATCTGCTCTACGAGCCCCACAATCCTCTAGCCATAACCACTTTCCTCTCTCCTCCAATCTCTTTTCACTGCTTTGTCATTAAAAATGAAAACGAAAAAAAAACGTCAATTTTCAAACTCTCCAACAACACATCTTCGTTGAGGAAACCTCCTACATCTCCCACGGGTGCGTACCGCCTTGCGGACCACCCGTCCAAGGTCCGATGAGCGACCTTTTCTACCCCTCCTCTGAGGGGTCTTCTCCTGTACATTCTACACCATCCTCCTCATCTTCCTCTTCGTCTGTAAATATTGTCAGTCAATCTAGGAATGATAGGCCAAGGGTAGTACCTAGGAAGAAATCCAAGGGTAGACAGATCCCTCGTCGATTCCTTCTGGATTTGGCCGCCAGGTGTCAGGCCCTTCTTGCCATCCCCCAGTTGTTAGAAAATCCCATCCAGCTACCCGAAATAGAATGCGAGGGCGACTGTGCATCTGATGAAGGGTATGGAGTCTACGAGATCACGAATGAAGAATGCCCCACTGAAGATGAGGGTGAAGAATATGAGGATGCGGCGGGCGCATACGCTAGCGGAATGAGGAGATTCGACGAGCCGTCAACCGCCGTAGAAGAATCCACCAAAGAAGTCAACTTGGGGACTGAGGAAGACCCTAGGATCATCCTCATAAGTGACAACCTACCACCCTCTGAAGAAGAGGCATTAATTGAGGTCCTCAAGGAATATAAGGACACGTTTGCATGGAGCTACGAGGATATGCCGGGTTTGGATTCAACCTTGGTCGAACACCGTTTAACCCTAAAACCAGGGTCCATCTCGGTAAAACAAAGGTTAAGGCGTTTCCACCCTCAGATGGCTTTGAAAATGAAAGAAGAGGTCGATAAGCTCCACAAAGCCAGGTTCATTAGAGTCGTTCTTTATCCTCAATGGGTGGCGAACATTGTCCCGGTCATGAAGAAAGATGGGAAAGTCAGGATTTGCATCGACTTCCGGGACCTTAACCGCGCGTGTCCAAAGGATGATTTTCCCTTACCTCACATTGATGTGTTGATTGATAACACGGCAGGTTTTGAAACCCTCTCTTTCATGGATGGATTTTCAGGATACAATCAAATTCGTTTGGCAGAAGAGGATCAGGAAAAGACGTCATTCACTACCCCTTGGGGAACATATTGTTACGTGGTCATGCCGTTTGGGTTAAAGAATGCTGGAGCTACTTACCAAAGAGCGATGATGGCCATATTTCATGACATGATGCACATATATTTGGAAGTGTATGTGGATGACTTATTGGTGAAATCAAGGACCAGGATGGAACATCCAGAAGTTTTGGCTAAGGTCTTGCAAAGGTCAAGAGAATTCCAATTAAAAATGAACCCGAAAAAGTGTGTGTTTGGTGTGTCGTCAGGTAAATTGCTGGGGTTCATTGTGAGTAAAAGAGGGATCGAGATAGATCCCGACAAAGCCAAGGCTATCAGGGATATGCCGCCTCCCAAGAATTTGAGGGAAGTCCGAGGTTTAATCGGCAGGCTGCAGTTTATTCGTCGGTTTGTGTCTCAACATTCACAAAGGTGTAGACCTCTCTACGAGTTGACCAAGCCAGGAGTAGAATTCCACTGGAATTCTAAATGTCAGAAAGCTTTTGAAGGGTTGAAGGAATATCTGGCTAGTCCACCCGTTCTCATTCCACCTAAACCAGAAAAACCTCTGATCCTTTACATCTCAGTCTTGGATGACTCCGTGGGAGCCGTCCTCGCACAAGCTGATGAAGAAGGCAAGGAACGGGCAACCTATTACTTGTCCAAACTTCTCAATCCCTGTGAGCAGAAGTACACCGGCATGGAGAAAACCTGTGCTGCCCTCGTTTGGGTAGTGCAGAAATTGAAGCACTACTTCTTGGCTCACGAAGTCCACTTGATTGCTCGAATGAATCCTATCAAATTCCTTCTGGAGAAAGCCGTCCTTACGGATAGGCTAGCACGCTGGCAAAGTTTTCTCTCTCAGTTCGACATCACCTACATCCAGCAAAAGGCGATTAAAGGTTATGCCATAGCCGAGCATCTCGCTCACCATCCTCTTCCCAAGTTCGATCCCGTCCAATCAGAGTTTCCAGATGAGGAACTAATGTCCATCAACCAATCAGATGAGCCAATGTGGACGCTATATTTTGATGGAGCTCTGAATTCTCAAGGGAGAGGAATCGGCATCGCCCTCCTGTCGCCGGAAGGCCTCACATTCCCATTGGCATACCAGCTCAAATTTCAGTCACCAACAATATAGCCGAATATGAAGCTCTTCTAGCTGGCCTAGGACTCGCTCATTCTTTTCGTATCACTGAGTTGCGAGTCGTAGGTGATAGTCAACTCATCCTTCGCCAGGTACTCACTAAGTATCGCACTCGCGATCCCAAACTCAAGCCATACCAAGAACTCACTGCTGCCTTTGCCAAACTGTTCACAAAACTGATCTTTGTTCATATCCCTCGTCATCAGAATATTCTCGCCGATGCCCTCGCCTCATTGGCATCATCCATAAGGTTCCCTCTAGGAAGATGGTTTAAGTCCATTTCCATCTACAAACTTCACGCCCCTGCAGTCGATGATGCTTCCTACGTAAACATCAAAGACAGGATAGCAAGGAAGATCCTGCAGGAAGATATCCTTGAGAAGAGGGAGCTCATGTTGGCAGAGGCCGAAGAAGAACTGGCTGATGAAGAGAAACCATGGTTCTATGAAATTGTCAAATATTGCCAAAATCAGTCTTATCCTGAAGGGGCCACCACAGAGGACAAGAAAGCCATAAGAAGGGTGGCTCAGAAATATACATTGGTTGGAGGTCTACTCTATAGGAGGAGCCTTACTGGTATTCTGTTAAGATGTCTTGGTGACGATGAGGTTTGGAAATGTGTAGAAGAGACGCACTCGGGTGTGTGCGGTGGCCACGTGAATAGTCAGATGCTCGCCAAGAAGATCATTCGTCAAGGCTTTTATTGGCCCACCATGGAAGAAGATTGTGCTGTCTATGTCCGTAGGTGTGTCAAGTGTCAACTTCACGCCGATAAAATCCATTCACCATCTTCCTCACTTCATCCAATATCCTCCCCATGGCCTTTCTCCATGTGGGCATTCGACATCATTGGTCCCTTAGGTGATCCCAATTCCCTCACCAAGCAGAAATCTTTCATCCTTACTGCGACGGAATACTTCACCAAATGGGCCGAAGCCGAAGCTTACGCGGAAATCAAGGCGTCAACAGTCTGCAAGTTCATCATGAAGAACATTCTCGCCAGATTCGGCGTCCCAAGCACGATCGTCACCGACAATGGGCCACAATTCATTTCTCAGGACCTACAGGACCTCTGCAAAAGGTACGCAATTGCATTGCATCATTCATCGCCTTATTACCCACAAGGTAACGGTCAAGCGGAGGCCACCAATAAAACATTGCTCAAAATCATCAAAAAAACCTGCGAGTCTAGTAAGTTTTCAGACTGGCCAGAAAAGCTTATCGAAGCCCTATGGGCCTATCGCACCTCAATCCGTACCCCCACCGGGCAGACTCCATTTGCCCTCACTTATGGTATGGAAGCGGTAGTCCCGTACGAGACTCTGATCCCTTCTCTCAGGGTACAATTGGATGAGGAATTTCCCCTCGACGATCGTCGTAATTCACTCCTCGCCCAGTTGGAACTCTTGGATGAGAAGCGGCTGGCCGCCGCCGAACACGCGCGTGTGTATCAAAATAGACTCGCTCGCTTTTACCAAAAGAAAGTCGTTGAGAGAAAATTCAAAGTCGGTGAGATGGTCGTAAAAAGAATTTTTGTCAAACCTGGAGGGCCGCGTTCTAAGCTCCAACCCAATTGGGAAGGACCATTTGTAATTCAAGCCGTGCACCCTGGCAACGCCTACAAGCTAGTCAACGCCGAAGGGACCGAGTTATCCCACCCTTGGAATGGGCTTTATCTTAAGAAATACTACCCTTAGCACAAAACAAAAAAAATGATGAAAAGATAAAAAACATCAAAAACAAGGAAATATTGAAAACCACTAAAAATATGGAAAATTCAAAATGCCGATGCCTGGCAGGCACCATGTAGTTAAGTCCCTGCATCTAACCTTCATGTTAGGATAGGGCCCATTAAGGCTTGGTAGGCACCGGGTCTTGGTTTGCCAGAACCGTGGAGATCCCTGTCCGGCCACGTCGGCCTATGCTCGCTCGAAGGAAGCTAACATGTGCTCACTTATGTATTTTATTCAAAAAAAGTCGGTAGCATCACCTACGGTAGGGCCACACCTAGAAGATCTCCGGAAGCTGTAATCTTTATTCTTTTCTCTTCGACCAAATGAGACAGTCGGCGCCCTTAAAACGCTGAGCATGAGAAACCGAAACTCAAACCCCAAAGGCAAGAGTAGGACCCATTTCCTCGAGCATCGATCAGAGCACGAGAAGAGGGCAGTGTCCCCGCAGGCATACGAAGAGGGAGCCCACCAACGTCAAACGACTATATCTCCCTCACAGAAAGAAATACAAAATCAAAATCAAGAGAAAAGCCTGGTCGTGACCGTGCCTGGTACGATAAACGGAACCCCTCAAAGCAAAAGTCTGAATCCACAAAGGGGGGCCGTGGAATGTAAATGCTCGAGATTTGGTCCGAAGTTGTCCGAAAGGAAAGAGTTAATGGGCCCTTATTCGCTCGCCGGGTTAACGGCTTTGCCGGTCCTCTCAGGAGGTTTATCCCCTACGCTCTTCCTTCTCCCTCTAAAGATGAAGGTTCGATGGAGTTTCTGAAAGGTGAAAACTGCCCAGGGTCTGCGACCTTATTTTAATATACACATTTTGGTTGCCTACTTTGAAAAGCAAAAGCTATCGCTGCGAAGGAGTCTCTGTGTTTCTGGCTGGTCAAGACCCCTGTTTACCACCTTGATGTCTTCTTGTTTAACCTCGGGCTTAGGCCAATGCAAGCGCGTCACCTATGGGTGCGACGGCGTCTGATTCCGGGTCAGCGTCGCGCGGTTGGTCGTTAGGGTTCCAGGGTGTTCCATCTTATACCATCTAGAGTTGTGAGGAAACAGACCCGGGTCGGGCAAATCATCTACCTCAAACACCTTTTGGGTGAATCCCTGTGGTCGGAAGCAACTGGGAGCCTAAGCATGGCATGACGGTATTGTCATCAGGGTAAGTCTTAGCCGGCGGGATCGTCATTCGAGGGGTCTAGAGGCCCAAATCAACCTAGATGTGCACTTAAGATACCTGGGAGGTTAGTAAGAAACCCCTGTCTCACGTAGGTTAGGTGCCATTTGGGTGCTTGCCGGGCGTTAGCAATAAAAAAAATTGAAATGATAAAAGCACAAAAAAATGGAAAAGAGAAATGTACATATTTGCAAACAAAAAAATCTTTTTATGATGAAACAAAAAAATATCAAATATAAAAAAAAAAGAAAGAAAAAAAGAAAGAAAAAGAAAACAAGTCAATTTTGCATGATTACATTTGCGTGCAGCATCTCACTTTAATACCGCTTGCATTCGTGTGCTTGCCTGTCGCATTTATCATCACCGCATCTTTCCCTTGCCTTCGTTAAATAAAGGCTTGGCCCCTTGACCAGTTATCAAGGACAGTCACAGTGACCATTTGCTTATTGAGCAAGGGGCCAAGTCAGAACAGAAATTCTGATTTGTTTGTTTCAGTGATATGTGCAGGGATTCAGGTAACTGAAGCAAAGGTGAAAAACAAACAAACCAAACCTTGTGTTTTATTCCAAAAAAAAAAACCAAAAAATTTACATCAAGTTCCGCCCTCTCTCTCTGCATTACTCGTCCCACTACTCTCCGGGCAAAACACTCTCAAAGGTGCTACCCAACTACGAAAAGCGGTACTCCTGCCGCTCTGTACTCCTCTTCCTATTCCCACATCCCGGCGTTGATCCGCGGAAGCAGCAGAGAAGCTACCAACACGAAAGCCACGCTCTCGTGCTTTTCGGTAGCGCTCCTCACCATCTCTCAGCCACTGTTCAGCAAGACCAAGGCCGATTCGGAGTTCGAATAGTTGGGCCTCCATGGCCCTTCGCTCCTCCCTTTCAGCCAAACTGTTGGCTCTTTCTCTCTCTGCGTTTCTTTCCCTCTCTGCCCGTTCTCTCTCACGGTCTTCCCTCTCTAACTGGAGAGTGATCCTCAGTTCCATAGCATCCCTGGATGAGTCGTCATCAGGATGACGCCGCAGTTCCCTCTCCAGTTCTGCTATCCTAGCCTCCTTATGCGCAGCTTGGGCAAGCGCTTCTTCCGTCTCCTTTTCCTGCCGAGTGTACCATCTCAGATACGCGATAAGGCGTAAACAAAGAGAACTCAACGCTGAAACTTTTACCTGTATACGGAGCATTCCTTCTGCCTCCGCAGCACGCTGCGTGGCGTGAGCAAGTTGCTCATGAAGCGAGTCAAGTTCTGAGGTGGGAATCCACAAGCTGGAAGAGGCACCACCTACTCCCATCGCTGGGGAGGCTGCGCCAATCTGGGCATGCTGCGACCATGTGAATTAGCAGCCAACATCTGGAATCTGGGGTTTTAACTAGGAACGTACTGTACACCTACCAAGGCGCTCGTAGCTCCGCGGGCATCGCCCAACTGTTGTTCCATCTCTGCCAAGCGAGTTCGTAAATTCGCTATCATGGCATCCCGGACATCCTGCAGCCTTACAAGTCAGCATTTTACCAGAAAAACCAAGAAAAGGAGAAAGAAGAGAAGAGAAAAAGGGGAAACCTACCTCCACAAGTCCCCGGGGTTGGAACCGTTCTGCGTACTTTGTCCTATATAGACGCAAGTAGTCCTCGCTGTCCCGCGCCTGTGATTCTACAATCGTGCCACCCCGTTGCCAGTCCTCATACTGTTCGGGGAATCGCACGCGCCAGTCAATGCAAGTCGCCGGTCCCCGCGTCTTTCTCCCGACACGAGGTGGCGCAGCTGAATCCACCCATTCTTGAGCCAGTCCTAAAGTCCTCATAACTAATCGTAGCCGAAGCGGCTCGATTTCATTCAGGCAGTGCATCCATAGTTCCCGTCCGAACCGGGCACGACTTGCTAGAACCCACGGCTGGTTGGCATCGACCATGTCTGAGTAGGGTCTCCAGTTTACCATCGCCGTAGGGAACTCCTGTAGCTCCCGCCTTAACACCATCAGTTGGTAGGTTAGGGGTGCCGCACTCATGACGGGTTCCCACCGCCTGGCTAGCGGCACCATCACGGGTCGCCAATGTCGAGCTCTCCCCATAGGGAGGTAATAATAGCTCCATAACTGCTCGGCGCAGGTCATCAGCACCTTGCGAAAACAACAAAAAAAATACAAAACAAGCAAAACCAAAAAAATACCTGGATGAATGGTGTGAAACCACTCACAGTCATCTCACGATCCGTTTCTTGGAATAGGCCTGCAAACAAGTGTGCCAGCATGGCGGCTCCCCAGGCATAATACCCTACTCTTTCAAGGTCTGACAGCAGCTCCAGGAAGCAACATTGGATACCATCCCCTTTCGAGCTCAGTACCAATCTCCCCAAAAGGAAGAGGAGAAATCTCCTCAAATCTATGTTACATCTTTCCCAGTTGCCGAAATCTGTGCAGTACACGGCACGGCATCCTATTTCCATCCTTTCCATGAACTCTTCTGAGGATTCGTCGTCCCGCCGACGAGTGTCGGTGAGCCCTAATGCATCCATGAGGGACGCCCTAGCTACCGACCTGTTCTTCCGACCATCTAGGTCCAAACCCAGTAACTTCTGGGCACCTTCTCTGTAGTCCGCGTAAGTGACTCCGGTCACTGCCTCGCCTTCTACCTTCAGGCTTGTGATCCGGACCACATCCTCCAAGCTGGGCACCATGTGCCCCCAGGGCATCAGGAATGCCCGGCTCACTGGGTCCCATCTCTCACACAAGGCTTGGATCAGGACTAGGTCAAGCTTGGATCGGCTCGATCCGAAGGAAGGTACCAAATCCCATCACGTCTAGCCTCGCCTTCTGAAAATCTGGGAGGCCCCTGTACGCTGCTACTACCAACTCCCATAAGATTTGTGATTTCATCACAACCTACACATACAAGGAATGGGGGTGAGGTTTGGTCAGAAGAAAGGAAGAAAAAATGAGAAAAGGGCAAGAAAACTTGGCTTACGAGTTGTGATTGGGCCCTTTCGCTGAAGTGCCCTTCAAAGTCTGAAAGCCTCCTGGAACTACTACCACTGGACCTGCTTCTCTTCGAGGAATGGGAAGATTCGCCCTCCATCCAACTCTCAGAATTTTGAACTCCTCCTCTCCCGTAAGAACTTGTGCTCCTCGAGTTATTCCTCGATATACCTGGGAAGATAAAAGGGACAAGAATTTATAGAAATGGAAGGAGTGCGGGCCAAGATTACCTCCATCACCTGTCGATGATAGCCCTCGCAATAAGACACCGGCCAAGCGGCCCCATGTGTCGCTTCACCGCTCGCACAGGGTGATTGACTGGACGAAGAATAGGACGAATAGCCCCTATGTTGTCTAGGGATACCCTATCATGTTTTGGAGGACGCCCGCAAAATTTGGCACAACATCCGGGAAAAGGAACTAGGGCCGTCAGTATTGACTTCGACGGCAGATTCCCGTGGAAAATGGTCACAACAAGACGTGATTCTCTGCTCGAGGCGGAGTCTCGACAGATCCGTCACATGGGAACAGTGCAAAGGAGAAGAAGTGTAGGGAAGAAGGAACGCACAAGAGGACAAACAAGCATCAGAAAATCAAATCACTCCATTCATAATTCTACATAAGCTGTCAAAAACATCATAAACATAAAGAGGTGACGGGTCCACTAGCCCGCCAATCCTCACCATCACTCATCTCTCCGGGCACTCTCCTCCTCTCCCCCGAGGTGAGGGTCCCTCAGAAGCCTCCGGATCCCCGTGCAGTAGCACCTGCCTCGCCTCTGGGCGCCTGCTCCGCAGCAGTGACTCGCTGCTCCTCCCCTGGCGTGGCGAAGAAGCCACTGGCGGCAAAGCGACCGGACTGGCGGAGTCGCTCCCCGAACTCTCGCGCTCTCTCGTAGCGCGTCTCCATCCCTCCTAGCCTCTGCACGACGGCCTGAAGGCCCAGCTGGAGCTCCCTCACTTGGGCCTCCAAGGCCCTCCTCTCGGTCAGATCCCGCTGTCGCTCGGACCTTCTCTCGGCTTTCTCTCTCTCTACCTCTCTCCTCATCATCTGCAGAAGAACCCTTAACTCCAGGATGTCTGGAGAAGGTCTCTCCTCACCACGATGCCGCAGCTCCGCTACAGTCGCCACCCAGGCGTCACGCTCCTCTTCCGCCCGGGTCGCACGGGCCACCGCACCGGCAAGTTGCTCCCGGAGGGAAGCAATCTCGAGAAAAGGGGCCGAGGAGCTAGAAGATCCGCCAGCCGCTCCCACCGTCGCTGTCTGCTGGGCACGCTGGAACAAAATAAACAACGGCCGTCAGTGAAACTCCAAAATCTGAAGTTAAAAGGGCGGCACGTAACTTACCAGGAGCGACAGCTCATGTTGAGCGACGGCCAGTTGCCGCCTAGTCTCTGACAGCTGGGCGCGCGAGCCGCCGATGCCACGCGTGTCCCCAGCTTGGGGAAGCCCCGCGTAACTCTCTCTCTGCCGCCGCAGGAAGTCGGCACTGTCCTGCACCAGTACACCCCCTTGCTGTCCAGGGAGACGTACGGGCCAGTCCTCGAGCCTCGCCTTGCCGCGACTCTCCTTCCTGACGCGGCTCGGCTCGTCCGCACTCGCCCACTCATCGGCCAGGCCCAGCGTCCTTGCCATGTCCTGCACCAAGAAAGGGGTCCCATATCAGTCAAAAGGAACGCGTCCCCTGTCTAGGACGCGTCCATCATTTGAGTGCAACACTCTCCGAACCCTTTCCTCCTCGCCCGACTCGCTTCAAAACCCAAAATGAATTAAAAGAGGAAGAGATCGGAGGACCTACCGGACCGTGTTCACCTCCTCCCACGCCATCGGGCCCCTCGGGTCCCTCGGGGGCCCGAAGCGGCCCTTCCTCCTCCATGGACGCCGTTCCGTGCTCGGGCGCGTCCCTCCTTGGGCGAGGAGTTCCTCGTCCCTCTCCACCTTCACCACGGTCGGGCCCACCGAACTCCATCGATCAAAAGAGGAGGAAGACGAAAAAGGGGCGAGCGAGTTTCGGCGGAAGGCGGGCTCGTTTGCGGGTAAGGCACGGGAGAAGAAGGACCACCCGTCGCTTTAAATTTGAAATCAAGGATTAAGACGCGTCCTCGCGCCTGGACGCGCCCAAAAGGGGAAAAAAAGGAAATAAAATCCCCCCGTGTAAAGCGTAATTCCCCGCTGTTCAGGGCAAGGTCTCGCGAAGCACGCCTCAAAGGACAACTCAGTGCAAAAAAGAAAGTGTGGGAGAGAGAGAAGTACACACAACACAAAAGCCATTTCCATTTCATATAATAGCCGAAAGTACATCATACAGTGAGAAGGGTGACGTACAAGCAACTCTCTAACTCTCACCGTCACCCTCCTGGTCATCTCCTTCCTCCCTCCTCTGACGGAGATCCCTAGGGGGCCTCCGCGACCTCTGTGAACCCTGGGAAGCCGTGCTCGCCTCGCCCTGCGGTGGCACTCCAGCCTCGAAGGCGCGACGACGCTCCTCGGCCGAAGAAACCAGGTAGCTGCCCATGGAAAAAGAACCAGACTGACGAAGTCGCGCCCCGCGTTCCTTCGCCCTCTGGTACCGCTCCTCGCTCTCCCGAAGCCTCCCCTCCGCCGTGCCAAGACTCAATCGGAGCTCCAGCAGCTGGGCCTCTAGAGCCCTCCTCTCGGTCTGATCCCGCTGTCGCTCCTCCCTCTCTCTCTCCCTATCCCTCTCCCTCTCTCTCTCCACGCTCTCCCTATCCCTCTCCCTCTCCTCTCTCTCCCTCATCGCCTCTCTCCTCGACAGCTCGAGGGCGATCCGCAGATCCACTACGTCGCGAGGAAGCTCCTCAGCCTCCCGTCGCCGCTCCTCCTCTAGCTCCGCAATCCGGGCGTCACGCTCTGCCACCCGGGCATCGCGCTCCTGCTCAGCACGAACAGCACGCACCAGGGCCTCTCGGATCTCGGCCACCTGTCAAGGCACGCATGCACCGTAAGAGAACAGTGATAGAAGGAAAGTAGCTAGAAAAGGGTCGCGGCCAAGCAAGCACTCACTCGAGCCTCGCGGTCACGCTCGGCCTCCTCAGCCCGAGCCACCGCGTACGCCAGCTGCTCCTGGAGGGCAGAAACCTCCGGAGGAGGGCCCCGCGAACTGGAACCCGCTCCACCAGCCATCGCGGCTGCCGCTGTCTGGTGGGCCCGCTGAAACACGGGGCAAACGTCAGTCAAAGGCTAAGCATCAAAAATCCAGGTCACAAAAAATGCATTGCATAAACTCACCAGGATCTCCAACTCCTGTCGGATGGCCACCAACTGTCGTCTGGCGTCCGCCAACTGGGCCCGCAGGTCGGCGATCATGGTATCACGAGCATCCTGCATTACACATAAGTTAGTATCCCATGCATATACATATAGAAAGGTGGAGCAGTTTCATTTCACTTACCCCTGCCATACCACCCAAGGAGAGGCGGTCCCCGTACGTAGCTCGGTACCGTCTCATGTAGTCTGTGCTGTCCTGTACATGGGACACCACTGGGACCCCGCCCTGCTGCCAGTCCTGGTACTGTGCTGGGAAGCGCGTACGCCAGTCCACAATCTTCGCCTTCCCCTTGGTCTTCCGCCCAATGCGGGCCGGCGCATCTACGTCTACCCACTCCTGGGCCAGCCCCAACGTCCTCATGACCAGTCTAAGCCGCAGCGGCTCAATCTCGTTCAGGCAATGGACCCACACGTCCCGCCTGAAGCGAGGAAGACCCGCTACAACCCAGGGCTGGCCAGCATCGCCCATGCCCAGGTAGGGCCTCCACACCACCTGCATCACCATACATACATCATGTTAGTTACCATTCAGTCACATGCATAAACACAAAAAAATCATACGCATCATACCATGGCCTCGGGATACTCGCTCAGCTCCCGACGAAGTGACGCCAGCTGGTAGCCGTGGGGTGCTGCAACCACGACCGGCCTCCACTGCCGCGCCAGAGGCACGGCCCTCCTGTTCCCATGCCTAGCCCTCCCCATCGGGAAATAGTAATAGCTCCACACCTGCATCCATCATACATCATTAGTACAATAATTGCATATTTAACTGTGGGAATGCATAAATAAAATGTTTACCTGGAGGAAAGGTGCGAAGCCGCTGACTGTCGTCTCCTTCTCCGAAGTCTGGGAGAGATCAGCAATCAAATGGGCAAGCAGAGCCGCCCCCCACGCATAGTGTCCCACTCTGTCCAGATCCGCCAAGATCCCGAGGAAACGGCAGTGGATGCCATCCCCTTTCGTCCCCAGCAGAAGGCGGCCCAGGAAGAAGAAAAGAAACCTCCGAAGGTCTAGATCCACCAGCTCCCTCTCGCTCGGATCCTGGGTGAAAGCTGCACGAGCATCCCCCTCCAGTCGAGCCAAGAACTCTGCTCCAGTCTCGCTAACCCGCTGACGCGGGTCGACGAATCCGAGCGCCTCCATGATCTCCACTCGGCCGACTACCCTGCTGTCTCTATCAGTCACGCTCGTCTCTAACCACAGCAGGTCCAGGGCACTCTCTCGGTAGTCGGGGTAGGTGACCCCGCTGACTGCCTCTCCGTCAACTCGTAGCCCGGTGATCCGAGCCACGTCCTCCAGTGACGGCACCATGTGCCCCCAGGGCATCAGAAACGCCCGGCTCGGTGCGTGCCACCGCTCCCTCAGTGCCTGGATAAGAGGAAGGTCGAGCCGGAAGGGCTCGATCCTAAGGAAAGCTCCAAAGCCCATGGCGTCCACACGCGCCCTCTGGAAATCCGGCAGCCCACGGTATGCTGCCACCACCAAGGACCAGCTGATCCGGCCCTTCATCACGCCCTGCAAACCACAAAACCAACAAAGAACACATCAGCATCATGAACAGTAATAAACAATAACACTGTATATATATACTACCTATTCTCTTTATTTTATTTTTACTTCTTTTAAAAAAAAATAAAAAAAAAATAAAAAAAAATAAAAATATTTCTATTTTCTTGTGGAGGCGTCCAACGCCCTGGACGCCTCCTCCCAATTTCTTTTTTTTTTTTTAGAAAAAACCCAAAAATGGCCAAAACAAAAATTATTAATAATATATATATTTTTATGGAGGCGTCCAGGGCCTAGGACGCCTCCTTATTTTTAATATTATTTTATTTCATTTTATTATTTACGAAAATTAATTAATAAATAAAAAAAGAAAAAGAAAACATGGAGGCGTCCAGGTCCCTGGACGCCTCCTTCTCTCACTACCCGCCTCTCTCTCACAGCCTCTCGCACACCCGTTTTAGCCTATTGAACCACAGAGTGAGGATTCCGAGGTACTTACCGGGTCGTGATCGTCCTCTCCCGCGTCACCAGCATCCGCAGCAGCCTCCGCGGCCAGGAGAGGCACCTCCATCCCCTCCTCCGCAGCAATCTCCTCTGCTGCAGCCTCCTCGGCATCATCCCTCAACCTCCTCGCACGACGAGCCAGTCGTTTTCGCTTCCCTGGAACCTGGCTCGATCCTCCTCGCTCCATGGGGACTAAGAATAGGTCGTCTGGGTGACTGGGTCGTCAGATTGAACAGTAAATGAGCAAAAGGGGGGGGGCAACCCTTATAAATAGGAATTAGCTTCTTTGGGGCGTCCAGGCGCCTGGACGCCCCCTTAATTTTTATTTATTTCAAAATTCAAAAAATTTTGGGGCGTCCAGGCGCCTGGACGCCCCCAAAACAAAAAAATCAAACAAAATAAAAAAATAAAAGTTGGGGCGTCCAGGACCCTGGACGCCCCCAAAACAAAAAATAAAATAAAAATAAAATAAAAATTAGGGGCGTCCAGGCCCCTGGACGCCCCCATAATAAAAAATTTTCAAACAAAAAAATATAATATATTTATATAAGAATATGTATATAATCCAAACAAAATAAAAAACACAAAGAAAAAGAAAAACCATAAAAAAAGATAATAATTAAGGGGACGGGGTCCGAAACATCCAAATGCCAAATTTTATTCCATCAGAAAAGCAGAGTGAACTACATCAGGGGCTTAGGCGCTTTAGGCCTTAACTTCCCCAGTTCGGTTACATAAGCCCTCCACGGCTCGCATTCTTCCACCACGTGCGCTAAGGCCTTTCCCGCAACACTTGTCTTCCAGGGAGCTTTAATGGCCTTCGCTTCCTTCGCGTCTGCTTCAGTGCCCAACTCCCTTTTCTTCAAAGGAACAATGTCAGTCGGTGGCGGGAACGAATGGCGTGGGATGCCAATCTGGAGGCAGCACCGATGCGCGTTGTAAAGAACAAACTCGGTCGCGCCGATCAGTTGAAGATCGACTTCGGGAGAAGGCCTCATGAGAGATCAAGCGAAAGCAAACATGCCGGTGCGCAAGTAAAGAAGCCTTGTGTCACGGTGCGGAAGTGAGACCGCCAGTCTTCACGTTTCTTCAGCCACGGAACGCGGTTCACTACAGTACCACCAAAGCCTAACACGTCGGCTATGTGGTGAAGCGGGCTTTGTTGGAAGAGCTTCGAAACGGTTGGCATTCCCTCGCGGTGGTCGAATTTGAAATGCAAATCCAGCCAGCAATTCAAGACAAGTGCACAACCAAAAGGAGGCTTACCCATACTCGAGGCGGTAAGGCCGCTGTAAAGATAGGCAAGGACGGCGGGTCCCACCCTCTTTCCACGCCAGATCCCGCAGATAGCACTCAGCTGGTCTTCCTCCACTATGTTGTCGGTATAAGGGAACAAGAGAGCACCCGCCAGACAGATAGTGAACCCCTTCATGATTCCCTCCAAATAGTCATCGTCTGGTGACCCTCTCAGGGCGTCCATGACCCACTCCGCGAGCTTTTGGAGATCGATCCCCTTCTGAGTACGGACCTTTCTGGCTGCGTCGGGCGGCATGAAGCTTCCAAGGACGCTTTCAGAAGTCCCCCGTGTCAGCATCCGCATAGCCTTCACCTTCCCGTCACTCTTGAATTTCTTCAATCCGAGCAGAAGTTCCACCTCCTCGAGGAGGATGGTCACCTCGAAGGTCGGGAAGATAAAAGTGTGGGTCTGGGGATGCCAGACCTCCACTAGCGCGCCCATAGCCGCCCAGTCCATACGAATCTTCTCGTAATGCTTGGCGTGAATAAGGAGCCCCTGCAGATGCCACTTCGAGAGTATGGCCCTCATACCAATGGAGATATTGGAAGTCAGCTTTGAAAGCCATGGCAACTTGGAAAACTTCCTCGGGCCTGGGAAGAGTGGATATGGCTGGGAGAGGAAAGAAGAAGAAATAAAGGAAGTAAGAAGAAGGTTCACGTGTAGAAATTTGAAAAGAGTCGGCTTACCATATGCGACATGATCGTCCCACTCAGATGACCCTCGAGGTCGGAAAGTCGCCTAATCTCGCTGCTAGGCTTGCTCCTCTTCATAACGCGGGAAGACTCTCCTTCCATCCTGAAGATCTCTAGATTCTCCTCTCCTTCCTCTCCTGAGCTTCCAAAACCCACCTTGGTGCATTTGAATGAACTAGCCTAAGGGGAGTTCTTATAGGAAGGGAAGGGTGCTACAGGACAGAACATGTCACATCAGTGGTCATTGTCAAGATTTTGTCTGGATCTCCTTTGAACTGTGGTGCGATTCTGCTACCTTTTGATGTTGCTAACCTTTGCTGGCCTGTGCAGGTTTTACTAACGGACGTCTTTGTCCTATCTCCTGTCCCACCTTTCATTGGTTGGTCCCACCATGTCATGCATCATAGTATATGATACCTACGCTACTAGAACATGTCAAGGACCTTGCGGCCCGAACGAATCTGGGATTTGAGTTCCCCTTCAACAAAAACGGTGATGATCCGGAAGAGTTTGGGTTGTACGGATAGGCCGTCAATTTGTGATAGAATGGGGACGACGGTTCCATTCAGTGAGTTGGTACGCGGATAAACGGGCCCCAGCCCAGTATCAGCTCACCGGGTCGGTATCCTGACCCGTTCTTCACAAGTTGACAATATTATCCTTGGCTATTTTCTATTTTAGTTTGTTTTGAATTTTTCTTTAAACCCAGCATGCATTCATATAGGACTTTGATTTATTGCGGAAGATCATTCAAGCGATTCGATTGTGAAAGCCGTTGTGTTTCAATTCCTACAAATATGAGATATTCCACTCTGAATGAAATACTGAGTTTCTTTGAGACAGCCCTACGCTGCTCTTCCAAAGGAGACCCTTGTTTGGACAGACCCTCAGATATTCCTTTACCTTTTTGACCCACCTTGGCCGCAGCACTTCCACATTGGCTGGTAACCGCTCCCCAAAGGTGAAACCTCCGGTTTATGACCCAGGTACTTCCACACCGAGAAGTTGGTCTTCTTTTGTTTCGTGCCTGAGTGCACATCTCACCCTCCCTTATTTGATCTCCGTCCAAGCAATCGTCAATATTTGAAAGACCTCCTTCAAGGTCGCCTCATTGAAACTTCAGGAAAGATTCCAAACAGTAACGTCACAAGCGTGTCTCATCACACCTTGGCATCAACTTATCAGTCCGCTCCCACTTCATTTCAGTCCACTTCGATACCATTCCACTACGTGTCGCTCCCTTGCAAAGCAGACGCCAAGGCGGGGCAGCTGTAGACACGCCATTCTTGACGTCTCATGAGAAAGTCTCATATTACTATACGACGCCCCGCGATGGCCTACGCATTTCGAATCGCTCGAGTGCTTCCTTTTCCTGAGTCTTCTTCCGCCTTTTTCGGCATCCGGAATCATCTCGTCACGGCATTCGGACGGCATCAACACCAGTCAGACGCATCAAGAGGTTCCGGGACCAAGAAGGGTGTCTGCCGGGCGCCCGCCGACGCCTGATTTAAAGACCCGGGTGGGTCTTAATGGGGGCGTCCAGGCCCCTGGACGCCCCCATCTTTTTAATTTATTTTAATATTTTCTCAGGGCCCTAAAAATAAATAAAATATATATATATTAATGGAGGCGTCCAGGCCCCTGGACGCCTCCATTAAAATAAAAATAAAATATGATTAAAATGCCACTTGGCATTAAAAACAAAAAAAATCAATATATATTATTGGAGGCGTCCAGGCCCCTGGACGCCTCCATAAAAACAAATTATAAAAAAATCAAAAATCCAGCCCTGGCATAAAAGACAAAAAATAATAAAAATAATATATATTTGGAGGCGTCCAGGACCCTGGACGCCTCCATAAATTCCCTCACGGGCGCCGCCCACCGAACGACGGTTTGTCGTGTGTGAAAAAAGCCAAATTTAGAGACGTCCAGCTGACTGGACGCGCCCATTTCTGAATCACGAGGCGCCGCTCACAAAACCACGCGTTGTGCCAAACCGCGTGCGGCCGTCGTCGGTTTTCGGTGGACCTGTTAGAGGCGTCCGGGACCCTGGACGCCCCCATAAAAGTATTCTAAAAAAATCAATAAAAATAGAATAAAATATTATTTCGGCCCTGATGGAGGTGTCCAGGGTCCTGGACGCCTCCACCTTCCGGAGCTCTATAAATAGAGGCCCACCCCCTCAGTTCTAGGGGAGCTAAGCAGTGATCCGATAGGCTGCCGGAGCCCAGAGGCTACGGAGTCATTTTTCTAACCCGTGGGGTCTTTTGTAGGTGGAGGTTCTGCCGGCTTCTCGGGTGCTCACGCTCGCGAGAGGAAGGTCGTCTTCATCCACCGCGCTTCCCCGTCGTCCCCACGCTGCCGGAGCTCCGCCGGATTTCACCCTCGGCTCATCCAATAAGCCTTTTCTTCCCCTTTTTCTCCATAGTTCTTTACATTCATCATATTGCATCCTCTATCCCCCTTCACAAGGGCGCCTCTTCTCTTATACTTCTTGCATCATCATCTCATTTTCCTCCTACTCGAGTCCGAGAGGGGTTTAAAAGATAACACCAACCAGGTGTGTGTCTTGCCATCATTTCGTTATTTTTACCGCGAGGATTTGAATACTACACCTCCATCTTTCTAATCCACTTGTCATTTATTTGTCGTTGTTTTGCAAGGGTACCCGAGGAAAGCCCTCTCCGTCGGCCGGCCGGAAGGAGAGGAAGAAGCAACCCGCCATGTCCCGCTCTTGAGGTAGGCGCGATCACTTTCTTATTTTGGGGTCTTTCGGCCCCTGGCGATCACATCTTTTCATCGAGGCCGCGGCGAGTCACTTCCCCAATGGCCGTTTAAATTTTCGTTTCCTATATTCTCTTTATATTTTGTTAAATTCTGCTTATATCATCGAGGCCGCGGCGAGTCACTTCCCCAATGGCCGTTTAAATTTTCGTTCCTATATTCTTTCTATATTATATTATATTTTGCTCATATCATCGAGGCCGCGGCGAGTCACTTCCCCAATGGCCGTTTAAATTTCCGTTCTTATATTCTCTCTATAATCTGTTATATTCTGCTCATATCATCGAGGCCGCGGCGAGTCACTTCCCAATGGCCGTTTAAATCTCTGTTCTTATATTCTCTTTTATATTCTGCTATATTCTACTCATATTCTCGAGGCCGCGGCGAGTCACTTCCCCAATGGCCGTTTCAATTCTTGTTATTTAATTTCTGCACCATTCCCGTCCCCCCGAGGCCGCGGCGAGTCACTTCCCGCTATGGCCGTTTGAACCCCATATCTTGCTATATTATACTTGTCCCGCTCGCCCCAACGGAGCAATCTCCCGTGGTGGCCCCTTCTCTCTTCTCTATCATTTCTGTGTTGCAGCAAAACAATAAAACAAACAAAAAAAGAGGAGCCCGCGCGCTCTCCGCATCCTCTTCCTCGCACCATCGAACTCCGAACCGCGTGACGTCGCTCACAATGCACAATGAACATGGATGGACTGACTAAGCCACGAGCTGAGTTAACGGATGTATAGACTTGCTCAGTCATTAGCTAATGAATGTATAGACTTGCTCAGTCATCAGACCAACCGTGTGCAGACTTAGTGTACACATGAAACAAACGAGTGCACTGACTATGGCTAATACATGCAAACACGCATCGATCAGTGATATGCAAGAGATGGTCAATGCACTAACTATGTGGCGTGCAACTATAATTAATGCACCAATGCAAGCTATGCACGAACTAGAATAGACCTGATGCAGAGAACAAACAATGCACCGTATAGCTGCGTCAATGCAATGCCCATACTGTGTCAACGCACACCCCTTTTACTCTTAATGTATGAACTATATATGCTGAAGTATGAAGAAGTATGAAGCAAGCAGGACATTAATTAATTCTCTCACATGATTCATTAGTGGTTGCTATCATCAAAACTATATAACATCATCAAGGCACAGGGGGCACAACAATCTCCCCCTTTTTGATGATGGCAACACAATGAATAGGTGCCATGAGATCGGTTCATGCATGCACAGACTTATGCACTAATAGATGTACATACTTATGCACTGATAGACGTATGCACTAAAATGAGACTCCTATCCCATCTCCCATCTCCCATCTCCCATCTCCCCCTGCACATTCTCCCCCTTTGCCATCAGCAAATAAGGAGGAAAGACAGGAGCAACGTTCTATGTGGCAGTTCAGAATGTGAGCACATTATGACGCAATCCTTAAAATATATGAATCGAGCAATGGCTTTCTTGATATCAATTAGGTTTAACAGTGATAGAAGGTGAGGAGAAAGAACTAGCTTTCTGAGATAGGAACATATGCTTCAGTTATAGCAATGAACTTAAGTCACATGACTATAATAGTCTAGGTCGATACAAGACCCTAGTTACTTCAGAGAAAGTGAAAAGCAAGGAAGGTCATGTTGGCACCCAAAATATGATCCTTCGGTGACCAAGCCGCAATGACGAATGATACGGCCCACTGAAGTGCATAAGCCGATAAACATCAACATATTGAAGACTTCTCAAGTTGCCAGAGCCTCGAGTCACCCCGTATGAACATGGGGACTTCACCTCAGGAGAGCCGAGATGAACTCACAACCAACCGACTGTGCGATCAAGCCTGCCCAATGAACCGGCATCAACTCCGTCGTGCCGCATACACTACACCCATTGTCCGACCAAGGACGACGGTCTACCCAGTGGCTACCCACCTCATGAAAGGATCTCCTGAGATGAAAGAGTCCCCTTGGCTCTCCAGAACGGAGGACTGAAAGCTCTGTCGGTAGAAGATCCCGGTCACCCGGCACGGGTGCGGCTTCCCGCCCAGATGAGCCCCTTAGTGGCCGAATGATCACCCAGTTCAGGTGGGACTACCCCGAGTATTATCCCACCCTCTAAGGAGCTTTGAGCACAAGCCAGACCGAGCCAGCGGCACTTATCATAGTGCTAAGAGCCGTGTCAGCGGAAAACCCGCGTAATTAAACCGAAGTCATTGGAAGCTCCAAGAATGGCCGTACGTCGGCCTGAGAGCTTCAACAAGGCATCTCCCCGAGATTTCAAAGAGCCGTGGCGAGATAAATGTTCACGGTGACCCCCGGAATCATCCCCGGACTCATCGTCCGACTCGCGACGCACGAAGGGTGCTAGTACGGCGCGCCCTAAACCGGCGCGCCTCCGTCCGTCGCCCCCATTCCGGCGCGCAAGCGCCCCCTTATCCGGCGCCCTCTTGTTCCGGCGCGTAAAAGATGCATGGGGTCCTTCCCCGGCGCGCCAATCTCCACGCCGGATAAAGATCTCAAGCCTGTTTATATATATATATGGTTGTTCGATTGAAATAGAAAGAAGAGAGGCAGATAGAAAAAGAGGGCGATTAAGAAAGGAAAAGAGAGAAGAAAAAGGGAGGAGGGCCAGTCGTCTTCGAGGGAGAAGAGGGTTTTCTTTCTTGCAAAAGAAGCATAGTCTCAGTGAGTTCCCCAGTCGCCGTCTCTCGTCCTCGTCTGAAGCCCTTCGGAGTGAGAGAGGAAGGAGGCGTTCCGACACTCTGTTTTCTAGAACAGGTGGGTGCTCGAGTCGTCTGTCTTCCGCTGCATTTTTTTTTGCTTTCTCTCTGACGAATGTAAGCGAGAGGGGTGAAGGATGGTGATGATATGAGCCAATCCTTCCCCCCTCCTCGCCATCTATTTTCATTTGTTCTTCCTCTGTAAAGCCCTCTGCAACTAGTGAACGACGACCGGACGGCGGTGCCGGCGTCGGATTTGTAATCCATTTGTTACCCCCCTGTTCATAGGGCGATAATGTTTTGTGTGTGTGCTGGATGATTGAGCGCTCAACGCGGTGTCTCCCCTTGCCATTGCTATCTCAGCCCGTGCATCTGTGTGTTTTCTCACTTGCACGTTGGCTTCTTCCTTCTTTCCGAACCTGATTTCCTCGGCTTCGAACATGCCCTGGGCTACCACGGGCTACAGAAATGACCCCTCCCCGGGTCCTTCCCATCGGACGTTTCTACGTTTCGTTTGACGATCTTTGCATCCCTCCTGTGGACAGAGCTGTGCTCATGCACATGCTTCTTCCCGCTGTGATACGGGCCCTAACTTCCCTTAATTCTCCCCCTTTGCACTGTTCTGTTGCTCATGGGGGTGGGAGTCACCTCCGGGATGGCAGAGTCTACAGTCTGAGTGTTGCGTTCTAGTTGTTCGAGCATATGCTTCTACAGTTCACTCATCTCAGCTATGCATCAACTATCCCTCCGTGTCATGGCCAGTTGCCTGTTCTTCAGGGTATGTTAGCCCGATCATTCCGGCATCGATGCCTCAACCCAGTGTCTGGCAGTCTGCCTACACCGAATGCCCCCCACTTCGCTGGTTTCTGGTCTGCTTCCGTTGAGCCGTCCTGAGATTCTGCCGGTTTTACCTTAATCATCTGGGGAGGGGGACATTCCCCATTGTTTCACGGAGCTGCTGGGTGATCGAGGCCTCTACCTCTCAATGGTAGATGCTCCCTTAAGGCCACAATGGATAATAACAGGGTTTTCAACCCAACAGTCTTAGCCTCAGCAATTTGGAGGCCCGATGGTGACCAAGGGAGGTGTGCTCCTAGCAGGCTAGTCCTCGGAGCTTCCCTCCCTAATGGTCGTTCTCTCTAAGGGATGTGTTACAGGCTGTGGGTTGCCCACCCCTCGTAGGCTAGTCCTCGGGGTGCTGCTTCCATTATCATATGCCTCATCCCTCTACCCTTACCCACGGAGCTTTGGTGCCCCTCGTAGGCTAGTCCTCGGGGTATCCTATCCGTTGGGAATTTGCTGGCTGCCACCATGCAGACCGGCGGTTTAGGGGCTTACTCCATAAGTGAGCATGACCCCGTTCCTTTCCTGCAACCTTTCAGGTTCAGGGGAGATGCTGCCCAATTTTTTTGGCAGGATTTGGACATACATTCGTTTATGTGGAACTGGCCATAATCAAATGATCATTCTGGGTCCAGGAACCCCAGTGCTCGAGTTTGAACCTCGCACTGGCTTATGACTCTGCTCCTGAAGAGCCTTGGACTTTATTTCAACAGGCAATAAGACCAATTGAACCTTTAAACCTTCAAAACATTCCAACAAGTTGAATGGTTTCTAAATTCATCAAAAAATAAGCTAAAATGGCGCGGCCCTAATCTGGCGCGCCTTAATACGGCGCGGTACCCCCCCGCGCCGGATTAACACTAGACTCATGACTTCCGATTTTTATTTGGCACTTTCCCGGCGCGCCCTAAACCGGCGCGCCCCGTGCCCTTCGCGCCGTATTAACTAGTTGTCACAGCCATGCCGGACTAGCCCCTTCACCTACGTTTGGCCGCGCCGGATTAGCCCCTTTTGCTTACGTTTGGCCGCGCCGGTTTTGAAACTTTATGCTATTTTAATCGCTCACTCGCCCCCGGAGTGATCCTCGGCTCCCGTGGTTGGAGTTTATAAACTCTAATTAGTAATAAACTAAATAAGAGGAGGGCCGTTCAGGTCCGAATCGTTTCGTTATCATGCTTTGACTACCATGTCCGTCAGCACTTTGCTTTCGCTATCATGCTTGTGTTACCTTTTCCCCCCTTTTGGCGGGGATTTATAGATGTGATTGAGCTCTGTTCATTTTCATAACTTTATTGCCATGCTTAGCATAGTCACGAACATCATGCATGCATGCCTGCATAGACCCTCGGGTGTATCAAATGGCGTTGACAGAAGGCCGGGTTACGCCCGATCGGAAGTCTCCGCTATGCGCGATGGTGGTCTTCGGACCTACATCCTCCGCCCTGTACTGAGGGTCGTCAATTTAATGAACCGTGCCTCTCTCGCATGATAAATAAACGCATCTCATATGATCTCGTCATGTTCATGACATTGTATCTTTTATTCCGGCCTCGACGGCCCACTATCTCAGCAATTAATCAAAGGTTTTCCCTCCTCGCAAGGGATGTAATTAACGCCATAGCCTTTATGGTATGGCGGACTGCTGGTCCCGACCGAACCTCACTCTCGCCCGACACGGGTCAGAATGAGCGCACAATAAACTTGTCATGTACGTGACTGGCACGCCTGTGCAGTCAATCAGTCAGTTAATTACCAGTTAGTTAATTGATTGATCGACACGTGAAAGAAATCCCGTCCCAAACAGTCAGGGACCTACATAATAATAATACCCCCTGGGTAGAACAAAACGATCGCAAACAGTCTGGCACGCCCGGTGGGACCAGTGTCACCTTTCATCTCTTTGCCGAGATACTTGGGCTTCGAGGCCCTCCCAAAGGTTGCTGATCGTTGGTTTGTCTGTCTTTGCAGGTGAACGATGACGACAACTGGATTAACTGGCGTCGGCTTCGGTCCTTCGATTGTCGCGGGGCATGCACAAGGGTACCTGCCTGTGCCCCTGGAGTTCGGCAGCTTCCCTGCCGCTGTTGTCTTCCCCAACTTCTTGGGGTTAGCCTTCGTGGATATGCTGGAAGTGGAACCCTCGGAGCCTATCGAGGGAGCTACGAAGAATATGGAGCCTCTGAAGGCTCGATCCTGCCATGACTCATTCAAGAGTCCAACCCTGGTCACCAACTGCTTGGTGCACCATGCTATCCATGGGGCCCGCCCCAATATTGTCAACAAGCACCCTGGAGGACGTCAATGCCGGCAAGTCCAAAGGAGTGTTGCTGTGATTGCTGGAACTCTCTCCCAATCCGGCAAGTCTATGATGGTTGGTGGCATGCGCGTCTTCCTCAATGGACGCAACACGCGGATAGTTACGGACCGAGTCATCCCCACCATCCCTGTCTACAACACATATCAGGCCCTCGCTGGAAGGAGGGCAGAAAGAGAAGAAATCGGCCACTATGGCCAAGGAAGGTCGGCCCCCAGGCCGAGGAAGTTCAAACAGGTGTGGGTTCCCAAGCGGGCCCAACCTGTCCATCAGCTGGCACCTATCCGCCGCCGTCCTGTGTATGACAGGGCGGAAGAGAGAAGAGAAAGGGGCTTGCCCCCGAAGAAAGAAGAAGAAGTGGTTGCGGATCCTTCACGCCGCAAAAGTTTCCGGGCTGCTGTCCGTCAAGCCAACGTCCCAGCTGTGGGACGAAGATTCCAACAACCTGCCGACAGAGCTCGGCTAGCTTATATCCCTCCTTCGGGAGGTTGACAATCATCCCCCGTGTTACATCAAGAGCGGGGTCGAGAAGAGATGACATGTCTGGTCAGAAACTATTTTCGAGGGTTAGATAACCCCTCGCTTGGGCAACAACGGCTGATGCAAGCGGCCGCCGCCAATGAAGACTATTGCCTATCAATGGCAGATGAAGAAGATGTAGGAGAAAGAATGATGGTGTCGTCAGTCGACGACAATGGATATGACAACGGCCTCGAGATCGAAGCCGATGAAGCTATCCCCAAGCGGAAAGAAACAAGAAGAACTTCTGTGTTCGAGAGGCTGACCTTCCCGCATCAAGCTAAAAGGAGGGTCCATCGACAAAGGAGAAGGATGCAGGGCTTCACCTGCAACATAGCTGGTATATCCAACTGATATGGGGGGCTTCCCGAAGATCCCCGAGAATTGGCTCAGTTGGCCGCAAGGCCAGGGCTTAGCACTCGGAGGACAGAAGCAGCAAGGGAGCTCCTGATGATGACTAAGGGAAAACAACCCCAGGTCTACCACCAGTGGGATGATAAGGCCCCCGTCTTGACCGCCAATGTGGTGACGACGGAAGAAGAAGACGACGTCTCCCTCGACATCCTGCCTGAGGGTACATCCGGGGAGACAGTAGAAGTTATCCCCACTACAGCCACTATAGACCCATCAGTCTTGATACTACTTCAGAAATATCGGCAAGAGATAGACATCCTAAAGAAGCAACTGATGGAGAAAATTGAACAGTCCTCAGCTTCCAAACCACCCGAAGTCCAGGGTGAATCATCTCGGGGAGCGGTTCGTCATGACGACCCTCCGCCGCTCTACACACTGCCTCAGTCATCAGAACCAAGCATGTCGACAATGCAACAGCAGCCACCACAGCTCCAGCCGCTGCTACCACCGGTGCTCCCTCAGGTGCACCAGACACCTCCGCTGCCGCGTCCTCCACAGGCGACCACCCTGGTCACCCCGTACCTGTAGTCGGCACACTTCTACCCAGAGCTAGCCAGTTGACCTTGCAGTCATGAACCGGATGATGGTGGAAAGAATGATCGAGCTGAAGCTCGCAGAAAGGGGTGAAGGCGACTACGTCACGTTTGATGCATACCGGGTGCCATACCCGCCACACCATGCTGCTAAACGGCTTCCCCCGGGAATCAACAAGCCGCGCAAGTTTGACAAATTCAACGGGAAGGGGTCCCCGAGAGAACACATAGCCTATTATATGACTGTCATGGGTGACTTGGCCATCGATGAGTCATACCTGCTGAAGTTTTTCGGGTCCTCGCTGACGGGGCTCGCATTTGAATGGTATTCTAGCCTCTCGACCGGGTCGATCAGCGACTGGCCAGATATGCAGAAGAAGTTCAGAGAAAGATTCCATGTTACAGAGAGGGAGGTCACAGTGGTCGAACTCTACTCCACAAAGTAGAGGGCCGATGAGACAGCCCTCGATTATATCAAGAGGTGGAGGAACCTTGGCATGAGGTGCAAGCGGCCCCCTCATCAGGAGGACGCTGTGTAAATATGCAAACATAATCTCAGAAGGGAGGTTCTGGAAAAGATGATCGGAATGGAAATACGATCGTTCGATCGATTGAACAATGTCGTGGCCGAGGTGGAAGCTTTCCTGGCCAGACCTGCCCCTACATCTGCTGCCGGCACGACCCAGAAGGGCAAGGCGGTGGAGCGGCGCCCGTCGCCTAAAGAAGCGAACGCTCTTGACATAAAGGCGTTCGAACAACAGAAAAGTGAAGGCAAGAAGGGAGTCACCCCACAACCTGCAGAAGCCACAGACGGCAAAGAAGGTCCTTCGCTGAGGGACAAGATGAAGAAGGCCTATTCATTTTCAAAGGACAAGACCCGGGTTCTGTTCGACTGGGTAACGGAATATAGCATGGTCACCCTGCCAGAGCCAAGGAGGCCGGAGGACCTAAAGAGAAAAGACAGTCCAAGATTTTGCCCCTACCACCAGATGTTGGGACATCCAATCGAAGACTGCTATGTTTTCAAGGACATCATCGAAGGGATGGTGAAGAAGAATGAAATCGAGCTGGGAGAGTACAAAGTGGACCCTCCTCAGCCACATGAAGCCCCTCGGAGGAGGGCAGGAGTCAACATGATCTCCCTATACCAGGCACTGCCCGAGGAGATCTTTGAAACAAGTACGCGGAGCACCTATGAAGCTCATTTCTTGGAGCCCGTGAAAGAACAGCAGGGATGGCAGCAGGTCCCTGTGAAGCATAAGAAAAAGAGGGCACCCCACCCGAAAGAGGGGGCACATATCCGTGGTGTCACACCCCGGCCTGCTCCATCGGTGGTAGCACCCGTATGGATCACTCCACCTACAACTGTCAGGATACCTACACATAATCGGAGGAGACAAACTCCACTGCCAGTGGTTAAAGAGACCAATCCTGGGGTCCTTCGACTACAAAATCTCATTGAGGGGCTGGACGAATACGTGCAGCCCAAATTGAAGCCCTTGCTGGTGCGGGACCACGTCCCGTGGCAAGAATTAGAGCAACTCTCACTCGAACAAAAGGAGGAAGCTGAAGCGGCACCCGATAGAGAGGGCAGTCTGTTCTGGGGGCACCCGCTCGCAGAAGCAAAAAGAAGAAGAAACAAAAGAAGAAGAAAAGGAAGGCCGATGAGGCCGATAAAGTGCAGGTTGTTTCCTGTAATACTCTATCAACACTCTTCAACCTGCCCGGAGAAGAGGAAGAAGAGGAAATTTGATTCACACCCCATGCTGGGGGAGGCAAGGCCGAGGCTGCAACTGCTGCACATGCCACTCGGTCAGGTCGAAAATGGGCGCGCCAACCGCCACCCAACCACAACATCATGTTCAGGGGGGAGCAGCCCTACAAAACACCTCCGTCGGAGGTCAATGGAGTCCAAATCCCTCCTCCGCCAGGCCTATATAACAAGAGTGGGGGCAAGGGGGTCCCTTCATTTCTTGAATTCATGAAGATGTCCAAGGGGAAGCAGCCTTGTCAGGAGACTAACCCTACACCCGGGGGCGTTCACCCGCAGCTAGCACAATCTGCCGAAGATCCTAGTGCAGACGGAGCTTGCCCCGCAGCAGCTAACAAAGAGCACCCGGAAGTCAGTACCAGCCAGAAGGGCGCTGAATCCGAGGAAGATGAAGCAGGTCCGTCAGGGCCCGCAAACCAAAACTTCCCCAAGCCCAGATGGGCTGAAGAGATGAAGCTCTCCAATGTCCGAGCTGGGAGCCGAATAATGAAGCTACTCAAGAAGCTCCCTGCTCGATTTTCAATCTGGGAGATCCTTTCTTTGAGTGAAGAGACTCGACAGGCAATTATTACTGCTCTCCAGACGCCTGCTCATTTTGAGACATGTCTGGCTGAAGCAATGCCGGAGGCTAGCATGACCTTCACTCCAGACGATATGTTGCTGCCCACCATCAGCCACAACAGGCCGTTGTATATGAAGGGGCACCTGAATGGAAGGGAGCTGAACAGGATTCTGGTTGATCCCGGTGCAGCGGTCAACATCCTGCCATATAGAATATATGAGAGGCACCACTTTAACGTGCATCTCGAGAAAGTCAGGGATATGCGTATCGCCGGCTTTAATCAAAAATGTGAAGTGTCAATGGGAGTGGCAGAGTTCACCCTTACCTTAGCAGATTTCACTATCACGGTGCAGTTCGATGTCATTGACTCCCGCACCTCGTACAAGGCACTGCTCGGCCGCCCATGGCTGCATGAAAATATGGTGGTGCCCTCCACGCTCCACCAATGCATCAAGTACAGTCTCCAAGGGAAGGAGGAGAGGATATTTGTAGACCCCCACCCATTCGAGGTGTTTGAATGTCATTTGGCGGATGCCAACCTATATACAGGGCCTTCTCAAAAGACCTCTGAAGCTAAGACCCCTGCGGGGGCATCAAGAAGCACATCCGGCAGCAGTTGGTATCCACCACCGCCGCGCGGATATGTCAAGCCCAAGGTGGTCTCCCATATCACAGCATCCGGGGACGTGAGCAGAACAGCACCCCCAACATTATACCCTGAAGCTAATGAAGTGCGGGTCGCTCGGCGGTACAATCATATTGAAATCCCGGATGGCCTTACTAAGCCAACTCCCGGCCTTGATAACACTACTGTCGAGCCTTTCAAAACTTTGGAGGTGACACATGAAGATGGACCTAGCAGCTTGTTCTATATGGCTGAAGAGCACCCTACTCGGGAAGACACAGACTGCAGCCTCCCCGAAGATATAAGCAACCCGCCAGTTCCCGTCTAGGGTCTGGCATTCATGACTTAGCGGATGGCCAAGATGTTTCAAAAGCAACACATTCCCCCCGATCAGTCTCAAAAGCGTAAGGAAGCCTTCCAGAAAATGTGGTATCCTGCAAATCTGGATAAGGAAATGAGACGCGTCTCTCAACACCCGGGGTTGGGCTTCACCCTGGAAGAATATTATTACAGTGGGCGATACGAGGTGGACACCATCTCCGCCTTCTATCCTACTGAAGATAGCCCGCTGGGGGCAACTTTTGATGAATACCCGGCGGAAGCTGAGCATGTTGAACTGGCTCGACCCGGAAATCAAGAAATAGAGACCTCGATCCCCTGCCGATGCTGGGAGCAGGTCTACCCTGAAGATGCAGCCCTTCAGACCAAATTTGACACGGCTAGCAGTAGTGAAGCCGAAGATACTGAAGAAGCAGGAATTTCTCCCGATGGTGGAGTCCTACTGACGGTGACTTTAACACCCCTTCTGCCAATCAGGGAAGCCTCGGTCGACTCTGATCAAGGGGAACAAGCTACCAAGAAATAAAAATCCACTTCCAGGGAGGATACAACTGTCCCAGAAGGTGAGACCTCCTCAGCTTCTGCTACAAAGTCGGGATGATGTCCAGGCCCGGTAATAAACAAATACCAACCCGTCGTGGCTGCAAGCTTATCTACAAACACTGAAGCAGCTCTCTCGCCCTTGGGGGCTGCAACGGCGGTGGATTTGCTAATAGAACAATCCGCGCAGCCGCTAGCACAAGAAACAAAGAATCCTCAAGAAGCTCTGGTGGTGTCTGACGAGGAAGTCGAAGTAATCGACCCTCAAGATGGTATTCGAGATTTCATTGACCTCCAACCGGCACCCCCGGAGATAGAAGATGGAGGTCAAGCCACAGTCGATGAACTGATAGAAGTCAACTTGGGAAATGAGGAGGATCCCAGGCCTACCTTCCTCAGTGCCCAACTATCCCCAGAAGAACGGGAGCTGTACACCCAGCTGCTGCAAGAGTACCGGGATTACTTCGCCTGGACTTACAAAGAAATGCCAGGTCTAAATCCCGCTGTCTCACAACATGAGCTGGCAATCAGTCCTGAGGCCGAGCCGGTGAAGCAACCACCGTGGCGCATGAGGCCAGAACTCATTACTCAAATTTGTGCTGAAGTTGACAAGCTCATTGACGTGGGATTTGTTGAAGAAAACCAGTACACCACATGGCTGGCGAACATCGTCCCCGTGAAGAAAAAGAATGGACAGATCCGGGTATGTGTCGACTTCCGAGATCTGAATAAAGCCTGCCCCAAAGATGACTTTCCGGTGCCAATAACGGAAGTCATGATCGATGCTACAATCAGGCATGAGGCCCTGTCATTCATGGACGGGTCATCTGGTTACAACCAGATTTGGATCGCGGAGCATGACCGAGTCCATACTGCTTTCCGAACCCCTAAAGGCATATATCACTATAAGAGGATGCCATTCGGACTAAAGAATTCTGGCGCAACCTATCAGCACACAATGACCAAAATCTTTGATGAGCTGCTCTACCACAAGGTCGAGTGCTACATAGATGATCTGGTGGTTAAAACCAGAAGAAAAGAAGATCATCTGCAAGACCTCCGGATCGTCTTTCAGAGGCTGAGGCAGCATGAGCTGAAGATGAACCCCATGAAATGTGCGTTCGGAGTATCGAGCGGAAAGTTATTGGGCTTCATTGTCCGATATCGGGGAATCGAGATAGACCCCGCAAAAATCAAAGTAATTCAAGAGTTACCTCCACCAAGGAACCTCTCCGAGTTGAGATCACTATAGGGCCGCTTGGCTTATATCCGGCGGTTCATTTCCAATTTGTCAGGGCGATGCTAGCCTTTTCACAAACTGATGATGAAAGATGTTCCCTTTTATTGGGATGAAGATTGCCAGACAGCCTTCGACAAGCTGAAAGACTATCTGAAGACTCCTCCAGTGCTAGGCGCACCGGTGAAAGGACGGCCATTGATACTATATGTAGCAGCTACACATAACTCCCTGGGGGCAATGCTGGCCTAAAATAATGAAGAAGGGAAAGAGCAAGCCCTCTATTACCTCAGTCGGAGACTAGTCAGGACTGAGGAGAAATATACTTATATTGAGAAGGTCTGTCTGGCACTGGTCTTTGCAGTTAAGAAGCTTCGACACTACATGTTGTCGCATGAAATCAGCTTGATATCCAAGGAGGATCCCCTAAAATATATTATGTCTCAGCCGGCACTCAAAGGTCGCCTGGGCAAATGGGCAGTAATCTTTATGGAGTTTGACATATCCTATGTACCGCGCAAGGCCGTCAAGGGCCAAGCTATTGTAGACTTCTTCGCTGAGCACCCAGTACCCGGGGACTGCCCGTTGGAACCGGAGCTTCCTGAAGATGAAACCCTGGAAGCCGTTCAGGTGCAGCCCTCCTTATGGCAGCTATATTTTGATGGCGCTTCCAGAATTGACACCTCCGCCACTGGATCGGCCAGAGTCAGGGCGGGAGGAGGCATAGTCCTGAAATCCCCAGAAGGAGAAGTGGTGCACACATCCTGCTCCATAAACAAACATTGCACAAACAACGAAGCAGAATATGAAGCCCTGATAATCGGGTTGCAAATTGCTCTATCCATGGGAATTCAGATGCTGGAAGCATTCGGAGACTCCATGCTAGTTATAAAATAACTGGAAGGAGAGTTCGATGTGCGAAAGCAAGAGCTTCTCCCCTATCACCAGCTGGCAACCCGCCTGATGTCAAGATTCTACTTCATCACCATCAAGCACATCAACCGAGGTCAGAATGCTCAGGCAGACGCTCTCGCTAAGCTGGCCAGTTCATTGGCGGTCCCGCTAGACGCAAGCCTGAATATAACAGTGATTAACCGCCGGCAGGTCCCGAGTGTAACAGAGGTCTTCGCCGATGAGCAAGAAATTGAGGTGGCAGTCATTGAAGAGGTTCAGCAGCCCGATTGGTGAGAACATCTCCTGCGGTGGTTCCAACACCAGTAGCTCCCGAAAGAAAAAGAACAGAGAATGAAGCTCCTGAGGGTCAAGGACTCTTATGAGATGAGAAGCGGAACCCTGTTCCGAATAATGGCAGATGCCCGAAGGAAAGTCCTACTTCGTTGCTTGTCTTCAACAGAGGTGGGACAGGTGATGCAAGAAATCCATGCGGGATCAGCTGGAGCACACCAGGCTGGCCCAAAGATGAAAATTGAGATAAAGAAATTGGGTTACTATTGGCCCACTATATTTGATGATTGCTGCAAGTTCACCAAAGCTTGTCAGAAATGTCAAGAACACGCTAACGTGGCAAGGAGACCTCTAGTGCCACTGCATTTCACCTTGCCAAGCTGGCCGTTCGCCCAGTGGGGCACGGACGTGGTAGGGCCGCTACCAGCATCTTCATCATGGTGCAAATATATCTTGGCAGCTACTGACTACTTCTCCAGATGGGCAGAGGCGGTAGCACTAAGAGATGTAACGGGAGAACTAGTTGCAAGATTCTTCCGGCAGAATATAATATTTTGGTTCGGGATCCCCAGCCGAATCATCTCTGATAATGGCAGTCATTTCAGAAACCAGAAGGTTTATCGGCTAGCCGACAATTACAAGATTGACTGGAGGACATGATCCCCCTATAACCCTCAAGCCAATGGACTCGCAGAAGCCTTCAACAAGACACTATGCACATTACTGGCAAAGACTGTCAAGTCTAATAAAAAAGATTGGGAAGAAAGGATGTACGAAGCACTCTGGGCCTATCGTACTGTCTACAAAACCCCAACCGGCTGTTCGCCTTTCTCCCTCGTGTACGGGTCAGAGGTTGTGGTGCCGATTGAACTGGAAGTTCCTTCGCTGCGAGTCGCCATCCAGCATGGACTAGCCAACAGTGAACAAACCAATGCAGAAAGAAGATTGGAAGAGCTCGCTGAGCTCGAAGGAAAACACCTCCGGGCACAACAAAACATCCAACTCTACCAAGCTCGCATGGCCCGTGCTTTTGACAAGCTGGTCAAAGGTCGAGAATTCAAGAAAGGAGACCTGGTGATGGTCAAAAGAAGAGAAGTGATGGCCTCCAACACCAAAGGGAAGTTGGTCGAAAATTGGATCGGACCATATATCATCCGCCGAGTATATGAGGGGGGTCTCTACGTCCTGGTAGACCACAAAGGAGTCATCCAGTTCTCTCCCCTCAACGGAAAGCATATAAAGCTGTATCATGCAGCAGAACCAACATTCCTCGAGTGACCGGTCGGAATACCTTATCTTGGTCTAGTGGCATTCCGCCCTAGCCAAGCTACCCTTCCTTGGTTCAGTGGCATTCCGCCCTAGCCGAGCTGCCCTTCTTTGGTCTAGTGGCATTTCGCCCAAACCAAGCTACCCTTATCTTGGCCTAGTGGCAATCTGCCTTAGCCAAGCTACCTTTCCTTGGTCTAGTGACACTCCGCCCTAGCCGAGCTACCTTATCTTGCTCTAGTGGCACTCCGCCCTGATCGAGCTACCTTTCCTCGGTCGAGTGGCATTCCGTCCTAGCCGAGCTACCCTTATCTCGGTCTAGTGGCATTTCGCCCTAACCAAGCTACCCTTATCTTGGCCTAGTGGCAATCTACCTTAGCCAAGCTACCTTTTCTTGGTCTAGTGGCACTCCGCCCTAGCCGAGCTACCTTATCTTGATCTAGTGGCACTCCGCCCTGATCGAGCTACCTTTCCTCGGTCTAGTGGCATTCCGCCCTAGCCGAGCTACCCTTATCTCGGTATAGTGGCATTTCACCCTAACCAAGCTACCCTTATCTTGGCCTAGGGGCAATCTACCTTAGCCAAGCTACCTTTCCTTGGTCTAGTGGCACTCCGCCCTAGCCGAGCTACCTTATCTTGGTCTAGTGGCACTCCGCCCTGATCGAGCTACCTTTCCTCGGTCTAGTGGCATTCCTCCCTAGCCGAGCTACCCTTATCTTGGTCTAGTGGCACTCCGCCCTAGCCAAGGTACCTTATCTTGGTCTAGTGGCCCTCCACCCTAATCGAGCTACCTTTCCTTGATCTAGTGGCATTCTGCCCTAGCCGAGCTACCCTTATCTTGGTCTAGTGGCACTCCGCCCTGATCGAGCTACCTTTCCTTGGTCTAGTGGCACTCCGCCCTGATCGAGCCACCTTTCCTTGGACTAGTGGCACTCCACCCTAGCCGAGCTACCCTTATCTTGGTCTAGCGGCACTCCGCCCTGATCGAGCAACCTTTCTTTGGTCTAGTGGCATTCTGCCCTAGCCAAGCTACCCTTATCTTGGTCTAGCGGCATTCCACCCTGATCGAGCTACCTTCCCTTGGTCTAGTGGCACTCCGCCCTGGCCGAGCTCTCAAAAGAATACACCATATTACCGTTACGGGCCTTACGTTCGAATCGGCGAAAGATCATTCCTTTGCGTTAGCATTCAGCCCTTGCTGACGAATGAACTGCTCTGCTCAGCACGAGGCCCGGTGCTCCGGCCAACGGCCGTCTACTATCAACCAAGGGTAGGACATCACACTTCGACCCACCACCCTTTATATCCAAAAAAAAGAGAGAAAAAAATGGGGTTAAAAATAGAGATACCCCGCCAGACTTGCTCTTGTATTAGGACAAGTGCAAAATGGCTATAACCCAGCTGTGGCGAAAACCCGAAAGGGCGCTATAGGTAAAATTGGGTACCCCGCCGCGTGAAAACCCGAGAGGGCGCGTGGGCAAAAGCAAGAGGGGGCTGGCTTCGACGAAAACCCGAGAGGGCGCTTAAGTCAGTAAAGTGGTAATTTAAAGATTCCTCTTTTGTTCTTCCCCCAACGAAACTCCCAAAGGGACAATCATCAAAAGTCCCACCGGAGCTCCTCTAACAAACGCATGTTCGACCTCCATCATCATCGGCGAGATCGGTCGATCTCTACCCCTAACTTGGACCTTCCATCCGTGTTAATAATCCTACCTTTGCTTCGGCATGTCACCCATGCTGATGAACAAACCCATGTTCGACCCTCGTCATCATCGGTGAGATCGGTCGATCTCTACCCCTAACTTGGACCTTCCGTCCCTGTTAATAATCCTACCTTTGCTTCGGCATGTCACCCATGCTGATGAACAAACCCATGTTCGACCCTCGTCATCATCGGCGAGATCGATCGATCTCTACCCCTAACTTGGACCTTCCGTCCCTGTTAATAATCCTACCTTTGCTTCGGCATGTCACCCATGCTAAGGAACAAACCCATGTTCGACCCTCGTCATCATCGGCAAGATCGGTCAATCTCTACCCCTAACTTGGACCTTCCGTCCCTGTTAATAATCCTACCTTTGCTTCGGCATGTGACCCATGCTGATGAATAAACACGTGTTCAACCCTCGACATCATCGGCGAGATCGATCGACCTCTACCCTTAACTCGGATCTTACGTCCTTGTTAATAAACCATGTCCTTTGCTTCGACATTTAACCAGTGTCGACGAATTAAACCAGGGACCAATCCTTGTCATCATCGGCAAGGCCAGTCGGCGTTCTAGCAGTCAAGTTCTTCTGTACTCCAAATTTAAAAAAAAAAAGAAAAAAAAATGGGGTTAAAAATAGAGATACCCCGCCAGACTTGCTCCCATATTAGGACAAGTGCAAAAACGGCTATAACCCAGCTGTGGCGAAAACCCGAAAGGGCGTCGCAGGCAAAATTGGGTACCCCGCCGCGTGAAAACCCGAGAGGGCGCGTGGGCAAAAGTAAGAGGGGGCTGGCTTCGGTGAAAACCCGAAAGGGCGCTTAGGTCAGTAATGTGAATATAAAAAAAGAAATGATAAATGAATGATGAATAGTGATGATCCATCCTCCATCCGGAAGGCCCTTTACAGGGTCGAAGCGGAGTCTTCATCCAATGTCCCACCTATATATATATATATATATATATATATATTTCCTACCCTTTTCGACCCTTGTCACCATCGGCAAGATCGGTCGCTACCTTTTCCGGTTCTTGTCATCATCGGCAAGACCGTCTACCCTTTTCGACCCTTGTCACCATCGGCAAGATCGGTCGCTACCCTTTCTGGTTGTTGTCATCATCGGCAAGACCGTCTACCCTTTTCGACCCTTGTCACCATCGGCAAGATTGGTCACTACCCTTTCCGGTTCTTGTCATCATCGGCAAGACCGTCTACTCTTTTCGACCCTTGTCATCATCGGCAAGATCGGTCACTACCTTTTCCGGTTGTTGTCATCATTGGCAAGACCGTCTACCCTTTTTGACCCTTGTCACAATCGGCAAGATCGATCGCTACCTTTTCTGGTTCTTGTCATCATCGGCAAGACCGTCTACCCTTTTCGACCCTTGTCACCATCGGCAAGATCGGTCGCTACCCTTTCCGGTTCTTATCATCATCGACAAGACCGTCTACCCTTTTCGACCCTTGTCACCATCGGTAAGATCGGTCGCTACCCTTTCCGGTTCTTGTTATCATCGGTAAGACCGTCTACCCTTTTCGACCCTTGTCACCATCGGAAAGATCGGTCGCTACCCTTTCCAGTTCTTGTCATCATCGGCAAGACCGTCTACCCTTTTCGACCATTGTCATCATCGGTAAGATCGGTCGCTACCCTTTCCAGTTCTTGTCATCATCGGCAAGACCATCTAGCTAAGGGCGCGCCGAAGTAACCCCGCGCCGTCTTAACATCAAACGGTGCCGGATGAACTTCTGTGCCAAATGAAAGGCCATCCCAGGCCTCCGTCAACTGAAGAGAAGATCATTCAGGGCGAAATTCATCCGTCGGCCTTGCTGCACTCTGTGGACGCACTTTTTTTGCTTAAATCATTGGCGCATTCATTTATTATTTTATTAAGTGCGTGGGCATGCCAGTCACGAAGTGACAATTTATTCGGGCTCCGAAGAGCCCATGGTGTGCTCGTTCTGACTAATCAGACGATTGTGTGGTTCGTGTCGGGACCAAAACCCGCCGCGCCATAAAGGTCACGACGTCATTTACATCCCTCATACGAGGGAACACTCTTGATTAATCGCCGGGATGTTGTGTCCCTGTGATTTTGATGATAGCAAACACTATAAGTCTTATGAATGAAACTATAAGTCATTTGAATGCATACAATTCTGTTTGTGGTGCAGATGAATGTTTCATTGAAAATCTTATCTGAATTATTGCTGCATTTTAAATATGGCTGTGTGGTGTGTGCTTTGGTGCATTTCATAATTGCATTTATCTGGATTGTTTCATGTCATATGTGTTTACTTCATTTAGAACTGCTCATTCAGAACTTGGTACATTCCTTAACTGTGAGCATGTCATAGACTGTACACTCGTCTGTCTGCATGAGTCACCAAGTCCACACATTGCATCGTGTGCTTTTCAGGAAGTCTATACATTAGACTGTGGCCTGCTTAGCTGAAGCCTGTACATCGCCTTCAGACTTTCAATTGTTGAGTCTTTACATGTTTTGAGGATGACAACACTATGAGCTTTAGTGGAGAACAAAAAATATTTCTCTGTGAAAAAAAAAAAACTTTCGAGTCACTTCAGTTATTTTCAGAGGTTGTCTTCATGTCGTTATTTGTTCCATCGCGTGCTGAACACTGCAGCACCTCGTGCTGCTTTCTGTGCCACCTCGTGTCGCTCCATCTGTGTCACCCCTATGTCTTCGAGTCTTCTGTATTCGTGTTGTTTCTTTTTTTAAGACCCCGTGTCTTTCTTGCTTTGTGACCACACTTCGTGTCGATTTCTGTTTTCGTCTTCGAGTTGTTTTCAGCCCGTGTCGTCCTCGTTTTCGAGTCGTTTTCCTGTGTCTTCAAGTCATTTTAGTGTAAAGTGTCGTTTCACTTTGTGCCGTTCCCTTTGATGTTTGATATTTCGTGTTGATTCTCGTATTGATTCACCGATGACCTCGAGTCAACTTAGTCGTTTTGATTGGTCGTTCTTCGTGTTGTTTCTGTGTTTGTGTCTTCGTGTTATCTTTTGTGCTTGTGTCTTCGTGTTATTTTTGTGTTTGAGTATTCATGTTATTTCTGTGTTTGTGTCTTAGTGTTGTTTTTATGTCTTCGTGTTGCTTCTTTCTATGTTCGTCCAGGTTTCCTCTGATCGCGTGTTTTACTACCATTTTACTCCGTGTTATTTCCTTCTCACTTCGTGCTGTTCTCATCTGACTTCGTGTCATTCTCTTTGTAGTGTTAGCCTTGTTACTATGGTACCTCGTGTCGTTCTCTCTTTATCTCGTGCTGTAGTCATCTTATGTACCTCGTGTCGTTCTCTTTGTAGTGTTAGCCTTGTTACTGTGGTACCTCGTGTCGTTCTCTCTTTATCTCGTGCTGTAGTCATCTTATGTACCTCGTGTCGTTCTCAGTATAGCGTACCTTTTGTTGTTCCTACACACCTCGTGCAGCTTTAGCTTGAGTGTCAACCGACTTATTTCAGGTATATATATATATAGAGAGAGAGAGAGAACCCTGAGTATTAATGGTTTTAATCTCTTTGCAGGAGAAAAAGAAAAAGAAGAAGAAGAAGGATTCTGGTTTCAGGATCAAATCCGAACCAGTTTGCTCTATTGTACTATTCGTGGAGCCTATGCAGAGTGGGCACGTGATACGAGGCTGGCATCTGGCACGTGATCTGAGATGCAGAGGAGCCTCCACGTGGACTGAAGCATTTGGGCGGGAATCGTGGAGAGCACACGCCGCCCTAATCTGCTGTTGCTATATATATGTGTCTTCTTCCTCTGAAGAAAGGGGCGAGGGTAGAGAGTGACTGAAGAAGAAGCAGCCAGAGCTAAGAGAAGAAGTGCAGAAGAAAAAGGAAGAGATAGAGAAAGCTGAGATTCAGATCGAGAGAGTAGAAGATGAAAAAGAGAAGATAAGAAAGGAAGATCGAAATGCATAGAGTGCCTCCACGATATAGAGAATAGAGAAGAAGGAGAAGGCAGAAGCAGTGAGAAGAAGAAGAAGTAAGAAAGAAGAAGAAGAAGAAAAGAGAGTTCGTGCTGGGAGAAAGAGAGAAGCAGTAGAAGAAGTTCCTGCTGGACCGTGGATCAAATCTAGGCCAGCCAGCTCTTGCGAGAGCCACATTTGTTTTTATCTCTTCAGCTTTCTGTTGCTGGTTTTTGTTTTTCCTTTGAACTATTCACTTGCTGTTCTTCCGATCCTCTAGTGTGAGATCGGGTTCCCTCCGGTGTGGAGGAAGAGAGACTTGCGTCTCTGGTTGCCTTTGACTGGGTGTCATTGGCTGTTTCCCTCCGGTTGGGAGGAAGAGAGGTCCGAGACCTCTAGTTTGCAAGTGACTTGGTGTCACTTGTGTTTCCCTCTGGGGTTCAGAGGAAGAGAGACTTGGGTCTCTAGGTTCCCCTCCGGTTTGGAGGAAGGGAGGTTTGGTCCTCCGGTTCTGGGCTTGTGGGTAGCAAGTCCAGGGGTTCCCTCCGAGTCTGGAGGAAGAGAGACCGTGTGTCTCTGGTTTCCAAGTGACTGGGAGTCACTTGGGGTGTCCCTCCGGTTGGGAGGAAGAGGGGAGGTTGTTCCCCTGGTCAAGCTGTTTGGCAGCAGTTGTTGCAGACTGAGTCTGCTGTGCTAGTGTTACTAGTGGAAGCCTCACTCCGGTTGGGAGTGAGGGGTGGACGTAGGTCTTTGGACCGAACCACCTAAAAATCTCTTGAGCAGTGGTTTATTTGTGTGTTTTGCTTCCGCTAGATGATTGATTAGGAGCGCTCCAAGTGACTCTTCATTTGTTTAATTGAATTAGTTTCTATTCTGGTATTGTGTTTAGCTTCCGAAGTTTTAATTGGGTGATATTCCTAGCAGGATACATTCACCCCCCCTCTGTATCCAGGGCTTGCACCTTAACAATTGGTATCAGAGCGGTGTCTGCATACAAGGTCCAGCGACCTGCAGATTCGATCTTGCAGTCTTAGGTGCTAATTTGTTTTTAGTGCATAAATATTCCTGTTGCCTTGAACTTACTCGCTATTTGTTTTTCAATGGCTCTTCCACCCATCTTTAGTGGTTCTGATTTCAGTCAGTGGTACACTGCTTTACATGCTTATGTAAATTCTGCTAATCCTGATTTGTGGAAATTAATTTCACAAGGTCCTCTCACCTTACCAACGAAAGTGTCCAAATGGACCGACAGACACCGATCAAAGGATGGAGAAAATCAGAAAGCCTTTAACCTGTTGAAAGCAGCTACTGACAGAGCCTTATGGTCTTGTCTTCATAATTGCAGCTCAGCAAAGGACATCCTGGATAGGCTGAAGTAATTTCACAGGGTAAACGAGGACAGCTGCATGATGGCTAACAGAAGTAATCCAAGTGGCAGCAATCAAGGCAGCAGTCAGACTGAAGAAGATGATGATGATGATGAGGTAAATCTCTTCGAGAATTTTTCTCTAGAAGATTGGGAGAATGCATATGCTGAATTATTTGAATCTCATGAACTGTTAAGAAAATAGTATAAAAAATTGAAGAAGGGTACTGGGTTAGATAGTTCAAGTTCTCCTTGTAGAAATTGTGTTGAATTGAAAAATATTCATGATGCCTGTATGTCTGATTTTCTAATGTTGAAGAAACAAATGTCATTATTGAAAACTGAGAATCAAGATCATGTGAAAGAAATCTCTGAACTTGAAAAGAAGCTTAGTCTAGCCAGTCATGATTCTGTTCAGAGCAAGGATTTGCTGAAAGAAATTGAATGTGTTAAGTCTGAATTAAACAAGCTGAAATCTGAAAATGATTCTCTTAAAGAGTTCTCCAATAAAAATGATGAAAAACCAGAGAAACTTAGACAGGAGAACAAATTGCTGATTGAAAAGCTTAATGTCATAAAATCTGTAAACATAGAATTACAGAAAGATTCTGAAAAACAATAGGAAATGTTTCATGAATGTCAGTCTCTCTCAGATGAATGGGTGCTTGATGCTGATCTCCTAGAGCAGAACAGTAAACTGGAAGAGGAAATCAAAGAGTTGAAACATCTAAACACCCAGCTGACAGATAGGCTAATGACAATGGAAAAAGGCAAGTGTGTGAGTGTGGATAATTCTAATAGGTTGATGGATGCTGAACAAGAAATTGAGAGTCTGAAAACCATCAACTTAATGTTAAATGAAAATGTCAGTTGTAGTGAACGAAAAATAGCTGGATATGAGCTTACTATCACATCCCTTCAACAAGAAGTTGATGATCTTTATAAGTCCCTATCTGAAGCTGACAATGAAACAAAACTAAAACAGGAAGTTGAAAAACTCAAGAGTCTGAATGATGCCTTGCATCAACAAGTCATTTCTTGTGAAACAGATCTGTCCAAATATGAAGCTAAAATTGCTGATTTGAATTTTGAGATTAAAGATTTGAAAAATTCTCTATCAAAATTTGTCAAAGGTAAGGACAATCTGAATAAGCTTCTGGGAAAGATTGATAACTCTCAGAGAGAAGGGCTGGGTTACAGTTCAACCAACAAAAGATCAATAGCAATAAAACTTCAACTGTGTTTGTAAAAGCTTCTGATCAAAACACAACTACTGGTCCTTCTGTTTTTCAATTCACTGCACAAAAGTCCACTGTGAAACCCAAAACTGTGGAACAAACTCCAAAACAGAAAAAGGGTGAAAATTCACAGAAAAAAGAAAAAGACACTCCTGTTGTTGTAAAGAAGACTGCACACAATTCACATGATCTCTCACACACTCACATTAAAAAGGGTTCATGTTATTATTGTGGGAAAGGAGGTCACATAATGGAGGATTGTGGATTGATGTTAAAGGATGAGCATGCTAGTGGAACTTTACATTCTAGAAACTCTTTTGATAGAAATCATGTTGCTAGGAAGCCTGATGCCTCATGTTATTATTGTGGGAAGCATGGTCATCTCATGAGTGAATGTTTTATCATGAAAGAAGACAATAAACAGCATGCCAAGTCCCCCATTCATGTTCATGGTCCATATGGAACTAAACACAATTCTAGTCAGCACATTGTGTGTTTCAGCTGCAATAAGCCTGGGCACAAGGCTGCTGAGTGCTGGTTTAGATCCACTTGGGGTAAAAATGGTTTTCATAGAAGAAATTCTTTTGCATGCTCCCACTATGGGGAAAATGGGCATACAGTCAAGGACTGTTGGTATGTTCAAAAGAAGTATGTTAAACCCCATTTTGTCAAATTCCCTGCAAAACCTTTTGTGAAAATTTCATGCTATAACTGTGGGAAGCCAGGCCATAAATCTGCTGAATGTTGGATGGTTAAGAACAAGCATCAAACTGCTCATGTATATAACAGAAAATCTTGTGAACATGTTTATAAACATCACCCTGCTGTTAATATGCATCATAAGAATCAAACACCAGCCATTTCATGTAGATACTGTGGAAAATTTGGACATTCTATGGATGACTGTTCACTGATGAAATTTGATGATAATGTTGCTATGAAAATATTTAGAAAACCTGTCAGGGCTAACGCAGGACCCAAAGCTGCTTGGGTCCTTGCAGGATCAAGATGATCAAATACTTTGCAGGTGTGCCTTGGACGGAGGAATAAAGAGGGGTAAATTAAACCAAGGCACCCAAGTTAATAAAGCCTCTTTCAGGTAAATTCTCTGCACTTCTTGTTCTTAGAATAACTGAATAGCATGTTAAATCTGTCGTTGCATATTCATTCATCATCTGCATTGTCAGATTCAAATTTTCTGAACTCTCCTCATACATGATTTGTTCTTTTTATGACAGTCTGAATGAGCATAAATTTTAAAATTATGTTTCAGTGCCCTAATTGCATATCGTGCACTCTGTAAGGGGGAGTTTGACTAATGCTTGCATATCATGATAATCTCATTTGCTGTATGCGTACATGTAGTAAGTAGCACTGCATTTCCTTACATTGAAAAATCTAAAAAGAAATGTCTCATTGCATCTAGATAGGGGGAGCATTCCTGTTTCATCTCTTCACCTCTTGAACTCCTTCTGTCTAGCAATCTGATCCATTCTTGGCAAATATGTGGTTCACTTGAATTCTCTGTTGTCTACACTGATATAGCTGATCTGTCTGTATTCCAGACTCAGCCATTGATTCTGTCTACTATGAATTCAATTGGTAGCTTGTTCCTATCATACACATTTCTTCATATCTTGTCAAGACTGGCCCAAGCTAATCTGACTAAATTCTAGTCTTTAAGGCTTGCTTCTGAATTGCTCTATTCTCTCAACTATTGGTATCAGAATTGCTCTCTGCTAATTTCTCTTGACTATGTCATTGATTCAGCCGAATGAGGAAAGATTTAATCAGTGCACCCTAGGCATAAATCAGACATTCTGAAAAGAAGAATCTTCTATTATACTGGCTTAAGAATATTTTGATAAATCAAATTGATTTAAGCCTAATGTATTTTCTAAGTTTTGATGTAAAAGACTTGAAAATATCTGAATCATCATGCTTAATAAGTCTTAACCAATTGCCTCATGAATTTCATGCAAAACTTTCTGAAATCTGAAATTTTAAAAGACATGGCTTTCTTTGGTTAAGATACATGTAGAAAGTATTGTTCTTAATCATTTCAAGTGTACTGAGCCTTGTTTGAAGAATCTGAAAATAGTTAAAATTTAAAGCTAGAGCAATGACTGTGGTCACAGAGAAACTGGGTTTTCTATCAATGAAATAGAGTAAGCCCATGTCATGAAGTGCCATAGTTACCTCTTTTCAATATGTTTGAAAGTCTGGCAGAGCAATGACATGGATGTGTTGAGTAACTAGGGATTCTGGCCTCTGATCAAGGTGTCTCCTCATGTAAAAAGATACTCCACTGCAAACTCTGTTCTCTTTGAGAGGCAATACGGTTGTCACATTGAGTAACTAGGTCACTTCACCTAAGACGTGTTGTGCCTCATGTAAAAAGGTGTTGACTGAACCAAACTTGCTCAGGAAAAATAAGTGCTGCTCAATTGGTGTCAGAAAATTCTGAAAATCTAAAGACAAGCTCAGTCTCATTTATTTCTGTTTAATCTCAATATGATCTTGTGTATTTTCCATAGGAGCCACTGATTTTAAATGAGTAAGATGGAAGGAGGTTAAACATGAATATCAAATGAGTTGTTGGTTCACCTTTATTAAAAGGTGTTTCAGATATGAGTATTGAATTTCCTTGATAAACTTTGAATACATCTCTCTTAAATCATGATGGTCAGTTTAAACTCATTCATAATCTATTATAATTGAAGAATCTGAAATTCATTTACAAAGATTTATGAATTTGGTGTGCTAATGAAAATCTGTCTTCCTCATTTATCCACTGTGAATACAGTTTGTGTCTTGCTGATAGATGCTCATCACTTCACTATATCAATTGGCTTCACTCCATCATCTAATCAGGGGGAGCTTTCCTGTCTTACTGAGTGTCTTTCCTAAAGGGGGAAATCTAGTCAGCATTCTTGAGTGTCCCTGTGTTTTTGTTGATATTCTCCCTTCATCTCAATTGGTTTCAACCTTCAAAACGTTTCTGATCATATTGCCCTCTATCAATGTGTTTTGATTGACATTGGTTCTCTTTTGTGTGACGTACAACTCTCAGAATTTTCTTTGGATAACCAGAGTTCATCCTTGTAGATTTCTCTTGCATCATGGATCATAAGGGTAGAATTCTCTGGTCTGTTTGAGAGACTATATGCATAAGGGGACAATGTGCTAGATTGTCTGATCATGTTGTTTGTCTGCATTAGCTCTATATCTTCTGCCATGTCAGAGGGGGAGTATTTTTTGCATATGCATGACTGCATAAGTTGTTTGACTAAGGGGGAGAATTGTTTTAATTGCTTCTGATATTGTGTTGCCATCTTCTACTGAACTATCTTGAGTGTCTTATATGACATCACTAGGTTATCAAAGTATTGTTTTTCTTTTTGATGAAGTCAAAGGTGGAGAATACTTTGATGAGTCTAGTCTGAATACTCCATTTATTTCATTCATAAGACTCATAGTATTGCCATCATCAAAAAGGGGGAGATTGTTGTGTCCCTGTGATTTTGATGATAGCAAACACTATAAGTCTTATGAATGAAACTATAAGTCATTTGAATGCATACAATTCTGTTTGTGGTGCAGATGAATGTTTCATTGAAAATCTTATCTGAATTATTGCTGCATTTTAAATATGGCTGTGTGGTGTGTGCTTTGGTGCATTTCATAATTGCATTTATCTGGATTGTTTCATGTCATATGTGTTTACTTCATTTAGAACTGCTCATTCAGAACTTGGTACATTCCTTAACTGTGAGCATGGCATAGACTGTACACTCGTCTGTCTACATGAGTCACCAAGTCCACACATTGCATCGTGTGCTTTTCAGGAAGTCTATACATTAGACTGTGGCCTGCTTAGCTGAAGTCTATACATCGCCTTTAGACTTTCAATTGTTGAGTCTTTACATGTTTTGAGGATGACAACACTATGAGCCTTAGTGGAGAACAAAAAATATTTCTCTGTGAAAAAAAAAATAAACTTTCGAGTCACTTCAGTTATTTTCAGAGGTTGTCTTCGTGTCGTTATTTGTTCCATCGCGTGCTGAACACTGCAGCACCTCGTGCTGCTTTCTGTGCCACCTCGTGTCGCTCCATCTGTGTCACCCCTATGTCTTCGAGTCTTCTGTATTCGTGTTATTTTTTTTTTAAGACCCCGTGTCTTTCTTGCTTTGTGACCACACTTCGTGTCGATTTCTGTTTTCATCTTCGAGTTGTTTTCAGCCCGTGTCGTCCTCGTTTTCGAGTCATTTTCCTGTGTCTTCAAGTCATTTTAGTGTAAAGTGTTGTTTCACTTTGTGCCGTTCCCTTTGCTGTTTGATATTTCGTGTTGATTCTCGTATTGATTCACCGATGACCTCGAGTCAACTTAGTCGTTTTGATTGGTCGTTCTTCGTGTTGTTTCTGTGTTTGTGTCTTCGTGTTATCTTTTGTGCTTGTGTCTTCGTGTTATTTTTGTGTTTGAGTATTCATGTTATTTCTGTGTTTGTGTCTTAGTGTTGTTTTTATGTCTTCGTGTTGCTTCTTTCTATGTTCGTCCAGGTTTCCTCTGATCGCGTGTTTTACTACCGTTTTACTCCGTGTTATTTCCTTCTCACTTCGTGCTGTTCTCATCTGACTTCGTGTCGTTCTCTTTGTAGTGTTAGCCTTGTTACTGTGGTACCTCGTGTCGTTCTCTCTTTATCTCGTGCTGTAGTCATCTTATGTACCTCGTGTCATTCTCTTTGTAGTGTTAGCCTTGTTACTGTGGTACCTCGTGTCGTTCTCTCTTTATCTCGTGCTGTAGTCATCTTATGTACCTCGTGTCGTTCTCAGTATAGTGTACCTTTTGTTGTTCCTACACACCTCGTGCAGCTTTAGCTTGAGTGTCAACCGACTTATTTCAGGTATATATATATATATATATATATATATATATAGAACCCTGAGTATTAATGGTTTTAATCTCTTTGCAGGAGAAAAAGAAAAAGAAGAAGAAGGATTCTGGTTTCAGGATCAAATCCGAACCAGTTTGCTCTATTGTACTGTTCGTGGAGCCTATGCAGAGTGGGCACGTGATACGAGGCTGCATTTGGCACGTGATCCGAGATGCAGAGGAGCCTCCACGTGGACTGAAGCATTTGGGCGGGAATCGTGGAGAGCACACGTCGCCCTAATCTGCTGCTGCTATATATATGTGTCTTCTTCCTCTGAAGAAAGGGGCGAGGGTAGAGACTGACTGAAGAAGAAGCAGCCAGAGCTAAGAGAAGAAGTGCAGAAGAAAAAGGAAGAGATAGAGAAAGCTGAGAGTCAGATCGAGAGAGTAGAAGATGAAATAGAGAAGATAAGAAAGGAAGATCGAAATGCAGAGAGTGCCTCCATGATATAGAGAATAGAGAAGAAGGAGAAGGCAGAAGCAGTGAGAAGAAGAAGACGTAAGAAAGAAGAAGAAGAAGAAAAGAGAGTTCGTGCTGGGAGAAAGAGAGAAGCAGTAGAAGAAGTTCCTGCTGGACCGTGGATCAAATCTAGGCCAGCCAGCTCTTGCGAGAGCCACATTTGTTTTTATCTCTTCAGCTTTCTGTTGCTGATTTTTGTTTTTCCTTTGAACTATTCACTTGCTGTTCTTCCGATCCTCTAGTGTGAGATCGGGTTCCCTCCGGTGTGGAGGAAGAGAGACTTGCGTCTCTGGTTGCCTTTGACTGGGTGTCATTGGCTGTTTCCCTCCGGTTGGGAGGAAGAGAGGTCTGAGACCTCTAGTTTGCAAGTGACTTGATGTCACTTGTGTTTCCCTCTGGGGTTCAGAGCAAGAGAGACTTGGGTCTCTAGGTTCCCCTCCGGTTTGGAGGAAGGGAGGTTTGGTCCTCCAGTTCTGGGCTTGTGGGTAGCAAGTCCAGGGGTTCCCTCCGAGTCTGGAGGAAGAGAGACCGTGTGTCTCTGGTTTCCAAGTGACTGGGAGTCACTTGGGGTGTCCCTCCGGTTGGGAGGAAGAGGGGAGGTTGTTCTCCTGGTCAAGCTGTTTGGCAGCAGTTATTGCAGACTGAGTCTGCTGTGCTAGTGTTACTAGTGGAAGCCTCACTCCGGTTGGGAGTGAGGGGTGGACGTAGGTCTTTGGACCGAACCACCTAAAAATCTCTTGAGCAGTGGTTTATTTATGTGTTTTGCTTCCGCTAGATGATTGATTAGGAGCGCTCCAAGTGACTCTTCATTTGTTCAATTGAATTAGTTTCTATTCTGGTATTGTGTTTAGCTTCCGAAGTTTTAATTGGGTGATATTCCTAGCAGGATACATTCACCCCCCCTCTGTATCCAGGGCTTGCACCTTAACACGGGAATCAAGGCCTCATGGCCAGGAAATTAATTGCATGAAAGACCTATTAGGAAGCATTGAAATCCCCGTGTGGGGGTGAGAGGAAAACATTCGCGATCATGTCGGTCATGTGCTGACCATTTAATGTTCGGACGAATGTCCGGTTTGAGAAAAGCGCAATCGTCACGGGAAAATCAGAACATATGTATGCCGGGGTACGACATATTTATTGTTCGGAAGAACGGAAAATGTTCGGCTAAACCTCAGTTAGAGCGGTCAGAAACTAGTAAGTCTGTTGGCTTGGTGCAAGGGCAAGCTGCAACCATGCTACGGTGGGCCCCCCGCGGTCGAAGTTTGGCTCGCATGAGCGTCATTAATATTTTCGAAGCCAAGGGGTGACAGGGAAATATCTCTTGAATCAGTTGGAAAGCCCTGTGTCTAGGGAAGCGAACGTTCGAAACGCATCGATCATTCGGAAGACCGTTTAATATTCGGACGGGTGTCCGGCTTGAGAATATCATAGTCGTCGCGGGAGGACCTGGGACATATGTATGCCGGGATACGGCAAATATATATTATTCCGAGATATTGGAAACATTCGGTTAAATCTCAGCTAGTGTAGCAGGAAGCTAGTGGATTTATTGGCCCGGTGCGAGATCGAGTCAGGACCATACCGGGGGCGCCTCCTGTGGTCCGAACGAGGCTTGCGCGGGCATCGTTAATATTTCCGGTGCCGGAGGGCAACGAGGAAGAGTCCCGGGACCAGCTCTGAGAACCAACATGCGTTCAAAGGGAGTGGGCTATAGGCCGAGGATATGGGTCAGGTCACGACCATGATCGGGGCGGGCCCGAGGTCTAAGCACGGCCCACAGAGGCCTTATTGATATTCCCATGCAAAGCGTCCGGGGTGACGAGGATCACCTCATCCCATTTAGATTTTGTCGGTCATTCATGGACCACTTTATGTTCGGAGAAAGGTCTGTATTGAAGGTACGACGTAGATGGAAACAACCCCGTACAAATATATGCCGAGTTCATGGTAATTTCAATGAAAGAGCGGAAATGAATCCCAATAGGAACGGGTCGGAATTGATGAACTATTGGCCAAGAGCAATGCTGGATCACAGCCATATCGGAGTGGGAGCCATCGGCCGTGCTGGTCACTCACGGGCCTTTTCATGTTCGGACACAGGTCCGTAATAGAAACGCGGCGGAAATCGAGGTGAACCCATTCAAATGTATGCCGAACGCGTAGCAATTTTAGTAGTTGCTCGGGAGGGATCCGGCCTGAGAAGCAAGTCCGGTTTAATCGAAATATCAGCCCAAAGCGAGGTCAGGTCACGGCCAGTTCGGGATAATTCCCGAGACTCAGACCCAGCCTGCGAGGGCGGCGTTGTTGTTCCTTCAGCACCGGGTCACGGGAGAGACGGGGCTGTGATGTGGATTTTACCCATTTTTATCTGGGCTTCAAATTATATGCAAATATATTTTATGTATTTAGTCTGGATGATTTCTTTGTTTTGTTTATTTTTCTCTCTTTTTTTTGTTTACCATTATTATTATTATTTTACATTTTTTGTTTATTTCTTATGTATATTCAGATTTATTTATTTATCATAATTTTTATTAACTTATTATTATTATTATCATTATCATTATATATTATATATGTTTTTCTGGAGAAAGAGAGGGTCGTTGGAGGGCTAAAAGAGGCTAAAGGGGCGTACCGGCGAAGCTCGGGCTAGTGTGCCGGCGAAGGCAGGGAGAGTGTGCCGGCAAAGGGGCAAGCGGGCGTGCCGGCGAGGGGCGCGAACGGACGTGCCGGCGAAGGACGTGCAGGCGTGCCGCTGAGCATAGGGGGAGCGTACCGGTAAAGGGGTCACAGGAGCGTACCGGCGAAGGTTGCTAAAGGGGCGTGCCGGCGAAGGGCGCGGGCGGGTGTGCCGGCGAAGAGCTGCTAGGCTGGGGCGTGCCGGCAAAGGGCGCTAGCGGGGTACAGACGAAGGGAGTGCCGGCCAAGGGTGGCTGGAGGGTGTACCGGCGAAGGGCATGGGAGCCCACTCTTCTTCCATTCTTATGTCTTTTCTTTTTTTTCTTTTCTCTCTTGATTTTATTTAGTTGCTTGGGTTTCTTCTCTCTTTCCCTTGATTATCTTCCATTCTTTCTCCCATGAGGATGAATATTCAAGTTGCT